>LPNX010037801.1:421680-513677 GCA_001517045.1 Pseudotsuga menziesii | reverse complement strand
TGGGTCAATTTTATAGAAGAGACGAGTAATGGAAGGATCAGATCCAACCACCAAAACTCTGGTTCATTCAGGTCCCATCCAAATAGGATGCAACCAAAATTTGAAATTACTCCTCTTTTCGGGCATGATTTTCTCAAAATTGGTTGAGAGATGTCACAAACGACCCATAATTAGTAGTAAAAAACTGCATTTGTGAAGTGGGTTTTCAACATTTTTGTCAGATTCTTCACACTTTAATGGCAAATGGAGCCCGGAAATAACCTCTTCCAACTGATGCACGATCCAGGTTTTGCTATCTTCTTGGCAGTTGTGTAGTTTCCCGCGGTTTCTGTTGGATGATGTGGCTTTGATCTTCTGGAATAAATTCTATTTCCTTCAATCTCGTCTTTCAACTCTGGCAATCATTTCTATCCCTTACTTTTATCCTTGCACATCAAAATATGTAATTCATATAAATTAACATAAAAAACGCTTATCATGAATTGAGAGAAAAGTAAAACTAATTAAAAGGATAAAAATGTTTTCATTTGAACTCCGTGAAATCCTAATAAATTTCTTGTGATTCATGGCATGATCCTTCAATAATTTTTACTATTGCATCATGTAATCCTCTATTGATTTCTTGTGACATTTAATGAAATCTTTGTTTTTTTTCCATGATCTTAACAATTAAATCTATTGTCCATGTTGATTATTTTCCAAATAAACTGACTCAAACAAAAATAAAAATAATTTAAACAAATTAGGAAAAACAAATATCAAAACCAAATCGAAACCCTAAGTAAAAATTGAAACTACCAAAATTTACGGCCTCGTAAATAAATTAAATTATAACATAAGATAAGCTTTGCCGGAATGAAAAAAATAAACATTTGCAAAAGTGATTCCCGCAATCCGCATCCCGCATTGTGGGTTGCAGAAATGCTTTATTTAAAACATGAAAATTTTACCTCCCGCAATTGTGGGAAGGAATTGGAGAAGGTTAAAATTTAACAAAATAAAAAGTTCCGCAAAAAAATGAATTTTTAAAATTTTCTTTAGATGTATGAAGTAGATTAAAATAAAACAATAATAAAGAAAAGATAAAAAATCTAGAAATATTTACAAAGTGAAAGAAAATCCAATATCGAAAACACTAAACCTAGAAATTATAAAAATCATTTACAATTTAATTTTTAAGAAAATAAATGTTGGAAACAAGTTACGTATATAGAAAAAGAATGGCTCCTATAATATAGGAGAGTTAATGAATGCCATAAATAGGTTTCTAACATAATCACTTTCCAAGAATAGAAAACCTAGAAAATAATATTTCCTTTTGCAGAATAATAAGTGAAAATCCCTTTAACTTGCAAAATGGAAAAATAGAAGTTATATTTTCAAAATCAAATTAGCTTATTGAAAATAAAATACTTAACCATGATCAAACTAATCTCACATATGTTGAATTCTAATTCCACAAATTTCCAAATAATCATAAAAGCAAATCTCATAGAAATTAGGGAATTTAGGATTCAAACAAACTAAAACATGCGTTCTTTTAATTTTCATAACATGCAATTGTGTATAAATTTAATTTATGGATTTAATGAAATACACAAGTTAAGTTAATGAAAGTAAAAACATAACTATGAATATTTAAAAGATTTCAATAAGCATAAACTAAACATTAAAAACATTAAACTAATACAAGCAAATAACCCAAAGACTAAGATTATTTACAATATTTACATTATGATTCTAGGCATGCATATGTGAAAATAAAAATCTACCAAGCTGAAATATCAAACTAATACAATATCCAAAATCATGAGAGAATAAATGAAAAGATCAATCCAAATCCTAGAGTGAAGGTAATAACCAACCATCACCCCGAATAATTAGTTTGTGCAGTGAAGACCAAACCTAGGCAGGGAATGTGAAAGATAACATGGTATGTTAACCACCAATATCATAGAAATGGCTCAAATGAATAAAAGACACAATATAAGATAAAAAAATGGAACTAGTCTAAATGATACCAAAGATCTAAAATGCGGGAGAAGAGTTGCAGGCATTTATTTTGTGAATATACACATCGTTTCCGCAATCCGCAATCCGCAGTTATAGGTTGCGGGAACGCAAGACGCAAAGTCATTATTCAAATACTTTCCACACCCGCAATCTGCATTGTGGGTTGCAGGATACAGGATGAAAAACTTGCAAATAATAAAATTCAAGATCCCGCAATTCACATTGCAGGTCGCGGGATGCGGGTTGAGGGAAAGATACATTTTTTAGGAAAAGTTAGTCATTTTCCGCAACTAACAAAACACAGAAAAATGCATTAACTAAATCAAATCATGACAAAAAACCTAGAAATTGAAACAACGTGGAAATCCTGAAATGACTGAAAAATTAAGCATCACCGTTTGCATATAAAAATTGGGGCTCTCATGTTTTATCCAAAACATGGGATCTGTTGTAGCTACAACAAATGGCGACACTCTCGGACGAAGTAGTTATCTCTGCCTTGGAAAGATAGTATGTGTATGCATATAAAGGGGTGAAAGATGAGGCTTTTACCAAGAAGAAAACTTTCCCTAAAACATGTGTACCACATTAACAAGTTAGCCTTTTAAAGATCTACCCAGCCACAATTGATTTTTAATAATGCCCTTCTAAATATCAATTGGAACACAAATAAAAATACTAATTGATTATATTTCCAACAAAATATGTTCTTCATTGAAACAAGCTCTAAACGAACAATTCGTGATGACTAGAAGATGTTATCTTGGTGTTTTACCTCTAATACCACAGGTATGGCCCTGCTGCCAGCAAGCGTCTATAGCCTAGATGGGGTTACCTTTTAACCTAATAAGTTACTTGTATCCCATCCATTAGTTAAATATATGAAGCTTTTCAATCCTTGTTAAATATTTTCATTCCTAGAAAGAAGTTGGAAACCACTATCCCGACTCGATGACAATGTCATTCACATCGACTTATAGATAATGAGCGGGTTGGATCATGATGAGAGCCCCCGTCTTGAAACCATTTTAGCGTCTACAAGCTAGTACCCTGTCCTGATGACCATATATTAATAAAGTCATTCCATAAGAAGGTATGATCATGAACAGGTCGGCTTGTAATAAGACCTCTTGTTTCCCAACTTACTCATAGAGATGTTAAAGAAAAGGATTGGGCTACATTTAATGTTAATCTCATAAGAGATTACTTAATGGATGGGGAAGCCACTATACTCAAGAAAGTGGTATGGTGTTAAGAGGTTTGAGATGATAACAATGCTATCCCCACTCATTTGCTCGTAAAGAAGGATCCAAGTAGAACGTAACTGCATAATCTAATTTAAAAAGAATAGCGTTACGTATCGATTTGTGATAATTAGAAGGAAAAAGATAATCAAAACAACTAAGTTTATGTATAAAGGTGAGACTTGGAAAGTGTTCCACCACGGATAAATGGATAACCTCTTTTAATAAAATCAGCTTGAAAATATATCTTCACATACAAGACTTCAAAAGGTGTAGGCTAGGAATGACCAAACTTGCCCCAAAATATCATCAACTAAGGATCATCGATCCCTTATCAGTTAAAGGTTTGATAAATAAAAGGAATTGTAGAATCAATTGTATAATCAAATTTCTGATAATTGATAGTTCAACCTACTTCCCCGATGCAAATGATTATCGAATTAAGAAATCCAAGCCTAATCAAGCAAAATAAAACAAGAGCAATCTAATCTAAATAAAACAAAGAAAACAAGGCTTTACGACCAACATCTCATGTGGAAGAATGTGTTTATAATTTTGTTGTAGAAAATAATTTAATAGTATTGTTCACCATATGAGATTTTGAGCCAATTGAAATCCCTTTATTTAGAAAACTAAATTAAAAGAAAAGAAAAATAATTGTAAAAATAGGCCTTAACAAATTGTCTTATGCAAACAAAAGTAGAATTTGTTGTCATGTTTGTAGAATCAAAGGGATTTGTTTTTATAAAGAGAGTAATTATATCAAATGGATGGCCCTCCTTCTAGCGCCATTTGTTGAAGCCTCGGTTGGGTATTGTAATACCCCAAAATTTCATAAAAATTTTAAAAAAAATCGTGCAACAATTAATGTTTACAATCGTCGCTTAAGAGAGTCACTTAACTGCTAACAGTTAACATACTAAGGTTTAATCTAGATACTAAAACAAATTCATTTATCAATTTAAATAATTTGCAATCTTTACTAACTGCATTCAAAATTTAGTGTTGAAATATTGATTTAGTAAGTAAATCATCTGAAGTAGTATGAGGTGAAAACAACAGTTTGTTTACTATGTACTAAAGTTTGTCTCCTGCTTAAATGAAGGAACTTCAGTTCATGCCGAGGCTTACTTAGCTCTTGAAGCTAATTCAATGAAATGATCATTCTTGTACAGGTCTTTTTACAGGTAAGACGTTTTGTATTCCAGTTTCAGGATCGAGATTAATTATGTCAACTTGCAAAAGTAAAATGCTAGAATATTTGTTTAGTTTACAACTTTGAGATAAAGAATGTATTGTCAAACCTGTTTCCTTTCCTAATATTGAATTTGTTAAGTTGTTACACAACATTTGAGGTCTAAGTTGTTAACCTTCTTATTCTTGGTTTAAGGACATAATGTTTACGTGTATATTTTATTCTTATTTATTTATTTATAAGCATAAGTACTTAGAAATACAAGCAAAAATAGAAGTAGATGCTTTCCACCTAAATTTGAATATAACTTGTACATCCTATATTTATCCTTTTGTTGTTATATTAAATCATAATCCTACATGCAACTCTAGAGAATGATAAATTTTGCAAACTAAATCTTGCAATACATTGTTACTCCTGCACAGTTCTTGTTGTGGAGTTTTTCTTTGTAGATTCCCTTCCCATCCTTCGACGCGGTTGTATACTGGAGGTTTACAAGATGACTCTTCGCAGCCGTAAGCACTAGAACTGAAACAGGTTACCCCTTTTTTATCTATTTAAATGGGTTGTTACCAATATTTCTTTTTAACTTTAAAATAACTATAAATAAAAATTTACTGTCGTTTTATTCTTGAATTGTGCAGAGTTGAAAAGAGAGGAGGTTTCGAAAAAAGGACTCCTAGCTGAGCATGGAGAAAGGGCCAGAAAGTAGCTGCGACCTGGGGATGCCAACATTGCTTGATTGATTTGGTAAAGGCTCGGCTCCATGACCTGAGGTTACTTTGATGATAATGTGGGGGTTTTGAAAGCCATGGTGAAAGGATAAAGTCTATCGAAGTTAGGGACTATTTTGGGTCGTAACTACGTTTGAATGCAGTAATACTTGTGAAGGCCGTAAGGCCATAGAATAATTATGCTAGGTTATTTTCTTAGTATGCTAGGGTTTTGCAGACTTATAAACATTTTTTTTTAACTTGTAACTGGTTAGCAGTAAAATGGATGCGCCGACCTGTGTAGAAAGGAGCCTTCGTTAGACTTAGGCATCGTGGTTTTTCTGTGTTGTAAACTTCTGTTTGTTTAAGCTTGTTAATGAATTTTTGAAGAACCTTGTGCTATTTACCTGTATCTGGTGAATGAACTGATAAAAGATGAAGAAAGGGTTTCGCTGTTGTAAATATCCATGATTTTGATTTTTGTTAAAATGAGGTTATTATGTGGAAATTTAATATGAAAGCTAGTTTGTGGGTTTTTTTTAGTATAAAGATTTGTTTATGAAAATAATAAAAGGCAAATGGTTTGTTACTACAACCCAAGCACAATTGTGTAAATTTGATTTAGAAAAAAATTAATTAATCTTTTGTTATTTAATTTTTAGTATATAATTGATAAACACTCTAAACTTTGTTTCTGTGTAAATTTTATTTGTTATAGGAAATTATAATATAGGTAATTAAAATTATATAATGAACAATTTTGATTATTGAGGGTCTAGATAAAATAGTAAATACCCCACTCTGGAAAGAGGAAAGAATGAAAGACATGGTTGACAGTTTCCCTAATTTAGGGTTTGTATTTTTATCTTAAATTAAAACTCTGCATTATTGTTGTTTTTACTATTAATTAGTATAATATTTACTAATTATACAATATTACTACAATTCACTTCTATATTATTTATAAAAGCTATTTTATTACCAAAATTTCTTTTTACTATTTAAAGTCCAATGAATACTTCATTTGCATTATTTTCCTATTCTGTATTGATTAAAAGTTATAAGTATTTATATATTAGGTTGAAACTTAGAATTAGTTATTTTATTGTTTCTCTAATAGTTAATAATTATATTTATTTATAATAGTTTAAGCCTTAAAGACAAATGTGTTTACTGTGCTAAAAAGAACATAGTTACAAACTGTGTATTGTTTTTTAATAAACATTCTTTTTAAGGTACTTTATAGTTATAAACTAAATAGTTGTATTTAACTAAAGCAACTTCTGAAATAGAGGAAACTTTCTTGTAAACCTTCCTTTAAAGATTAATAGTAAAAGCAAAATACTCAGGTTCCTACATATCTTGATTTGATTTATTTATCAAACTTAAATTTCACCTATTGTACTAGAGTACTACCTCTTCAGAGGCGTGGAAAAATACAATCGTGTATTTTTATCCATCAGTAAATTTAAACTAACCCTAAATCATTTATGCTAATACATACTTAATCCAGGATCTATCTATCTTTGAACAGTAAAATATTTCTCTAACTAATTTTAATAAACAAATGAAGCAGAAATATAAATATATTAATTCCTAAATTCATACATTCTTGTTCCTATGCTTGCATAGAGGAAATTAAAATAATATTTAGAACCTGGTAGTATAGCAGAGGAGGCAACAACCTAAGGAGCCTGTTCCTCCCAACCAACTCCTAAAGGCTGCTGAGCTGCAAATCTTAGGACCCCCAAGCCTGTCTACTAGTCCACCTGGTTGAAAGCACTCGATGAGAGAATAGGTTTAGAAACCTTTGCAACTCCACAAAGTAATCAGTAGTAATATTTCTTCTTGTAGCAGTAAGAACTCAGCTCAAAACAACTGCACTAGTTCAACAAATCAGCACTTTCCACTCAAACACTTCTGCCTATCCCCTCCATCGAATTTCTTGTGCACCAATTTCACTCAGAAATTTCACAAGTAAAGAATGAGCAGTCTCAAGTGAATTCAATGGGTAGTTTTATCAAAATTCCTAGGTATTTTGGGTCATTTTTTCACTTAATGAGCCACCTGCTCTTGTTCCACTTTCTTGGGGAACATGACCACAAAAATAGGGAAGTTGCCTCCTGCAACAGCTAGAAGTAGTTTGAGGATGCTGCTAAGTGTCAATCTGCTCTCAACCCAGTCTATTCCACCAATTGGCTAGTAGAAACTCATTTAACAACCTCCTTAAGATGTTGTCTCATCTTTTTATTTATTAATTAATAAAATATTCAGCAATTAAATAAAATTATCCTTGACCCCACTTGGTCAATAATTACAAACTTCATAGTAAAATTAAAACATAATGTCTCCTAAAACATAAAATGTTTTTGCAATTTGGGGTATGTGACACACACACCCCCTAAAATATAACATCATATTTAGAGTTTCCCTGGAACATAATTGGATATGCTTCCTGCATATGACTCCAATTCCCAGGTGGCTTCTTCTAGACTAAGGTGCTTCCATAGCACCTTCACCTATCTAATGTTGCAATTTCAAAGCAAGGTCTTCCTCCTGTCGAGGATACAATTCAGTTCCACCAGAAAATCTCCTTCGGGTTCCACCTACACATCATTCCAATTTATAACATGAGTAGCATCATGTACATATCTTTTTAAAACAGAGATATGAAAAAAATTATGAACCTTTAAATTTGGTAGTAAAGCCAGTTGATATGCCACCTGTCCCATTCTAGACAGTATTTCAAAAGGCCCACAATATCAGGGTGCCAACTTAGCACAACTTCCTAACTTTAAAGAACTCTTTCTGAGTTCGTTTAAGATATGCTTGACTTTTTTGTCTGTCTTGTGCAACCTTCAAATTACCTTGCACCTACTTTACAATTAACTCCATCTCTTTTAATAGCCTAGGTCCTAGTACTAACCTGTCAACTGAGTTACTCCATGAAATGGGGGTATTTCACTTTTTTCCATACATAATTTCGAATGGGTTGTATCTTGCTAAATCTTGGTAGTGGTTGTTATAAGCAAACTCTATCAAATGTAAGTAATCCTCCCATTTAACTAGTTGTTCTCTAACATACATTCTTAGCATATCTTCCAATATTTGATTCACTCTTTCAGTCTGTCCATCCATTTGAGGATGAAAAGATGTACTGGAATTTAAAGTAGTATTCAGGATTTTAAATAGAGACTTCCAGAAATTGCCCGTAAACTTAGGGTCTCTGTCTGAAATTATAACTTTTGGTATCCCATGTAAACGAAATATTTGTTTCATGAATATATCAGCAATATTAGCAGCCTTGTAGGTGGTCTTTACTGGTATAAAATGAGCTACTTTACTGAGTTTATCGACGACTACCATTATCGAATCTGTCTGATTCTGATTTCTAGGTAGACCTGTAATAAAATCAAGACTTATTATTTCTCATTTCCAATTGGGGATGGGTAATGGTTGTAGTAAACCGGCCGGATGTTGGTGTTCAGTCTTAACCTGTTGAAATTCAAAGCACTTGGAAATGTATTCTACCAGTTCATTCTTCATGTTTGGCAAAAAATAATCTTTCTGTAACATGGTTATATTTTTTTGATAACCAGGATGTCCTGAGTAAGGAGTCTTATGAATTTCATTTAAACTCAGTAGCTTAATTTTAGGTACTTTAGGTATATACAACCTGTTTTTATAAAGTAGTAATCCTTTTTAATTTATACTATACCATGTACTTAAACTTTCAGTTAAATTTTCTGCCACTTTAGCTTGTAGTTTCTGATAATTTTCATCCAATTTTACTCCTTCCTCTAGTTGTTCTTCTAAATCTATTTTATAAGTGTTGATTGCTACTACAAAGTTCATTCTTGCATTTCTACTTAAAGCATCAACGACCTTATTTTCTTTTCCCTTAATATGTTGGATCTCGAAATCACACTCTCTAAGGAAAGCTAGCCACCTAGCTTGCCTTGTGTTTAAATTTGGTTGATCCAACAAATAATTTAAACCCTTATTATCTGTCATTAACATAAATTTTCTTTCGATTAAGTGATGGCACCACATCTTCAGATAATGTATGATGACAACCAACTCTAAATCGTAAGTAGTGTAGTTTTTCTCATGAATTTTAAGCTTCCTAGACTTGTATGCGATTACATTTCCTTCTTGAGTTAAGACCCCACCTGGACCATCATTGCATGCATCAGTGCATATGAAAAAGTCCTTATTTGGATCATCAATTCTTAAGATTGGTGCAGTAGTTAATAATGTTTTGAATTTCTTAAAACTTTCTTCACACTTTTGATTCCGCTCGAATTTCTTTCCTTTCTTCTGTAAAGAAGTTATGGGATTTGCGATTCTTGAGAATCCCTCAATGAATATTCGATAGTAACCGATAATCCCCATGAATGATCGCACGTCAGTCACATCCTTTGGGACTGGCCATTTTTCAATTGCTTTTATCTTTTCTGGATCAACAGAGATTCCTTCTTTAGTTGTTATATGGCCCAAATATTGTATTTTATCTTTAAAGAAGTCACACTTACTTAATTTAGCATAAAGCTGATGTTCCCTTAATACTTGTAAAAAAAATTTTAAGTGCTCCTCGTGTTCTTCTTTAGATTTAGAATAAATTAAAATATCATCAATGAAAACAACTACAAATTTATTGAGATACTTATGCAATATATTATTCATTAAACACATGAATATAGGCAGGGCATTAGTGAGCCCAAATGGCATGACAACAAACTCATAGTGACCATATTTGGTCCTAAAAGCTATTTTAAAAATGTCTTCTTCTTTGATCCGAACTTGATGGTGACCAGATTGCAAATCAATCTTTGAAAATACAGTTGCTCTACGCAGTTGATCAAACAAATAATATATGCAGGGAAATGGGTATCTATTTTTAATGGTCATTTTATTAAGTTGACAGTAGTCAATGCATAAGCATAGAGTACCGTCCTTCTTTTTAACGAAAATGACAAGTGCTCCCCAAGGAGACATGCTTGGTCTTATATACTTTTTATCAATAATTTACTTTAACTATGATTTTAATTCATTTAGTTCCAATATATTCATCCGATACGGAGCTTTTGATCTGGGCACTGCAGTAGGTACCAACTCAATAGTGAAATCTAATTCCCTTTTCAGAGGCAATCCCAGAATTTCTTCTGAAAATACATCTGAACACCCCCTCATGATTGGAATATCTTCCAGTTTTAGTTTATCTTCATTATTAATATGTTCTTCGTCAGTTATAGTTACAACAAAGGCTTTACAACCCTTCTGAACAACTCTCTTTAATTGCAAGGCAGAGATTTGTCCGATAGTAATTTTCCTAGGAATTTTTGTTATGGTTATTGTTTCTCCTTCATTATTTATGCATGTAAAAGGTTTATCGAAACAGTTCAAAACTACTCTATGCTGTTCTAACCCGTCCATACTAATTAACATGTCACAAGAGCCTAAATGAAGTACATTTAGCTTCACAGAAGTTTAAAACTGATTCATAATTATAGTGCAGTCTTTTACAAAACTAATCACTTTTCTTTTTGCTCCTAGATAACTAGTTAAACTATCCATGACTATGCAAATTTGTCTACTGATAAATTGCATTTTTATAATAAATTAAGAGAAACATAACTCAGGTTATCCCCTAGGTCAATTAAGATAGAAATAGGTGTTTGATTCAGCTTACCTTCTACTTCCACCATGGAAGTTTGATAATCATCTTGCCTGTTTTTCAGTGCCGCGTTGATCCCGGGCATCCCCCTTGCTAAGTCACCAATATTCATATCCTCCTGCACTGTATGAATGTTGCTGATAGTTTTCTTTCTGTTAGGGTAGACTAATGCATAATGAGGTCCATTACAATCCCAACACTTTACTGGTTCTTTACGTTCATTATTCGTAACGTAATTGCTGTGATTATTAGTAGGTTCTTTATTTCTAGGGCCATGAGGGTTTGACTGTGAGTTACCTTTATTTCCTTGGAAATTATTATTAGGAAATCTATGTGTGTTATTATTCCTAAAATTTTGGTTAGATGTGAAACCATTATTCTTATGTTCAAAATTATTAGACCTCTTAGCCTTCCAGTTTGACATGCTTTCCTTTTTTCGGTTCTGCTCAGAGCAAAAAATTGCCTTTCGCATAGCCTCCTCAAGGGTTTTTGGATTATCATATTCAATTCTGTCTTTAATGTCAAAAAGGAAACACCTTAGAAACCACTGCAGCTTAGGCTTCTCATCCACAATGTAAGGCACGTAACGTAGTAAACTTAAAAATTTACTATTTAATTCCTTCATGTTCATAGTTCCCAACTTCAGTTCATAGAATTATTTAGCTCGCTCTTCATAATATTGTTCTGACATAAACTTCTTTTTAACGTATTTTTTAAAGTTACTCCAGTTAATGTTCTTTTCCTTAATACCTTTTACTCGTTTTAAATCCTGCCAGCAGATATTTTCCTTTTCAGTTAAGTTGTAAATGACCATTCTTGCTTTTAGTTGGTTGGAGTAATTATAGATTTGGAAATACTTCTTCATTCCATACAACCATGATTCAAATTCCTCTCCTTTATTAGTTTTACCATTGAAATTTGGTGGCTTTATCTTCTTAAATTCTCCCGAAATTTTCTCATAAGGCTTAAATTTTCTTTTCCTAGAATTGTAATTATCCTCAATGCTATCACTAGAGCACTGGTGATTCTTCCTGGGTGAGTCACCATAAATTTCAGAGGACGAACTGCTTTCAATTTTATATTGTTTGGAATTTTTACTTTTATGTTGTAGGACGTATTTTTGGATCCTATCTGTTTATATTTCCCTTCACTCTAAAATTTTTTCATCAGTATCTGGTTCAGCTCCTCTTGAGCTCTTAGAATTATTCCATTCTCTTTTTTAACTGTTTCCATTTCAATTCTTAATTCTTTAACAGTTTGTAATAATTCTAAATAATTGTTAGTTATTTTTTCCTTAACCGGTTCTCTTCTAGAATTACTTTGTTCATTTAACAGGGACCCTTCATCTGCACATTTCTCGAGTTTTTCCATATCTGCAGTTCTAGCTCAAAAAAATAATTTGGTAATAACATTTCAAAAAGAAAAATAATAATCAGTATGCATGCATTTTATTTATTGTTTGTCTACGCGGGTTGAGACGCATTCAGGCCTAGTGTCTAAATGTGTGCTCTAATACCATATGTAATACCCCAAAATTTCATAGAATTTTAAAAATTTTCCTGCGACAATTAATGTTTACAATCGTCACTTAAGAGAGTCACGTAACTGCTAACAATTAACATACTAAGGTCTAATCTGGATACTAAAACAAATTCATTTATCAATTTCAATAATTTGCATTCTTCACTAACTGCATTGGAAATTTAGTGTTGAAAGATTGATCTAGTAAGTAAATGATCTGAAGTAGTATGAGCTGAAAACAATTGTTTGTTTACTATGTACTAAAGTTTGTCTCATGCTTAAATGAAGGAACTTCAGTTCATGCCGAGGCTTACTTAGCTCTTGAAGCTAATGCAGTGAAATGATCATTCTTGTACAGGTCTTTTTACAGGTAAGACATTTTGTATTCCAGTTTGAGGATCGAGATTAATTATCTCAACTTGCAAAAGTAAATGATAGAATATTTGTTTAGTTTACAGCTTTGAGATAAAGAAAGTATTGTCAAACCTGTGTCCTTTCCTAATCTTTAAATTGTTAAGTTGTTACACAATGTTTGAGGTCTAAGTTGTTAACCTTCTTATTCTCGGTTTAAGGAGATAATGTTTACCTGTATATTTTATTCTTATTTATTTATTTATAAGCATAAGTACTTATAAATCCAAGCAAAAATAGAACTAGATGCTTTCCACCTAACTTTGAATATAACTTGTACATCCTATATTTATCCTTTTGTTGTTATATTAAATCCTAATCCTACATGCAACTCTAGAGAATGATAAATTTTGCAAACTAAATCTTGCAATACATTGTTACTTGTTACCAAGGTAATTTATATGCACTTGTATCAACATATAATCGAATGTTACATAAGCAAGTATTACATAAGTCTAGGTGTTTTCATAAGGTATAAAAGAAATTATATTTATATATATGAAACTAACGATTTTATGCAGAGTATAGTTTTACTAACTGCCTAGGTATTTACCATGTGAAAGTGCAAAATAATACATTATATGGCTATAAGTGTAGTATTAATATTTAACAAAGGTTTGCATAATAGGTTAATTGATGTCATTTGGGACTATATAAGAAAATCTAATCAAAACCCATGCAATTTTCTTCTTAGCGGATTCCACGTGGCTACCGATTAGTGGATAGGGTTTAAGTGTTGGAAAACCCTACTACACAATCATTCAAACCCTAAATTCTCGCATTGTTTACCCAACATTTCGCTGCTGTGAGTATCACTGCCAGGCTCATGGCCTCATGGGCCTTTGATGCTATCGCTTGGCTCTATGAGCGACTTTAACCCATTTATCATCCAAGATGATTCCTCTAATTGCTAGCAGTGTGGTTACTTGTGGAAATTGTTGACAGTGGGGAGATTTGGTTTCATCATGGCTTTTACTGTTTTATTTCCCCTTTCTCATTGAGGTCCTTAGAATGTGTTTCTCCTGCACAGTTCTTGTCATGGAGTTTTTCTTTGTATATTTCCTTCCCATCCTTTGACGCAGTTGTATACTGGAGGTTTACAGGAGGACTCTTCATGGCCGTAAGCACTAGAACTGAAACAGGTAACCCACTTTTTTTTATCTATTTAAATGGGTTGTTACCAAGATTTCTTTTTAACTTTAAAAGAACTGTAAGTAAAAATTTACTGTCGTTTTATTCTTGAATTTTGCAGAGTTGAAAAGAGAGGAGGTTTCAAAAACATGACTCCCCGCTGAGCATGGAGAAAGGGCCGGCAAGTAGCTGCGATTTGGTAAGCCTCGGCTCCACGACCTGAGGTTCCTTCGATGATAATGTGGGGGTTCTGAAAGCCATGGTGAAAGGATAAAGTCTATCGAAGTTAGGAACTATTTTGGGTCGTAACTTCATTTGAATGCAGTAATACTTGTGAAGGTCGTAAGGTCGTAGAATAGATATGTTAGGTTATTTTCTTAGTATGCTAGGGTTGTGCAGACTTATAAACATTTTTTTTAAACTTGTAACTGGTTAGCAGTAAAATGGATGCGCCGCTTGTGTAGAAAGGAGTCTTTGTTAGACTTGGGCATCGTGTTTTTTTTGTGTTGTAAACTTCAGTTTGTTTAAGCTTATTAATGAAAATCTAAAGAACCTTGTTCTATTTACCTGTATCTGGTGAATGATTTGATAAAAGATGAAGAAAGGGTTTCGCTGTTGTAAATATCCATGATTTTGATTTTTGTTAAAATGAGGTTATTATGTGGAAATTTAATATGAAAGCTAGTTTTTGGATTTTTTTTAGTATAAAGATTTGTTTATGAAAATAATAAAAGAAAAAGGATTTGTTACTACAACCCGAGCACGACTGTGTAAATTTGATTTAGAAAAAATTTAATTAATCTTTTGTTATTTAATTTTTAGTATATAATTGATAAACAGTCTAAACTCAGTTTCTGTGTAAATTTTATTTGTTATAGGCAATTATAATATAGGTAATTAAAATTATATAATGAAGAATTTTGATTATTGAGAGTCTGGATAAAACTGTAAATACCCCACTTTGGAAAGAGGAAAGAATGAAAGACTTGGTTGACAGTTTCCCTAATTTAGGGTTTGTATTTTTATCTTAAATTAAAAATCTACATTATTTTTGTTTTTACTATTAATTAATATAATATTTACTAATTATACAGTATTAATGCAATTCACTTATATATTATTTAAAAAACCTAATTTATTACCAAAATTTCTTTTTACTGTTTAAAGTCCAACGAATACTTCATTTGCATTATTTTCCTATTCTGTATTGGTTAAAATTTATAAGTATTTATATATTAGGTTGAAACTTAGAATTAGTTATTTTACTGTTTCTGTAATAGTTAATAATTATGTGTATTAATAATAGTTAGTAATCCTTAAAGACAAATGTGTTTACTGTGCTAAAAAGAACACAGTTACACAAATTATGTACTGGTTTTTAATAAACATTCTTTTTAAGGTACTTTATAGTTATAAACTAAACAATTGTATCTAACTAAAGCAACTTCTGAAATAGAGGAAAATTTCTTGTAAACCTTCCTTTAAAGATTAATAGTAAAAGTAAAATACTCAGGTTCCTACACATCTTGATTTGATTTATTTATCAAACTTAAATTTCACCTACTGTACTAGAGTACTACCTCTTCAGGTGTATTTTTATCCATTAGTAAATTTAAACTAACCCTAAATCATTTATTCTAATACATATTTAATCCAGAATTTATCTATATTTGAACAGTAAAAGATTTCTCTAACTAATTTTAATAAACAAATGAAGCATACATATAAATATATTAATTCCTAAATTCATACATTCATGTTCCTATGATTGCATAAAGGAAATTAAAATAATATTTAGAACCTGGTAGTACAGAAGAGGAGACAACAACCTAAGGAGCTCGTTCCTCCCAACCAACTCCTGAAGACTGTTGAGATGCAAATCTTAGGACCCCCGAGTCTGTCTATTGGTCCACCTGGTTGAAAGCACTCTATGAGAGAATATGTTTAGAAACCCCTGTAACTCCATAGAGTAATCAGCAGTAATATTTCTACCTGTAGCAGTAAGAACTCAGCTCAAAACAACTGTACTAGTTCAACAAATCAATGCTTTCCACTCAAACACTTCTGCCTATCCCCTCCATCGAATTTCTTGTGCACCAATTTCACTTAGAAATTTCACAAGTAAAGATTGAGCAGCCTCAAGTGAATTTAATGGGTAGTTTTATTAGCATGCCTAGGTTTTTTGGGTCATTTTTTCACTTAATGAACCACCTTCTATTGTTCCACTTTCTTGGGGAACATGACCACACAAATAGGGAAGTTTCCTCCTGCAACATCTAGAAGTAGTTTGAGGATGATGCTAAGTGTCAATCTGCTCTCAACCCAGTCTATTCCACCAAGTGGCCAGTAGACACTCATTTAACAGCCTCCTTAAGTTGTTGTATCNGCAATTAAATACAATTATCCTTGACCCCACTTGGTCAATAATTACAAACTTTATAATAAAATTAAAACATAATGTCTCCTAAAACATAAAATGTTTTTGTAATTTGGGGTATGTGACAGGTATGTTGCTGGAATGGGTTTCAAGGCTTGCAACAGAGGGAGAAAACATAGACTGGAGGGATTTGAAAGGTCCTACACTATGACAGTCCTATCCCTAGCCTATTTGGTGTAGTAATCTTCCATGGATATAACTGACCTCTGCTAGCACTTATGAATGTTTGAACCAAAGGGATCGGTCTTCCTGTCAAGGAAGATCAAGAATATGACTAAATCTATGATTAGTTTGCTGTAAAATAAAACTAAACTAAGTTAAATCTGCTGTAAAAGAAGTGCTTTGTAGGAATGCATGTTAAATTTCAAGGTGAAAAAATATTAAGCTTTTAATCAGTTTGACAAAAATGTGAAAGAGATAAATTGCTTAATTCATTTAAACCAATACTAATCAATAACAATTGAGCAATGATAATTTAAACATCAATGCATCTGAAACTTAATATGTCATTGATATGTTAATAAAAATATTAACACCAATTATAAATATCAATGTATAATCATTTGTAACAATAAATAAAGGTTATAACTAAAGAAATTCAGTTATAATAATGTGAACATGTCAATTGTTAGCATAGATAAATCTAAACCATAGATTAATGTTCTTACTGATTTACAAAGATTATAATAGTAGGGGTAAGAAATATGAGGTGAAAAAAACAACATTTGACAAATGAATTTGACAAAATAAACAAAAGATCTGAGAAAACAATAAGTCTGTATTATTTAAAAAATAAGTCTGTAAGAACTTACAAACCATGAAACAACATAGTGCTTCCAATCTCTTGTTCTGATTTTCTTCAAGATTTCCCCCATGGCAGTGTCTCATCAAATTTGAAAGAATTTTTTTTTAGATTACTGTGGAGCGCTCCTAGCTCTGTTGTGGTAGCAGCTTCAGAACATTAATAAAAACCTATTATTGTGCTTCAGTGTAACCTCTTCAGTCTATCTCTCTTCCAAGTAGAAATACATAGAAAAAAGTGTTTAGCAGAGAAATTACAAT
The DNA here is from genome assembly GCA_001517045.1 of Pseudotsuga menziesii. NCBI lineage: Eukaryota > Viridiplantae > Streptophyta > Pinopsida > Pinales > Pinaceae > Pseudotsuga > Pseudotsuga menziesii. The sequence goes on along the minus strand of LPNX010037801.1, from coordinate 496,273 downwards.
CCTTATGGTCTGCAAAGACCCCCCTGGAAACAACATTTCTATTCAGCGCTCACCTGGAAACAATGTTTACAAAACCTAGAAGAAAACTCTCCTCTGTTCATCCCCCCCCACCCTTAACTCAGACCTTTGGGTCAATTTTATAGAAGAGACGAGCAATGGAAGTATCAGATCCAACCACTGAAACTCTGGTTCATTCAGCTCCCATCCAAACATGCCACAACCAACTTCTAAAAATGCTCCTCTATTCAGGCATATTTTTCTCCAAATCGGTTGAGAGATCTCACAAAAAGCCTGCAATTATGAGTAAAATACCCCATTTGTGAAGTGGGTTTTCAACATTTTTGTCAGATTCTTCACGGTTTGATGGAAAATGGAGCCCAAATTAGCCTCTTCCAACTGATGCACGATCCAGGTTTTGTTATCTTCTTGAAAGTTCTGTAGTTTCCCACCATTTCCGTTTGTTGATGTGGCTTGGATATTCTAGAAGAAATTACATTTCCTTTAATCTCGTCTTTCATATCTGGCAATCATTTCTATCCCTTTAACTTTTATCCCTGCACATCAAAATATGTAATTCATATAAATTAACATCAAAAACGCTTATCATGCCAATTGAGAGAAAAGTAAAACTAATTAAAAGGACAATAATGTTTTCATTTGAACTCTGTGAAATCCTAATAAATTTCTTGTGATTCATGGCATGATCCTTCAATAATTTTTACTATTGCATCATGTAATCCTTTATTGATTTCTTGAAAGGTTTAATGATATCTTTGTTTTTTCTCCATGATCTTAACAATTAAATTTATTGTCCATGTTGATTATTTTCCAAATAAACTTTTTTTTTAACAAGAACGGTTAAGAGATTTTGTATTAAAAAAGAAAAAACAACGACAAATTTATGGGTTGAATCCATTGGATATCAACATCCATAAAATATTTCTCTTCCATTACAAAATGGTCTTTTTTTCTAAACAACCCGCCTCTATGATGGCTGAAAATTTTTACAAATTTCCCGAGAAGAAGGATGCGAAAGCTAATCATTTTAGGAGAAAGCTTGCAGCTGTCCTAAATTTTGTTTTTTTTAAAGGTGAATGAAACTACTCCTTCGTTAAGGTACCCAACATCGTTCCGGATTATTCCCATTACATATCATAAATCCATAATTAAGTTGTACTCCATCATTTGCCATTTTATCTGCAGAGTGATTGTTCGAGCGAAGGATATGAAGAAAGTTGACAGCATTAAAATCACCGATGAGACTACTGAAAATGTGATGCATCTTGTTGGAGGGATTTTTGTAATTTCTGACCAGCTTTATTACCTCACTAATGATTAGTAATGAGTCTCTGAACACTACTAGATCTCTAATTCCCAGGGTGAGAGTAATTTCCAGCCCTTTCAATAAAGCTAACCACTCCGCATGATTGTTGGTGCTCCTGCCAAGTCCCCAAGCAAAATATTCCTTCTTACTCCCCCCTGGGTCAAAAATCACTCCACCAGCACCTTCCATTCCCGGGTTCCCTTTGGAAGACCCATCAAATAATAGAGTGTGACAACGCAACTTTGTCCACCAATTTCTGAAAATGTATGAGCTTTTTCAGATTTGCCAATTTGAACAAGTGGGTTTTTAGCCTCCTTTGGGGTAGGATTGATTTGAACGAGGAGATATTTTATCCATATTTTTTCGGTGGTATTTAACGGCTCAAGCTATAAGTGCCTCAATCCTTTAGAGAGGAGATATTCACTCCATAAATCTTTGGCAGCGGAAGAGAATTTGACAGGTGGCTGATTCAGGTTTTCAAATAAATTTTTGTTTCTGGCTATCCAAATATTCTAGTAGACATATTTTGGAAGAGCCATCCATGCCTTTGAAAAATATGGTTTTTAAACAAAGAACCTTGGTAATAGTCTTTCCAGCATGCAAAAAAAAAATTCAGGTTTGTGGGAAGGGTGATATTGAAGTTAAGCTCATTAAGAACTGAACACCATACCTTGTTGGCAAATTAACACTCTAGAAAAAGATGATTCTGATTTTCCTCTACCCTTTTGCACATAATGCAACGAGACGGTCCTTTTATGCCTCTCTTTTTTAAGTTCTCGGCAGTCAAAATTTTTTGGTGGGTAAAGAGCCAACAAAAAAAAAATATTTTGGGTAGTCCATCACTACGCCAAACATTTTTCCATATACCTTCTTTTCTGCTACTGTTGTGGACTGAATTTTGCCCATCCTTTATGGTGTAGATTCCTGTCTTTCCCCAACATTTGGATTTTGGCAGGTTGATATGAATAGGCAATGATCCTTCTAGAGAAGTTTCCAGCAATGTGAATTCTTCCATCAACCGTTCTGGAAATTCTAAATTCCTCCACCTTGCCCATCTACCTTTTCTGTGCTAGATCGAAATATCATTGATTGTTGAGATATTTTGGTTCTTCATCCAATGCCTAAGCTCCAAGATATTATCATTGAGCTGTACATTACCAACGTTGTCCTCCCATATCTTAATTTTTTTCTCATTTCCTGTTGACCAGCGCAGACCATCCTAAATGACAAAAATCAATTTTGGGCAGAGCTTCCAAACTGGAGACGTGTTCTAGTGTGTTGGGATCACTGCTAGGAATCTCTCTTTGGTTCCTGAAAGATATTTCTTTCTCAGTGCCTCCTTCCACCAATATTTTAGACCTGAGATCAAGTTCCAAATGATCTTGGCCCCTAACGATAGATTCATAGTAGTCAGATCCTTTATTCTTGCTCCTCCTCTATCTTTTTGCGGAAGCACCAAAAAATGTTAAGCTGAGCTGCAGAAATGAATTCTGAGGTGCGTCCATAAATGGTAAAGAAGAATAGCTAGCATGAAACTCATAGATGGAAGGTGAAGCTCATGTTTTGTGAGAGAAACATGTACAAATGAGCCTGCAATGAAGATATCCTGCAGAGAGATCGCATAGGAGGAAAAGAATCCCACAAGCATGAGAAAAAGTCAAGCCTGAAGGTATGAAGATAGAGTATTCCCGTTGATGGAGGAGAGGAAGTCCACAGGCATTGGTTTGATGAATCCTACGATTAGAAAAGAAGGGATCTCGTAGATCATAAGTGATCAATAATTTTTTAATTAATTATTAAAAATTGTTAATCACATATTGTTGAAAAGGTGTGACTATCAGATTTGAAAGGGCATGATTGTGAAAGGGTATGTTTCCAGAATAAAGAGATGTGTCTGTAGGAAACATGAAGGTACTTATACACAGAGGTACCAGTGAGAGAAGCGTCTCAGTGTCTACATCATAAAATTAGAAATAGAGACTGGTGGGTGTGACAGAGAATGGAGGGAAAATAAATCTAGCATATTACAGAAAACATATTAGGGTGGCGTTAGGGCAGGAAACATGCCTATAGGGGGTTGTTTTCTCCTTTCATCAGAATTTGGTAAATAGGGTGTAGGAGCATCCTGTCAGTCGTAGATGGCAAAACCAGGTGTCATAGCATCCTTTCAGTAGCATCTGATAAACCACGGGGACGTAGCCTCCTTCCAGTGGTAACTGGTAAATAGGATGTCGTAGCATCCTTTCAGTAGAAGCTGATAAACTAGGGGGCCATATCCTCCTTCCAGTGGTTGCTGGTAAATAGGTTTTCATAGCTTCCTTTCAGTAGCATCTTATAAACCAGGGGGTCATAGCCTCCTTCTAGTGGTTGCTGGTAAATTGGGTGTCGTAGCATCCTTTCAGTAGTAGCTGATAAACCAGGGGGTCGTAGCCTCCTTCCAGTAGTTGCTGGTAAATAGGGTGTAATACCACCCTTGTCTATAGCAGCAGGTAAAACTATTTGTAAATAAAAATTTTGCAGTAATAGGACATATTGGTGGTTTACCCTATTGGGCTTCCACGTTAAAATTGTGTTCTGTGTATTCTTGTTGTTATGTATATTTAATGATAGATTTTAAAAGTGGTTAAATTAGTAAAAATATAATAATATTGATTTACCCCCCCTCTCAGTATTGACCAATAAACCAACAAATATATATCCCTTCAATAGGAGGTGAAGGGTCGAAGTGGAGTGTTTCCCAACATATGGAAGGCTAAGAGACAAGTCCTTCGTTACGGTGGGGGGAAACTCCAAATATATTTTTTTAGTATAGTTCCTGATGTACACGGGTGACAATGGTGCAAGATGTGTATACGAGGGTTGTAGAATTGTGACCCACGTATACATTTAAAAATTTCTTTTAAGGGGTTCCACTCGAGAATCGGGATAGTTAGCAAACAAAGGTAAAAGGATTCTGCATAGGGATAGGGATAAGCCATCAAAGCAAGATTTCTTAGTCATGGAGAATCACCCAATAACACACATAGTATCAGAGCCTCAATTTATACACTTGTTTTCTCCATCCATGAGCGTCATTGTCCAGTGGAAGATGAAGGTGTCCAAAAATTAGAGACAAACTCTCCTAAGGAGTTGATGGATTCCTTTCGGAATTGAGCATTATTCATAAAACAATTTAACTTCCATTGTTGTTTCCAGGCATCATCCTAGAAGAGCATAGTGTTCCCATCACGAATTTCCTAAAATGCATTCTCTTGGATCAAGGCTTTGTTTTGACAAGCAACATTTCATATAAGAGATTTTATACAAGTGCCCAAAATTTGTATGAGGTATTAATCATTTGAGTTGGGGGCATTGTTGAAGCATCAATTGGGTATGTTGCTGGAATGGGTTTCATGGATTGCAACAGAGGGAGAAAATCCAGACTGAAGGGATTCAAAAATTCCTACACAAGGATAGTCCTATCCCTAGCCTGTTTGGTGTAGTAATCTCCCACGGATATTACTATCCTCCACTGGCACTTATGAATGTTTGGTCCCAAGGGATCTGTCTTCTTGTCAAGAAAGATCAAGAATATGACTAAATCTATGAGTTAGTTTGCTGTAAAAGAAAACTAAAATAAGTTAAATCTGCTGTAAAAGAAGTGCTTTGTAGGAATGCAGTTTAAATTTCAAGGTGAAAGAATATTAATCTTTTCATCAGTTTGACAAAAATATGAAAGAGATAAATTTCTTAATTCATTTAAACCAATACTAATCAATAACAATTGACCAATAATAATTTAAACATCAGCGCATCTGAAACTTAACCTGTCATTGATATGTTAATAAAAATATTAACACCAATTGTAAGAATAAAAATATAATCATTTGTAAGAATAAATAAAGGTTATAACTGAAGAAATTCAGTTATAACAATATGAACATGTCAATCGTTAGCATAGATAAATCTAAACCACAAATTAATCTTCTTATTGATTTACAAAGATTATAATAGCAGAGGTAAGAAATCTGAGGTGAAAAAAAATAGCATTTGACAAAATAAACAAAAGATATGAGAAAACAATAAGTTTGTATTATTTAAAAAATAAGTCTGCAAGAAAATACAAACCATGAAACAATAGAGTGTTTCCAATCTCTTGTGCTGATTTTCTTCAAGATTTCCCCCGTGGCAGTGTCTCATCAAATCTGAAAGAAAAATATTTTAGATTACTGTGGAGTGCTCCCAGGTCTGTCGTGGTATCAGTTTCAGAACATCAAGAAAAACCTCTTCCTATGCTTCAGTGAAAATATTAAGTCTATTTCTCTTCCAAGTAGAAATACAAAGAAACAAGAGTTCAATAGAGAAATTACAATCCTTCTGGTTTGCAAAGACCCCCCTGGAAACAAAGTTTCTGTTCAGCGCTCACCAAGCAACAATGTTTACAGAATCTAGAAGAAAACTCTCCTCCATTTAGCGCCCCCCCTCTCGCCCCCCCTTAACTCAAACCTTTGGGTTGATTTTATAGAAGAGACAAGAAATGGAAGGATCAAATCCAACCACCGAAAATCTGGTTTGTTCAGCTCCCATCCAAATAGGTCGCAACCAACTTCTGAAAATACTCCTCATTTTGGGCATGATTTTCTCTAAATCAGTTGAGAGATCTCACAAATTGCTCATGGTTAGGAGTAAAATACCCCATTTGTGAAGTGGGTTTTCAATAGTTTTGTCAGATTCTTCATGGTTTAATGGAAAATGGAGCTCGAAATTAGCCTCTTCCAACTGATGTGCGATCCAGGTTTTGTTATCTTTTTGACATTTTTGTAGTTTCCAATAGTTGTCGTTTGATGATGTGGCTTGGATCTTCTGGAAGAAATTATATTTCCTTCAATCTCGTTCTTCAAATCTGGCAATCATTTCTATCCCTTTAACTTTTATCGCTGCATATCGAAAAATGTAATTCGTATAAATTAACATAAAAAACGCTTATCATGAATTGAGAGAAAAGTAAAACTATTTAAAGGGATAAAAATGTTTTCATTTGAACTCCGTGAAATCCTAATAAATTTCTTGTGATTCATGGCATGATCCTTCAATAATTTTTACTATTGCATCATGTAATTCTTTATTGATTTCTTGAAATGTTTAATGATATCTTTGTTTTTTTCCATGATCTTAACAATTAAATCTATTGTCCATGTTGATTATTTTCGAAATAAACTAACTCAAACAAAAATTGAGAATCTATTTCCCCAAAATATTAGAAATGGAATGCCCGGAAAGAAATTTTTGATTTTGTAAAAAATCATTTAAACATATCAGGAAAAACCAAATCGAAACCCTAAGTAAAAATTGAAACTACCAAAATTTACGGACACGTAAATAAATTAAATTATAACATAATATAAGCTTAGAATCCCGAAAAATGCGGGAATGAAAAAAATAAGCATTTGCAAAAGTGATTCCTGCAATCTGCATCCCGCATTGTGGGTTGCCGGTTGTGGGAATGCTTTATTTAAAACATGAAAATTTTACTTCCAGCAATCCGCATCCTGCAATTGCGAGAAGGAATTGCGGAAGGTTAAAATTTAACAAAATAAAAAGTTCTGCAAACATAAAAATGTTTTGAAAGATTCGAAAAAATGAATTTTTTAAATTTTCTTTAAGGTTGTATGAAGTAGATTAAAATAAAACAATAATAAAGTAAAGATAAAAAATCTAGAAATATTTTCAAAGTGAAAAAAAATCCAATATCGAAAACAATTATAAAAACCATTTACAATTTAATTCTTAAGAAAATAAATGTTGGAAACAAGTTACGTATATAAAAAAGAATCATTCCTATAATATATGAGAGTTAATGAATGCCATAAATAGGTTTCTAACATAATCATTTTCCAAGAATAGAAAACCTAGAAAATAATATTTCATTTTGCAGAATAATAAGTGAAAATCCTAACTTGCAAAATGGAAAAATAGAAGTTATATTTTCAAAATCAAATTAGCTTATTGAAAATAAAATACTTAACCATGATCAAACTAATCTCACATTCATGAATGTTGAATTCTAATTCCACAAATTTCCAAATAATCATAAAACCAAATCTCATAGAAATTAGGGAATTTAGGATTCAAACAAACTAAAACATGTGTTCTTTTAATTTTCATAACATGCAATTGTGTATAAATTTAATTTATGGATTTAATGAAATACACAAGTTAAGTTAATGAAAGTCAAAACATAACCATGAATATTTAAAAGATTTCAATAAGCTTAAACTAAACATTAAAAACATTAAACTAATACAAGCAAATAACCCAAAGATTAAGATTATTTACAATATTTACATTATGATTCTAGGCATGCATATGTGAAAATAAAAATCTACCAATCCGAAATATCAAACTAATACAATATCCAAAATCATGAGAGAATAAATTATAATATCAATCCAAATCCCAAAGTGAAGGTAAGAACCAGCCATCACCTCGAATAATCAGTTTGTGTAGTGAAGACCAAACCTAGGGGGGGAATGTGAAAGGTAACATGGTAAGTTAACCACGAAGATCATAGAAACAACTCAAATGAATAAAAGAGAAAATATAAGATAAAAAAAAAAGATGGAACCAGTCTAAATGATACCAAAGATCTAAAATGCGGGAGATGAGTTGCGGGCGTTTATTTCACGAATATACACATCCTTTCCGCAATCCGCAATTGCGGGTTGCGGGAACGCAAGAGGGAAATTCATTATTCAAACACTTTCTGTACCCACAATCTACATTGCAGGTTGCGGGATGAAAAACTCACAAATAATAAACTTCAAGATCCCACAATCCGCATTGCGGGTTGCATCATGCGAGTTGCGGGAAAGACACATTTTTTAGGAAAAGTTAGACATTTTCCAAAACTGACAAAACACACAAAAATGCATTAACTAAATCAAATCATGACAAAAAACCTAGAAATTGAAACAGCATGGAAATCCTGAAATGACTGAGAAAATTAAGCATCACCTTTTGCATATAAAAATTGGGGCTCCCATGTTTTATCCAAAACATGGGATCTGTTGTAGCTACAACAAATGGCGACACGTTGGGATGAAGCAGTTATATTTTCCTTGGAAAGATAGTATTTGTATGCATATAAAGGGGTGAAAGATGAGGCTTTTACTAAGAAGAAAACTTTCCCTAAAACATGTGTACCACATTAACAAGTCATCCTTTTATAGATCTACCCAGCCACAATTGATTTTTAATGATGCCCTTCTAAATATCAATTGGAACACGAAGAAAAATACTAATTGATTAGATTTCCAACAAAATATTTTCTTCTTTGAAACACACTCTAAACAAACAATTCATGACGACTAGAAGATGCTATCTTGGTGTTTTACCTCTAATACCACAGGCATGGCCCTGCTGCCAGTAGGCGTCTATAGCCTCGACAAGGTTACCTTTTAACCCAATAAGTTACTTGTATCCCATCCATGAGTTAAATATATGAAGCTTATCAATCCTTGTTAAATATTTGCATTCCTAGAAGGAAGCTGAAAACCACTACCCCGACTCGGTGACAGTGTTATTCACATCGACTTACAGATAATGAGCGGGCTGGTTCGTGATGAGACCCCCTGTCTTGAAATCATTTTAGCAGCTACAAGCCAGTACCCTGGCCTGATGACCATATATTAATAAAGTCATTCCATAAGAAGGTATGATCATGAATAGGTCGGTTGACCTATAAAACCTCATGTTTCCCAACTTACTCCTAGAGATGTTAAAGAAAAGGATTGGGCTACGTTTAATGTTAATCTCATAAGAGATTACTTAATGGATGGGGACGCCACTATACTCCTTAAGAGAGTGGGATGGCATTAAGAGGTTTGAGATGATAACAATGCTAGCCCCACTCATTTGTTGGATCAAGAAGGATCCAAGTAGAACATAAATGCATAATCTAATTTAAAACAATAGCTTTGCCTATCGATTTGTGATAATTAGAAGGAAAAATATAATAAAAACAACTAAGTTTATGTATAAAGGAGAGACTTGGAAAGTGTTCCACCATAGATAAAGGGATATCCTCTTTTAATAAAATCAGCTTGAAAATATCTCTTCACATACAAAACTTCAAAAGATGTAGGCTAGGAATGACTAAACTTGCCCCAAAGTATCATCAACTAAGGATCATCGATCCCTTATCAATTAAAGGTTTGATAAATAAAAGGAATTGTAGAATCGATTGTAATCTACTTTCTGATAATTAATAGTTCAACGTTTTTCCCCGATGCAAATGATTATCAAATTAAGAAATCCAAGCCTAATCAAGCAAAATAAAACAAGAGCAATCTAATCTAAATAAAACAAAGAAAACAAGGCTTTATGACCAATATCTCATGTGGAAGAATGTGTTTATAATTTTGTTGTAGAAAATAATTTAATAGTATTATTCACCATATGATATTTTGAGCCAATTGAAGTCCCTTTATTTAGAAAACTAAATTAAAAGAAAAGAAAAACAATTGTAAAAATAGGCCTTAACAAATTGTCTTATGCAAACAAAAGTAGAATTTGTTGTCGTGTTTGTAAAATCAAAGGGATTTGTTTTTGTAAAGAGAGTAATTATATCAATTCATAAAATGAAAATGTATCGAAGTGACTAATCGAATTGATTATATAAAACTCTAAAAATATATTTATTCCCCTTCGGTTGAAGGATTACGATCAACATGGTTATTTGTCATAAAGTTGTTTAGGACAATGAGGAATTTCATTTTTAAGATTATGTACATAAAGAAAATAAAATGAAATAATACCAAACTAAATTATGTGCAATTTGAGACAAAAACATGTTAAAACCCCTTCTTTCAAGTGCATATCCGGAAAAGATCAAAATTTGTGTGTAATGAAGATGTTCTAGTTTTAATTACTTTGTCTTCTTTCAAAATATCATTGCTATTAAAACTTGAAAATGAATTAATTCAAAAAATTTCATGGCAAGCTCATTGTAATTTAAAACTAAATACATAATTCAATCACAAATGCCTTGAACCAATAATAAGAGAGAGCATGAATAATAGAAAGTGAAAGAGGATAATAAAATACTTCCCTGAATGCATCTAAAGAAGCGTCGTTTCCAACTTGGACTTGAATTGTCGTCGCAAATCATTTTATTGAAGAAAATCAAAAGAGATATCTAATTACTAAAGAAATGAAAAACTAATCTATTCTATACCTACTCCTAAACTACTCTAAAAAAATAAACACAACTAAGTATAATCGAATTTCCAATCCAACCATGAAAGCATATGGAATCCTGCAAAAAAAAAAAGTGAATAATAAAAAAGCATGATACGAATTATTGCAAATAAAAGTGGAAAAAGAATGCATTAAAACAAATAAAATGAAATTTATGTACAATTAAAGAGAACAGATCCTTACCATTTTTATATACAAATGAGGAAAACAAAGTTTTACCATAATGACGAAATCTTACCAAGAAAGGTTCCTCAAGCCAATCGGCGACCCAATCATGGTATGTACAATGAAACTCAAAAGAATGACATAAAGAGTTCGAAATATTTATGTAATGAAATGGATTATTTGAAATAAAATCAACATCAGTATTATAAGAATCTGAAGCTTCTTCTTGAACAATTTTTTCCTTAGAAACATTTTCTTGAGTAAGATCAGCAAAATCACATCCAATTTGTTCCAACTCATTATCGTAAAAATCATCATAAATTGGTTGACTAAATTGGAAATTCTGAAAGAGATCAAATTGCCTATGGTTATTTACTTGAGAAGAATTAAAGATGTGAGATGCTATAAATGTAGAACTAGTATCATTAGCATTCTCACAAGAATTTTCTCTATCAAGCAATTGATTGTAAGAAGAAAATGTTTCTTTATTGAATGATGAATCATAAAAGTAAGAATCCTGAAAATTACCCTTAGAAATATCATTTACTTCCAGCAAAGAAGAATGACAAGAAAACATAGATTGATGACAAGGATACGATTCTTCTCGATCTTCTTCATGTATTCCATTATTAACTTGTACCTATTTAAGACTTAACAATGGAGAATTAGAATCTGAAATATATGATTGAATGCCATTTTTATCAAATAGATCATGATACATAGACAAATACAAAGAGGAAATAAGTGCATGAAATCCATCTCTTTGTAGAGTATTTTTAGATCGAGATACCTTAAGAGGGATTTTCTCTTCAAAAGAGATATGTATGACAGGTTTCAAATCAGAATCTGTTTCTGCTTGTAATGTAGTATCATCATTTTGTGAAATATGTTCTCGTACATAATTACTTAGGTCATAAAATGGTAATTGGGAAAACATATCACAAATTTCAGAACAATTAGTTGATTCAAGATCTATTAAAGGTTTAAAAGAATAATAAATATCAGAATCTTGAAGCTATGTTCTTATACTAAAAGAAGATTGTTCAATGTTATTATTAGAACTATTCTCTTGTACTTCAGGAAAATCTTTAATAGAAAAATGATCTCCTTCATGGTTACTTAAAATTTGAATTTTATGTGAAATAGACATGGGCATATCAACATTTAATTCATCTGAATTATCACATTGATCATGATCCATATCTAAGAAAGAAAAGGTAGTCATTTCTACAATTTTTAAATCCTTAGATTCTTGATGCAAATCTAAACCAAGAGGTGGATGATTATCAATGTATGATTCAGATAAATATCATCTACTAATTGATCAGATACGTGTAAAGGAGAACTATTGTGTTGAAACCAGTCAGGTATCTTAGGATGATCTATTCAAGGAAATCTACAATAAAGATTATAATTTCTAATTGCAAAATATTCTAATGATTCACCCTTCTTTATAGCGAGTTGTTTCCATTCATTACATAATCTAACAAAGTCATAATGTCCAAAAGAAAGTATGAAAAGATCTACAAAATGTTCAAAAGAATGGACAAAGGAAAAATGTAAGGTTACAAACCATTCTTTTACTCGTCCTTCAAATGTGAAGGCTAACAATCTGCACAAAACATCTTGATCCAAAATTTTGTTAACAAGACAATTATAGGTAAATTGAAGAACATTTTCTTGTGCTAAAATTTCTCCCTCACCATCGAATTTTAATTCTATGAGTTGCTTAAGTAGATATGTTTGAAAATGAAAGATAATTTGTCTAGAAAAACAACTAAATACAGATCCATGAGCAGAAAATGAACTATATACAGATTTTCGGGCTTGATCCATTTTAAGATAATTTGATTAAGAAAGCTCAAATGACCTTACATATCGGATGGCCCTCCTTCTAGCACCATTTGTTGAAGCCTCGGTTGGGTATGTTGTTGGAATGGGATTCAAGGCTTGCAACAGAAATAGAAAACCTGGACTGAAGGGATTCAAAAGGTCATACGCAAGGATAGTCCTATCCCCAGCCTGTTTGGTGTAGTAATCTCCCACGGATATTACTGGCCTCCGCTAGCACTTATGAATGTTTGATCCCAAGGGATCGGTCTTCCTGTCAAGGAAGATCAAGAATATGACTAAATATATGAGTTAGTTTGATGTAAAATAAAACTAAACTAAGTTAAATCTGTTGTAAAAGAAGTGCTTTGTAGGAATGTAGGTTAAATTTCAAGGTGAAAGAATACTAAGCTTTTCATCAGTTTGACAAAAATGTGGAAGAGATAAATTGCTTAATTCATTTAAACCAATACTAACCAATAACAATTGACCAATGATAATTTAAACATTAGCGCATCTGAAACTTAACCTGTCATCGATATGTTAATAAAAATATTAACACCAATTGTAAATATCAATGTATAATCATTTGTAAGAATAAATAAAGGTTATAACTAAAGAAATTCAGTTATAACAATGTGAACATGTCAATTGTTAGCATAGATAAATCTAAACCATAGATTAATGTTCTTATTGATTTACAAAGATTATAATAGCAGAGGTAAGAAATCTGAGGTGAAAAAATCAGCATTTGACAAAATAAACAAAAGATCTAAGAAAACAATAAGTCTATATTATTTAAAAAATAAGTTTGCAAAAAATTGCAAACCATGAAACAACAGATTGTTTCTAGTCTCTTGTGCTGATTTTCTTCAAGATTCCCCCCGTGGTAGTGTCTCATTAAATATGAAAGAAAAACATTTTAGATTACTATGGAGCGCTCCCAGATCTATCATGGTGGCAGTATCAAAACATTAAGAAAATCTCTTCCTATGCTTCAATGCAACCTCTTTAGTCTAGCTCTATTCCAAGTAGAAATACATAGAAAAAAGAGTTCAGTAGAAAAATTACAATCCTTCTAGTCTACAAAGACCCCCCTGGCAACAACATTTCTGTTCAGCGCCACCTAGCAACAATGTTTACAGAACCTAGAAGAAAACTCTCCTCTGTTCAGCGCCTTTGCCCCTTGATTAACTCAGACCTTTGGGTTGATTTTATAGAAGAGACAAGCAATGGAAGGACCAGATCCAACCACTGAAACTCTGGTTCGTTCAGCTCCCATCCAAGTGGTTCGTTCAACTCCCATCCAAACAGGCCACAACTAACTTCTGAAAATACTCCTCTGTTCGGGCATGCTTTTCTCCAAATCAGTTGAGAGATCTCACAAACGACCCGCGGTTAGGAGTAAATGACCCCATTTGTGAAGTGGTTTTTCAATATTTTTGTCAGATTCTTCACAGTTTGATGGAAAATGGAGTCTAAAATTAGCCTCTTCCAATTGATGCATGATCCAGGTTTTGTTATCTTCTTGACAGTTCTGTAGTTGCCCGTAGTTTCCATTTGATGACGTGGCTTGGATCTTCTGGAAGAAATTCTATTTCCTTCAATCTCATCTTTCAAATCTGACAATCATTTCTATCCCTTTAACTTTTATCCATGCACATCAAAAAATGTAATTCATATAAATTAACATAAAAAACGCTTATCATGAATTGAGAGAAAAGTAAAACTAATTAAAAGGATAAAAATGTTTTCATTTGAACTCTGTGAAATCCTAATAAATTTCTTGTGATTCATGGCACGATCCTTCAATAATTTTTACTATTGCATCATGTAATCCTTTATTGATTTCTTGAAATGTTTAATGATATCTTTGTTTTTTTCCATGATCTTAACAATTAAATCTATTGTCTATGTTGATTATTTTCCAAATAAACTAACTCAGACAAAAATCGAGAATCTATTTCCCCGAATGTCGGGAAAGAAATTTTCCATTTCGTTAAATATCATTTAAACCATTAAGGAAAAACCAAATATCAAAACCAAATTGAAACCCTAAGTAGAAAATGAAACTACCAAAATTTATGGACCCGTAAATAAATTAAATTATAACATAAGATAAGCTTACGATCCGAAAAAATGCGGGAAAAAAATAAGCATTTGCAAAAGTGATTCCCACAATCCGCATCCCGCATTGTGGGTTGCGGGAATGCTTTATTTAAAACATGAAAATTTTACGTCCCGCAATTGCGGGTTGCGGGAAGGAATTGCTAAAGGTTAAAATTTAACAAACACAAAAATGATTTGAAAGATTCGAAAAAATGAATTTTTAAAATTTTCTTTAAGGTTGTATGAAGTTGATTAAAATAAAACAATAATAAAGAAAAGATCAAAAATCTAGAAATATTTACAAAGTGAAAGAAAATCCAATATCGAAAATGCTAAACCTAGAAATTATAAAAACCATTTACAATTTAATTCTTAAGAAAATAAATGTTGGAAAAAGAATCACTTCTACAATATAGGAGAGTTAATGAATGCCATAAATAGGTTTCTAACATAATCATTTTCCAAGAATAGAATACCTAGAAAATAAAATTTCCTTTTGCAGAATAATAAGTGAAAATTCCTTTAATTTGCAAAATGGAAAAATAGAAGTTATATTTTAAAAATCAAATTAGCTTATTGAAAATAAAAGACTTAAATATGATCAAACTAATCTCATATTCGTGAATGTTGAATTCTAATTCCACCAATTTCCAAATAATCATAAAACCAAATCTCATAGAAATCGGGAAATTTAGGATTCAAACAAACTAAAACATGTGTTCTTTTAATTTTCATAACATGCAATTGTGTATAAATTTAATTTATGGATTTAATGAAATACACAAGCTAAGTTAATGAAAGTCAAAACATAACCATGAATATTTAAAAGATTTCAATAAGCTTAAACTAAACATTAAAAACATTAAACTAATACAACAAAATAACCCAAAGACTAAGATTATTTACATTATGATTCTAGGCATGCATATGTGAATATAAAACTCTACCAATCTGAAATATAAAAGTAATACAATATCCAAAATCATGAAAGAATAAATGATAAGATCAACCCAAATCGTAGAGTGAAGGTAATAATCAGCCATCACCTTGAATAATCACTTTGTACAGTGAAGACCAAACCTAGGCAGGGAATGTGAAAGATAACATGGTAAGTTGACCACCAAGATCATAGAAACAGTTCGGATGAATAAAAGAGAAAATATAAGATCAAGAAAAAAATGGAACCAGTCTAAATGATACCAAAGATCTAAAATGCGGCAAAATATTTGTGGGCGTTTATTTCATGAATATACACATCCTTTCCGTAATTTGCAATCCACAATTGCGGGTTGTGGGAATTCAAAATGCAAAGTCATTATTCAAACACTTCCTGCACCCGCAATCCGCATTGCAGGTTGCGGGATGCGGGATGAAAAACTCACAAATAATAAACTTCAAGATCCCGTAATCTGCATTGCGGGTTGCAGAAAAGACACATTTTTCAGGAAACTTTAGTCATTTTTCGCAACTGACAATACACACAAAAATGCATTAACTAAATCAAATCATGAAAAAAAACCTGGAAATTGAAACAGCATGGAAATCCTGAAATGACTAAGAAAATTAAGCATCACCTTTTGCATATAAAAATTGGGGCTCCCATGTTTCATCCAAAACATGGCCCGATCTATTGTAGCTACAACAGGCATACTTTCTCTTCTAGATTTGAGACCAGAGGGAGGCCCGGGGTAGTGAGATATTCCCACCAAATTTTCGCAAGTTGAGATTTTTTCTCTAATTCAGGGTCCCTTATGCCCAGGTCACCCTTCATTTTTGGCAAAAATACTTTGTCCCAATCTACTAGAGCCCATTTAGGCTTTTCCCCTTTAGAACCTCTCCAAAGGAAATTTATTTAAAGGCTACGAATTTCATTGAGGATATATTTGAGAGTAGTGAAAATTGAATCATGGTAGGAACTCATGCTTCTTAGGATGTATTTAATAATAATAAGAGGAGTAGCTAGGTTAAGGGAACAAAAGGTCCAACTTGAGAGTTTCTTCTCAACTCTAGGAAGGAGACTGGCCTAGGTCGGTGATGGAAGGAAGAGACAATGAGGGGGAACCCAAATATTTGGATAGAAGGGAGATTGATTGGATTTGTATCCAATGGGAAATTCTTCCCTGCAAAGTGGAATATTTCTGATTTGTCTTGAATTAAGGACATCCCCAAGGCTTTCAAGAAGGCCTGTAGAATTGTTTTGATGGTCTTGGGTTCCCTAATAGTGGAAGCCACAAGAAAAAGAGTGTCATCTACAAATTGAAAATGAGAGGATTCTAAGTCATCATTAGTTGGATGGAGAATAAAAAGGAGTCCCTCTTGAATTGTATTTTCAGTGATCTACCAAATCCTTAGACCATGAGAATGAAAATGAATGGAGATAGAGGGTCACCTTGTCTAATGCCATGGGAAGGAGAGAAAGTGGCAAGGAGGGATACGTGCACCACGATACAAAAAATAAGGTCGATGAAGTGAGAGATAAAACCCAACAAATCCAAAGTGGAGAGAATCCAAAGGCATGAAGGGAGTCGTTGATTAACCACCAAGAGATTCTGAAAGGTCTAGCTTAATGAGCACGCCCATAATTTTAGATATTTTGAGCACAGGGTTAGTTTCGTGGGCTAATGATTCCATCCAATAATTGGAGATCCCCCAAATAACATGTCTATGATTTCAAGATCACATTGGGGAGGATCGATTTCAACTTATTTGCAATGGTTTTGGTAATAATCTTGAGAATGACATTACGCAGAGAAATAGGGAGACACTTACCATGGTGAGAAGGGTTATCCTCTATTGGAATGAGTGTAAGAAAAATTGCATTGAAGGCAGGTGGACCATTCAATCTGGGTTGATATTCTTCAACAACCTGATTATATTCTTGAAGTACAAACGTTGTACTTCACTATATTTCAAAAATGATTAAAGAAATTGGTGGTGAATCCATTCAGGCCTAGGGCTCTTCATGTCGGCATACTCATGAAAATAAATTCAACTTATTCCATCGAGATTGGGTGGAGAATACTTTCATTCTCCTTCACATTAACCAAGGAGGTGATTTTTTTGAATAATTCTATTTATGGAAGCTTCTCTGTTAGTGTCGTCTTTGGAAAGAAGATTGTGATAGAAGGATATTCTCTTTTTCTCGATATCTTTATGCTTGGAGAGTCTTTGGCCCTCATAAAATTGAAGGTAGGATATGTGATTGCGATGATGGTGTTGGATCATCGAGTCATGAAAAAATTTGGACTTCTTTTATCCTTCCCTAAGCCATTTAATAGGGGTTTTCAAATGCTAGAGGATTTGTTTTGGAGCCAGTCATTGGTTTATATTGTTTTGAAAATCTCTTTCATTTTGAAGGAGATCAAGGAGTATCCTTGGGAAATAGCTTCTTTTTGAACCAAAATCATGTCCTCCTTAGGTTTTTCCATAGCTTCAGAGATGTTTCCAAATACTTCTTTGTTCCATATCCTAATCCTTCCTTTGATGTACTCGAGGCAATGTGCAATTGATACATTTCGGAGCTGTATTGAAAATGAGATTCCGTCCACCATTGGGATAAGGTTTCCATAAAGTCATGATGGTCCAACCAAAATTTTCAAATTTGAAAGGCATGTTATGAGGATTGTCAACCAAATTGATTTCAAGACTAATTTTCCAATTATCCAAACCAAGGAGAATGTTTCATTCAATTGAAAAACTAAGGTCCACTAGGGAGGAGGAAACAAGGAAGTAGTAAAGTCGAGAGGAAATTTAAAGGGATCCAACCTACTTATTATTCTAGGTGTGTCTTCCATGCTTGGGATCAATGTCAACTAAGTAAAGAGAGGGGATAATAGCCTAGAAGAATTTTCTAGCTAAGTCAAGTATAGACAATCCTCCTCTTTTTCTTGGTGGCAAGGTGAACATATCAAATTTGCCCCCCCAAAATCTAGTGACTAAGTTTGATAAGGGATACATTGTTGATGTAACTGTAACTTTGGAATGTATTCACTTGTATATCTTATGTATTGTACCTCAATGTTTATTCCGGGAAGTGTTTGTAATGTAATTGAGTCATGTCATGCCCCGATGTTTCGATCGGGATTTTATATTATGTAAACAGGTCATGTCAAGTCATTGTGGGTAACCCTCCTATTGGTCAAGGGTTAAAGTCCCTGCAGTTGTGGGGCCCTAGGGTTATTAGACTATCCTAGAGAAGTTGATCATAGGTGAGTTATTGTAAGGTGGGGGAATATTCCCCACCATATAAGTCAAGGTTTACCCTCCTTGTTGATCAGAGGGAAAATTCCCCACAAGTTGTGGGGCACTAGGGTTATTAGACACTCCTAGAGATGTCGGCTCTAGTAAGTAATTGTCAAGTGAGGCCGAAATGTTGGAGTGGGATTCAAGTGAAGGAAAGAATATAAATAGAGAGTGAGCCTCTCTATTTATCATACACACACTCACTCATTGGGGTGCATGAGTGAGAGAGAAGTTGCTGGGATCAGAGAGAGAGACTATTGTTGTCGAGAGATCATCTTTTTGTTTTCGCATTTTACTTTTGGTGCTGATTCTATCTCTGAGGAAGTTGCGGATTTTTATCCTTTATGGTTTCCCCGAGGAAACTTCTTTGTGTCTCTTGTCTCTTGTGTTTATTGTTGTGCATGTTATTCTCTCAGTTAAAGATCCTAATATCATAATGCTAGCTTGAATGATAAAAATATAACATGGTATCAAAGCTAACTTGAGAAGAAGACATTATTCAGCTACAGAAGCTAGGGATTCTTAATTTTTGGGTCTCTCTCCACAATCCATCAACAAAAGTATGCTAGGCTAACTCTCCATTGAAGGGCGCATCTTTTTGTCGAAGCGGAATTCGATTCCAAGCATTTTCAGTTTTTGGTGCGAGAAATTAGGGCTTCTTACAGAAGAGGAATTTTTGAGTGATCTTTGCATAGGATTTATTTCCTCATAAAAATCGAATTTTATAGACCTGGTTCAATATTTTTGGTTGGGTTTAACTACAGGAAAGTCAAACCCTAGTTTAACCCCGAGCTGGAAAAACCCTAAAATACTAAAACTGATAAGTTTTGGTATATTCACTATATCTCAGTATTGGAGAAGGATTAGGAGCTGAACCTTTCACAGGCAGAAGATAAAATCCTTATTTACACTGTTCCCAAAATTTAGCCTCATATTCACTATATTCTGGGAGATATGATCCCTCCAAGTTAGGGTTCCAGCCTCTTCTAGGATTCATCCCTAAACAAGACACCTGAGGATAATTGCTATATCTTGGGATAAAAATGTCGAAATGAAACTTATGAAGATTTTCCAGAAAGGGTGTGGACTTTACTTTTTGGGTTCTGATTTTCAGACCCATAAGATAAAACAGTGACACGTGGAAGTCCGTACAACTTTGTTGTTCTGAATAGTCCTGTAACAGGTCACCTTGAGAAAATGATCATAAGTCCCAATTGGTGAAACAATTTCTGATGAAACCTATGGTGTTGAAACAGGGACAGGCTAGGCTACACTAGTGCGAATTTTTAGACACGGAGGAGTATTAATTTCAGAGATACTGTAGAAATAGTATCAGGAATTTCTGTAGAAGAAATTGGTAAACTAGGGCTTCCTGTTCTGGGAGCTTCCCTCCACTGTTTTCAAAAAAGGAGTACATTGGATAGCTCAACTTGAAGAGATATATATTTCTATCCAATCAGATCTAAAATATTCCAAGTTTTGAAAATTAGGGTTTCTCTGACAAATCCTAAATCAGCCAGCTCTGGAACCAGGACAAACACCTCAAATCGGTAAGATCTAATCTTTTGTTATTTTCATTTGAGGTTCTCATTTCAAAGTGATCTATCACATCAGCTTGATGATAATCTTGGAGAAGTTGGAAACTTCCAAGCATGGAACTATATGATCTCTTTGAAGAAAATGAATTGGACACCTACAAGAGTAGAGAGGTTCCAGTTCCAGAGGGAGATGAGGCTCAAATCCTTACACAAGAAGAACTTGGTCAAGGCCAAGAAGATCATTGTTGATTCAATCACAGATCAACTTGTACCACAAGTGTCTTCCCTAAAGACACTGAATATGTTTGATTCCTTGACCAATCTATTTGAAGGGAAGAACATAAATCAGAATATGACCTTAAGAAACCAATTGAAGAATGTGAAGATCCAAAATGCA
Source organism: Pseudotsuga menziesii (assembly GCA_001517045.1). Classification (NCBI taxonomy): domain Eukaryota; kingdom Viridiplantae; phylum Streptophyta; class Pinopsida; order Pinales; family Pinaceae; genus Pseudotsuga; species Pseudotsuga menziesii. Next base: position 475,431 of record LPNX010037801.1, on the reverse strand, counting down.
GAGACCATACAGTCATACTTTACAAGGGTCTCTCAAATCAAAAAACAACTTGAAGTGGTAGAAGAAGAAGTGGAGAATGCAAAAGTTGTGATAACCACCTTGAATGACCTCCCAGGATCATGGGATTCATTCATTCAAGGAATGTGTGCCAGAAGGAAGTGATTACTTTCAGAAATATTCTGGGAAGAGCACACACAAGAAGATGCTCACTCATAGTAAGAGAAAAGAAGATGGGAAGATCAAGCTCTCAGCATCCAAAGAAGATCCCTCAAGCGATGAGGGATATGAAGAACTCAAATTTTGAAGAACCTCTTATCCATCTTAGCATTTAGATAAGAAATGATGCTATTATGAATGAAGAAGATGATGAAGCTAAATTCTCAAGAAGGAATCTACCCACGAAACAAATAAAGATAAGTATTCAATTGTCATTTCATGATATTGTTTTGTTATGCATTTGTTTATATTCATTTAATGTATTATGCATGATAGAATGTTTGCATTAATGACAGTATAATACTAATATGCATGTGATGGGTAAGTAGCTCATGGTTCTATACAAATCTCCATTGTTGCTTATCTAGAATGAAACCTCTTTGCTGACATATTGAATTAGTGCACAATCTCAATGTTGTCCTGGTAGAGATGGAAGCCATCTAGAAAGTTTTTGTGAGATATGGATGAATGTTGTACTGGCTAAAATAGTTGCATGATCACATATTTATGCATAAGAATTTTCCATTATGAATATTCCTTATGAAATGTTTCTAACCATGCAAATGCATTTGACTTGTAGGAAAGATCGCATACATAATCACCTACAAGAAAACAAGGATGAGACTTGTTCCAAAGAACAAGTGACGACAGTTCAAGATGAAGAATAATATGACAAATGTAGCGATATCATTGATACATAACCTTCTAGCCATGAAGAAGTAACCAAGAAGAAAGGGAAGACCAGTTCAAGAAGAATGATGTCTAGGATGCAGTATCGATACATGAAGGGAAGTTCGTAGTTCCATCATGCAGTAGATGGAAACATCATGGGATACAAGGAAATATTCGTAGCACGAGGCTTCTCATGAAAAGAAGGCATAGACTATGAAGAGAAATTTGCAGCCAATGGGAGTTGAGACACATGACGGGAATAATGATGTGTGCAAATGAAAGAAGGCCTTCTACGAGCTCAGAAGACACCCATGCAATAACACATACATGATGAGCTTGATGAAGATCTTAACCTTTGCTACAAGGTTGGAGATGAAAGCCTATAGAGGATGACAAGCTCACAGATAGGTGTGAGAAGAAAGTTTTGAAAAATTTCAAGATAGAGGATCTTGGTATCCAGTGATCCTAGATGGATACATAGAATATTAGTAGCAGAGGAAGCTACTTGTCACTCCAGTACAAAATGTTTCAGTGCATAGAGTACGGAAGATAGAGGGAGTATGATGCTTTAGAGGGAGTGATTGCAAAAGATCCTGAGGTTCTACATGGTACGACAAGATGGATAGATTACTGATGACTCTAGGCTTTACTAAGAGTAAAGTGGATTCCAACCTTTGCTTCAAGGTTGAAGGCAGAAGACCAGTGATGCTCCTGTTATGTGTCGATGCACTATTTTCTAGGCATGGAGGTGTGGTAGAATGTAGATGGAATCTTCCTCGGATAAGGGAAGTATGTAGTAGAGATCTTGAAGAGGTTTGGGATGATGGACTACAAGGCCATGACCACACCTATGGCATCAAACTCAAGCTATTGAGTGTTTCTTCATCAGAGACGATTGATGATACGATGTATCGTTAGATGATTGGGTCCTTGATGTACCTGACGAATACGAGACCAGATATTTGCTTTTCTCTGAACACCTTGAGCCAATTCCTGACAGATCTGAGACATGTTCACTTGATTGCTGCAAAGAATATTCTGAGGTACCTGAAGGGTACAGTTGATTATGGGCTCAAGTATGAGGCGAATCAAAAGATTAACCTGGAAGGTTATGTTGATTCAAATTGGGTAGGCAGTGCCATCAATAGGAAGAGCACTTTAGGGTGTTGCTTTAGTATGGGATCAGGTGTGATCTCTTGGTTTAGTAGGAAGCAGTCCTGTGTGACACTGAGTACAGCTGAAGTAGAGTATGTTGCATCTTGTTCAGCTAGTTGTGAGGTAGTATGGCTAAGGAAGCTACTATCTAATTCATTTGATCTCTAGTTGGATGCTACTTGTATATATTGCGACAACCAGAGTTGTGTGAAGTTGTCAGAAAACCCGGTGTTTCATGACAAGTAGAAGCATATCGAGATCAAATATCACTATATTAGGGATATGGTGTAGAGAGGAGTAGTGAAGTTCTAGTATGTTGCGATGGACGAATAGATAGCTGATGTGTTGACAAAGCCATTAGCCAGAGTGAAGTTTGAATACTTCAGGGAGATGCTTGGTGTTCTCTAGATTGAGGTTCCCTCCAAAGGGAAGTGATGATTCTGTGAGCCATTATGACATGGTGAGAGGATTGGTTCCTTCCATGGTTAGATGTAAGGCCTGAGCCATTCTGTCATGGTGAGAGGATTGGTTCCTTCCATGTCAGATGTGAGTGCTGAGCCATTCTGATGTGACTGTAGGATCAGTTCCTACATGATCAGATATAAGTGCTAAATGCCATTCTTGGAATGGAAGCACCTAGTCAGTTACCAGGAAAGCTCAGTCTGGGACTGAGGGCCATTCTGATGTGATTGAGGGATGTGTTCCCACTTAATCAGATATAAGGGCTGATGAAATTCTCTAGGAGAATGGAGGCACCTGGTCAGTTACCAGGAATCCTCAACCTGGGGTTGAGAGCCTTTCTAGCAAGGTTGCAGGATGTGTTCCTGCATGGCTAGATGTAAGTGCAGAGCCTTTATAGCAAGGTTGTAGGATGTGTTCCCACATTGCTAGATGTAAGTGCAGAGCCTTTCTAGAAAGGTTGCAGGATGTGTTCCCACATGGCTAGATGTAAGTGTTAGCTGGAATATTTCACCTCCTATGGACAGCACAGTGTTCCACTGGTCTGAATGGTTCAGATCCAGAACAAATAGAGGACAGAGGTTGAAGAATCTCCCTAGACGCCGTAGATACCTAGAATGTAATTCTTCGATCGTTACCCTATGTACCCGCAATAAGCTTCAACACGCAAACATATCGAAACCATCAAAATATAATCTACTAATATATGTTAGTGACTAAGGAATCTAACAACATACATGTGGAATCAAACAACAACAATATATGTGGGACATAAATCAACTTGCATTAAATAAATATGAAGAATTTTACAACCAAGACTTAGTGTTGACATGCATCTCCATGAAACCAAGCATTCTCATCCCCATAAGCTCCGACTCTAGCTCTCTCTATGCTCTCCAATGATATGGACCAAGTGATCAATCCAACATCATAACAATACCTTAAGAGTTCTCCCTCTCAACCATGGCCATAAGCTTGTATTTATAAGGCTAGATGGATAGGGTAGGTTGAGATATTAGTGGGTGAGGTAGCCTGTAAGATCCTAGGATGAGGGATCTTGAGCTCAACTGACCCACAACAGTAGGGATAAGGGAGGACACGCAGCTTATCATCTAGAAGCCTCGAGAAACTTAACTTTTTCCTTTTTTACCCAGGGTACCACGTTTCTCCTTCAATGACATAGCGGTTCTGGTAATAACCACTTATGAACCAAGGGCCATAAGCGATGGCACCGCTTGTGTGCAACAGGGGATGGGCAGTGCGAACAAGGGTACCGCTTCTGGATAACAAGGTAAGCGTGGTGCTGGGAATTTGTATGAAAGATTGACATTTAGTATGGGTTTCCACTCCATAAGCTGATATCCAGGGCAAGTAGGTATGTCAAATGTCTTATCACATGATGGTGACAGGATTTTGGTATAATAGTAAGTGCAGATCCCTTCTGACATGGTTGCGAGATGTGTTCTCCCATGGTCAGATGTAAGTGCAGAGCCCTTTTGACATGGTTGTGGGATGTGTTCCCCCCATGGTCAGATGTAATTGTAGAGCCCTTCTGACATGGTTGTGGGATGTGTTCCCCCCATGGTCAGATGTAAGTGCAGAGCCCTTCTAACATGGTTGCGGGATGTGTTCCCCCCATGGTCAGATGTAAGTGCAGAGCCTTTCTAACAAGGTTGTGGGATGTGTTCCTGCATGGTCAGATGTGAGTGTTGGGCATGCCTTTCTGACATGGTGTTGGATGTGTTCCTCTCATGGTCAGATGTAAGTGCTAGGAAGGCCATTCTGACATAGTGTCAGATATAAGTGCTGAAGAATACCTACATGGAGGCTAGGCCTAAAACCAACATGAAAAAGGGCTGGCTTTGTAGAACTTCCTGTGATGAGAAGAATCGTGAGATAGCACCCGTGATGATGATCCAGCAGTGACAATCCAAATCCAGCGATGATCCAGATCCAGTGATGATGTTCCAATGATGATGTAGATCGAGTGATGATCCAGATCCGATGATGAAGATTACTTGAAGATGAAGATGACTTGAAGATGATGAGGACTCGATGATGATCCAGATGATACAGAGAAGAATACTTGTGCTAATAAATTGTGTTGAGAGAATACCTTCCTAGTTAAGAGGGAGTGTTGATGTAATTGTAACTTTGGAATGTATTCACCTATATATCTTATGTATTGTACCCGGATGTTTATTCCAGGAAGTGTTTGTAATGTAATTTAGTCATGTCACACCCCGATGTTTCAATCGAGAGTTTCTATAATATAAACATGTCATGTCAAGTCATTGTGGGTAACCCTCCTATTGGTCAAGGGTTAAAGTCCCCGCAGTTGTGGGGCCTAGGGTTATTAGACTATCTTAGAGAAGTCGACCCTAGGTGAGCTATTGTAAGTTAGGGCAATAGTCCCCACCATCTAAGTCAAGGTTAACCCTCCTTGTTGATCAGAGGGAAAAGTCCCCACAAGTTGTGGGGCACTAGGGTTATTAGACACTCCTAGAGATGTCAGCTCTAATAAGTAATTGTTAAGTGAGGCCAACATGTTGGAGTGGGATTCAAGTGAACAAAAGAATACAAATAGAGAGAAAGCCTCTCTATTTATCATACACACACTCACTCATTGGGGCACATGAGTGAGAGAGAATTTGTTGGGATCAGAGAGAGAGACTACTGCTATCAAGAGATCATCTGTATGTTTTTGGGTTTTACTTTTGGTGTTGATTCTATCTCTGAGGAAGTTGCAGGGTTTTCTCCTTTATGGTTTCCCTGAGGAAAATTCTTTGTGTCTCTTATCTCTTGTGTTTATTGTTGTGCATGTTATTCTCTTAGTTAAAGATCCTAAGATCATAATGCTAGCTTGAATGATAAAAATCTAACATACATCCATTGAAGGGTATCCAGAAAAAAGGCTTGGCATCAAGGGAAGAAGGGTCATAAATATTAGTAATGAATATAGAAGCTTCAGAATTAAGGATTTGAAGGGAGGAAGAGAGAGTGTGGGTTGTGGAAAATAAGTTGGAGAACTAGATCATATCAGGATTGCAGAGGATAGCGAGACCACCAGTTAACCCTCAAGCATCCAAAGCCATGGATTGAAAATTTCTCCAGCATAAGGGACCATTTTATTTTGAAGACGATATGCTAAGCATTTAGTTTCTTGAAAAAGAAATACCACGTGAAATTATTGATTAATCTTCGATCGGAGAGTACATTGTTTACTCTTTCCACAGAGACCAAGAATATTCCAATAAAGAAACTACTTGAGGGAATTTATTCGGAGGAAGAGAAGGTATGAATTCAACTCAATATGGATATGTGATTTCCCGAGGCCATGAGATAATCTCCAATATCTAGTAATTTATGTTGGTTGGTTTTCTTACCCCTTTGTGCCTCATTCTTTATTCCCATGGATGGTGAGGCATCTTGATTGGCCTAAATTCCCAGTGAACTTTTGGGGGGTTCTAGCACAAGATGCATATTGGAATATTTTTCTACTGCTTCTTGAAGGGATTTTTGGATGATTGAGATTTGAGAGGTAGGAATGGCCTGAAAATAACCTATGTTGTTGGCATCTATTATACTTTTCAAAAGCTTTGTCATCTAGCTCTGGTTCTTCTTCCTCCACCTCAGTGTCTTCTTTCCCTTCATATCACATTTTTTTTTCCTCCGTTGGAGCAATTTTCCTTATTTTAACTTGATCTAAGCTTAGATTTTGCATGGTGTGGCTTGGATATACTAAGTTTTGGGGGTAAACATCCTCCATGGCCATTTTAGCTTCATAATTGATTGCAAGAGCATTGAACCGGTTAGCATGCATATCGACAGGATTAGGGTTAGATCACACTTTATTTTTGGAAATTCGTTGTTGGTATTTTACTATAAAGAAGCCATCTGGGTTGGTTTTTGAAGGAGGGGCGTCTTGCTGGGAATTTTTTACGAAAGGACAATCTCTATAGAGATTCCCATGCTTGTGGTATTTTCTGCATCCAAAGGGGATGTTCATGTAATCTAGGGTTTGGATCCATTCCTAATCTTGAAAACTAATATTGTTAGAGTCCAGCAGTGGTTTGGAAACATTCATATTAACACATATGTGATCAAAACAAGTGTATCTACCCCTTTTTGTGGTATATAAGAGTTTGATGAATTTCTGTAGGGTGTTGTTGATACCCATTATGGTTTCTTCTTCCCAATATTCATTTGAAAGAAAATATAGTTGGACCCATCCTGGAGACTATGTGTTAAATTTCATGAACCATAGATCTACAAGCCAAAATGAGAGCTATCTGAAAAGAAGTATGTAGTTGAATTATCAAATCAATGTAAACTGAACAACAGATTCATGACAAAAATTTCACACAAATCAAACAAGTATTGCTCAGATTATCATAACATTAATCTTCATTAATTAATAGATTAATACAATGGTAGTACAATAAATAGAATTTGAATACTATGGATAAGATTCAAATTCACCAACTCAAACTGACTGGTTAGCTAAATCAGAGTGGAAATAATTACATCTGGAGCTCACTAGTTAAATCCTGATAACCAAATTAGTCTACAATCAGTTAACTAATTATGGTAGGTGAGGGTACGTGAATAAAGGCGCTTACACTCCCATGAATCATGCAAATTAGCGCTAATATAACTAGTTGTGATCTAACTAATTGTAACTGGAGCATAATTGATCATGACTAATTACCTACCACAACCAACTAAAGGTGACTATTGGTGGCCCTCGGAGTGGGATCCTATAATGTAGGGATTAGTCCCTAAGGATCCTAATCTTATGCAATCAGGGGCAATACGTAACAGATGACCCTTAGGTGTGCCCCCCATGTACTAGTGGGTAATGATAACCTCTTAAGCTAGGATAAATGAATCAAATAGGCTTATGTGGGTAAAGGGAGGATTAATTAATCATAACACCCCCCCTTAATCCTAACTTTGGATAACTTGGGCCTGGAAACTGGGACAGAATTCACCCATACAATATAAATGAAATAAAATACTACTTAATAAACAAGGAAAATGGGGAGAACCTCATGGGAATACCCCCCCTCAAAATAATAAGGTAATCAGGAACAATAAGTCAAGCCTTTACACTGAGAAGATATCTGAGGTAAACAAATCTCTTTTCAGTGAAGGACTTGGTAAAAATATCTGCAATATGCTCCTCTGTAGGGTAGTAATGCAGTGTGATAGTCTTGTCATGCACTAGTTCCTGAATGTAATGCATGTGTACTTCAATATGGTTTGTCTATTGCTTTTGGATTGGATCATTGGATATATTTATGGTACTCTACTTGTCACAATAGATGTCTACTAAAGGTGAAGTGTAAATACCAAACTCTGTCAACACGCCATGCAACCAAACTGCCTAAATATATGCATTCACAGCCCCCCTATACTCTGCTTCTACTAAAGAGAGTGCAAGAGATGTGTTAGTGCCTGGATTGAGCCCATAGGTTGGGAAGAAAAGGGTTCTCTCCCAGGAAACAATAGAACCACTTTATACTACGCCTATGGCCCTGCGCAGTTAGAGAGGGATCTCTTGCTTGTTTTTCAGGTTTACTTTGTTAATGTAATTGTAAATTCAGAATGTATTCATTTGTATTTCTCATCTATTGTAACCCGATGTTTATTCCAGGATGTTCTTGTTTCATGTCATGCCCCGATGTTCCGATTGGGAGAATCAATAATGTAAACAATTCATGTCAAGTCATTGTGGGTAACCCTCCTATTGTCTGAGGGTTAAAGTCCCCGTAGTTCCAGGGCACTAGGGTTATTAGACTCTCCTAGTGAGGTCGGCCCTAGTAGGGTTTTAGTCATGTCGGGATTAGTATAAATAGAGAGTTGGACTCTCTATTTAGAACACATCTCATACACACTCAAGTGTAGCGCATAGTTGAGGAAGAGAAAGACATTGGGGAAAGAGGAAAGAGCTTACTGATGTTGGGAGATTTTCTTACTGTTTTGGGTTTCACTTTGGTGCTGATTCTATCTCAGAGGAAGTTGCAGGGTCTTCTCCATTTATGGTTTCCCCCAGGAAAAACATTGTGTTCATTGTCTATTGTGTTTGATTGTTGTGCTTGTTGTTCTCTCAGTTAAAGATCCTAATGATATGCTAGCTTAATGTTGAAAAACTAACATGGTATCAGAGCTAACCTGAGAAGAAGACACTGTGCAGCTGCGGGAACTAGGGCTTCTTATTTTGTGGATCTCTCTCCACATATTTTCAACAAAATTATGGTGGAATAACTCTCCTCCCTAGGGCGCATCTATGTCGAAGCTGAATCCAATTCTGAGGTTTTTTAGTTTTGGACCCAACACTACTGCCGGAAATTAGGGCTTTTCACAGAAGTGGAATTTTTCAGTGATCCCAATCCTGGATTGATCTCCTCCCCAAAATCAAAGTTAGGGATCAATTTCAAAGCATTTGGTTGGGTAGTATTCCAGAAAATCAAAACCCTAATCTGCTCCTGAACGAGTACTGCGGGATTTTAGCTTCAAGTCCAGATCTGACATCTTGACTTGGTAAGATCTAAATCCTTTGTATTTCCATTTGAGGTTCTCAGTTAAGATGTCTCATCATACCAAGCTTGATGAAAAGCTTCAGGGAGTTGATAAATTCTGAGCTTGGAAGTATAGGATCTCCCTGGTCTTGGAAGAAAATGAGTTGGACTCCTATATCCAGGAGGAGGTTCTAGTTCTAGAGGGAGATGAGGCCAAGGCCTTACATAAGAAGAAGTTGGTTATGGAAAAGAGGATTATTGCAGATTCTATCAAGGATCACCTCATTCCACAGTTGTCCTCCCTCAAGACACCTAAATCCATGTTTGATTCCCTAACCAAACTATTTGAAGGGAAGAACATGAATCAGAAGATGACTCTAAGGAACCAGTTGAAGAATGTCAAGATCCAGAATGAGGAGGCCATCCAGTCATACTTCACAAGGGTCTCCCAGATCAAATAACAACTAGAAGTTGTAGATGAAGAAGTGGAGAATGTAGAAATTGTGATGAAAACATTGAATGGCCTCCCTAGGTCATGGGATTCTTTCATCCAAGGAATTTGTGCTAGGAAGAGGTTGGTCAAGTTCAGTAGACTATGGGAAGAATGCTCTCAGGAAGAAGCTCAGATAGCAACTCCAGAAGAAAAGATGGGAAATTAAGATCAAGCTCTCACAGTACTCTCCAAGAAAGGAAGAATGGAAAAGCATCATCACCAAGGTAAGCATTCTCATCAGAAAGGTTCATCTAAACTCAGATGTTATACATGTGATGAAATAGGACACTTTTCTAGAAACTGTCCCATGAATAAGAATGGATCCAAGAAGAATAGGAACTCCAAAAGTAAACATCATGCTCACACTGCTGAGGATGATGATCCTCCAAGGAAGAGAGTAAAGCAAGAAAGTGAAGACTCTTCAAGTGAATATGAATATCTTCTGATTTCCGCTCTCATGGGAACTGTCACTCATGGAAGCAAAGATTGGATTATTGACAGTGGAGCTTCCAAACACATGACATATTTCAAGGAATCCTTTGAGAAACTATCCGAACATAATTCACCCCATAAGGTGGATCTTGGGGATGACTACCAATATCCCATAAAAGGTAGTGGTGAATCCTCCTACAAGCTAGAATCTGGAAAGTCTATGAAAATGAAGGATGTCTTGTTTGTACCAGGACTAAAGAAGAATCTTCTCTCCATATCGGCACTAGATGCAAAAGGCATGAGGGTTGCATTCATAGATGGTCAAGTCATCATGTGGCCAAGAGGAAAGACTATTGATGATGCAATAGTGATTGGAGAACAAGAAGGAGGTTTATACAAGCTGAAGGGCCATTCAGAAAAAGCTATGGTCCATGACATAGTAGAGCCAAATGAACTATGGCATACAAGGCTTGCACATGTGCATTACAGAGCATTACCACTTGCAAGCAAAGTTGTTGAGGGTCTTCCAGAAATTCAAGCAAAACATGAAGGAGTCTACAAAGGATGTGCGAAAGGGAAGAATACAAAGAAGACATTTCTAAGTATTGAGAGCAAGGAAAAAGGAATCTTGGAAATCATCCACTCTGATGTATGTGGACCAATGTCATCAAGTTCACTAAGAGGGTATGTATACTATGTTTCTTTCATTGATGACTTTTCTAGGAAGACATGGATTTACTTCATGAAGAACAAAGATGAATTGTTCAGCAAGTTCAAGGAATTCAAAGCCTTGATCGAGAACCACATAGAAAAAAAGATCAAGACCTTTCGATCAAATAATGGTGGCGAATTCACATCAAATGAATTCAAAGACTTATGCAAAGAATCAGGGATTAAGAGGGAGTTGTCCACTCCTTACAATCCACAACAGAATGGGGTTGCAGAAATGAAGAATAGAACTATCATGGAAGTTGCAAGAGAGATGCTTCATGATCAGGATCTTCCTATGCATCTATGGTCAGAAGCAGCTAGAACAGCGGTGTATGTACAGAACCGTACTCCACATAGAGTACTCGAGAACAAGACTCCTAAAGAAGTCTTCTCTGGCAAGAAACCAGAAGTCAGCCATCTCAGAATATTTGCTTGTCCAGTGTACATACATATACCAAAAGAAAAGAGAACAAAATTAGATCCTTCAAGAAAGAAGGGTATATCTGTGGGATACTCTGAAAGCTCGAAGGCTTATAGAATATACTTCCCAGGTTACAAGAAGATCAATATCAGTAGAGATGTAACATTTGAAGAAGACACAGCTTACAACAAATCTAGGAAGAGACCTGTTGAAGAGCCTGAAGAATTAGAAGCTCGCAGAATTCATGATACAACCATGAATGAAGAAATTCAAGAAGAAGATCGAGAATTTGAAGAACCACAAAGACCTGTAGATCCACCTTAGGAGAAGAATCCTCACAAGAGGAAACCTGCTTGGGTATGAGAAATTATCCAAGGTGTGGAAAGATATGGGGCTCCAGAAGAGAATTATAGAGAAAGAAAGAGAACTAGATCCTGCTTCGGATATGTAGCCTTACTATGTGATGTTATCGATAAAGAACCTTCCAGTTATGAAGAAGCAGCAGAATGGAAAGAATGGAAGGATGTGATGATCGAAGAATATCAATCAATCATGAAGAATGATGTTTGGGATGTTGTCCCAAGACCAGAAGGGAAATCAGTTGTAACTTCCAAATGGATCTACAAGATCAAGCATGCTGCGGACGGTAGCATAGAGAAATATAAGGCAAGATTTGTGTCTCATGGCTTCTCATAGAAGGAAGGAATAGATTATGAAAAAACCTTTGCTCTTGTATCCAGATACACTTCCATCAGATCGGTACTTGCTTTGGCTGCAGTAATGAAATGGAAGATACACCAAATGGATGTCAAGACTACTTTCTTGAATGGTGTAGTAGAAGAAGAAGTGTATGTAGACTAGCCACTCGGTTTTGGGACACATGATAGGGAGTCTCATGTGTGCAGACTGGAGAAATCCCAGTACGGTTTGAAACAGGCACCTAGGACATGGTACGGCAGAATTGATAGCTTACTATCCAGTTTAGGCTTTACCAAGAGTAAAGCAGATTCCAACCTTTACTACAAGGTTGAAGATGGAAACCTAGTGATGCTTCTACTGTATGTAGATGATCTATTTGTAACAGGTATGGATGGGTTGATTGCTGATATGAAGAGAAAGCTTTCTGCCGAGTTCAAAATGAAGGACTTGGGAATGATGCACTATTTTATAGGCATGGAGGTGTGGCAGAATGTGGATGGAATCTCCCTCAGACAAGGGAAGTATGTAGTAGAGATCCTAAAGAGGTTCAGGATGATGGACTCCAAGGCTATGGCCACACATATGGCATCGAACCTGAAGCTATTGAGTGATGCTTCATTAGAGACGGTTGATGCTATGATGTATCGTTAGATGATTGGGTCCTTGATGTATTTGACAAACACAAGACCAAATATTTGCTTTGCTATGAACACATTGAGCCAGTTCTTGACAAATCCAAGACATGTTCACTTGATTGCTGCAAAGCATATTCTGAGGTACCTGAGGGGTACAATTGATTATGGGCTCAAGTACGAGGTGAATCATAATATTAACCTCGAGGGTTATGTTGATTCATATTGGGCAGGCAGTGCCATCGATAGGAAGAGCACTTCAGGGTGTTGCTTTAGTATGGGATCAGGTGTGATCTCTTGGTTTAGCAGGAAGTAATCCTGTGTGACACTGAGTACAGGTGAAGCAGAGTATGTTGCAGCTTGTTCAGCTAGTTGTGAGGCAGTATGGCTACGGAAGCTATTGTCTAATTTATTTGATCTCCAGATGGATGCTACTTGTATACATTGTGACAACCAGAGTTGCATGAAGTTGTCAGAGAATCCAGTGTTCCATGACAATTTTAAGCATATTGAGATCAAGTGTCACTATATCAAGGATATGGTGCAGAGGGGAGTAGTGAAGCTACAGTATATTGCGACGGAGGAACAAATAGCTAATGTGTTGATGAAGCCATTGGCTAGGGTTAAGTTCGAGTACTTCAGGGAGAAGCTTGGTGTTCTCCAGATCGATATTTCCTCCAAGGGAAAGTGATGAGTCCCAGAGCCATTCTATCATGGTGAGAGGATCGGTTCCTTCCATGGTCAGATGTAAGGGTTGAGCCATTCTATCATGTTGAGAGGATTGGTTCCTTCCATGTCAGATATGAGTGTTGAGATCCACATCCATTCTTACGAGTAGGTCAGATGTAAGGGCGGAGCCATTCTGTCATGGTGAGGATTGGTTCCTCCCATGTCAGATATGAGTGCTGAGCCATTCTGAGGTGAGTGTAGGATTGGTTCCTACATGATCACAAATAAGCACTGAATGCCATCCTGGAACTAGAGGCACCTGGTTAGTTACCAAGTAGCTCAGTCTGGGACTAGGGGCCATTTTGAAATGACTGTAGGATTGGTTCCTACTTGATCATATGTGAGTGCATGCCCTTCTGAACATCCATATTGGATTGGTTCCTCACATGTGTCAGATGTAAGTGTAGAGATCTTCTAAACATGCATGTTGGATTGGTTCCTCGCATGTGTCATATGTAAGTGTAGATCCCTTTTGAACATACATGTTGGATTGGTTCCTCGCATGTGTCGGATGTAAGTGCAGAGCCCTTTTGAACATGCATGTTGGATTGGTTCCTCACATGTGTCGGATGTAAGTGCAGAGCCTTTTTGAACATGTATGTTGGATTGGTTCCTCACATGTGTCAAATATAAGTGCTGAGCCTTTTTGAACATGCATGTTGGATTGGTTCCTCGCATGTGTCAAATGTGAGTGTTGGGTCTTTCTGACAGGGTTGTGGGATTGGTTCTCACATGTTCAGATGTGAGTGCTGGGCATGCCTTTCTAATATGATTATAGGATTAGTTCCTACATGATCATATGTAAGTGCTGGGTGAAGACCTACATGGTGGCTAGGCCTACATCCAGCATGAAAAAGGGCTGGCTCTATAGAACTTCCTGTGATGAGAAGAATCATTAGATAGCACTTGTGAAGATTCAGTATTGATGATCCAAATCGAGTGATGATCCAGATCCATAGATGATCCAGATTGAGGGATGATCCAGATCCAGAAATGATGCTACAGAGATGATCCAAATCGAGAGACGAAGATGACTTGAAGACAAATAAGACTTGAAGACAAAGATGACTTGAAGATGCAGATGATGAGAAGACCCAGAGAAGAAGACCAGTGATGAAAATTGTGTCTAGAGAATACCTTCCTAGTTAAGAGGGAGTGTTAATGTAATTGTAACTTCGGAATGTATTCACTTGTATTTCTCATCTATTGTAACCCGATGTTTATTCTGGGATGTTCTTCTGTCATGTCATGCCCCGATGTTTTGATCGAGAGAATCAATAATGTAAACAAGTCATGTCAAGTCATTTTGGGTAACCCTCCTATTGTCTAAGGGTTAAAGTCCCCACAGTTCTAGGGCACTAGGGTTATTAGAATCTCCTAGTGAGGTCAGCCCTAGTAGGGTTTTAGTAATGTCGGGATTAGTATAAATAGAGAGCTAGACTCTCTATTTAGAACACATCTCATACACACTCAAGTGTAGCGCATAGTTGAGGAAGAGAAAGACACTGGGGCAAGAGGAAAGAGCTTACTGTTGTTGGGAGATTGTCTTACTATTTTGGGTTTCACTTTGGTGCTGATTCTATCTCAGAGGAAGTTGTGGGGTTTTCTCCATTTATGGTTTCCCCGAGGAAAACACTATGTTCATTGTCTATTGTGTTTGATTGATGTGCTTGTTGTTCTCTCAGTTAAAGATCCTAATGATATGCTAGCTTAATGTTAAAAAATTAACATACTTCATGTAGGATATTCGATCAAGAATGGTCAGGAGGCCAGACTCCTGAATAGGGAGGGTGAGTTAATATAAGATGTAGGTAGGACTATCATGGGAAGGGACCATTGGGAAATGGAGTCAAAGGTCCAAGTAGGGAACATATTGCAGGAGGTAAAGAATGGCATAAATTTACAAACATAGGCAAGGTAGCCGTCGATCTTGCAATCAGGAGATATTTAGCGGGTGATTAGTAGATGAGAGAGAACAGTCCATCATGCAGAGCATCTACATGATGAATTCTACATAACTTTAGAATAAAACTTAAATGAATATATGAAACAACAGACGGAGCATAGCATGTATGAATTCCAAACTGTTATACACTCATTTCAGACATGAAAGAAATTAACAAATTGGAATGAAAACAGGATGAACATTTCACGTAAAGAAATTACGTATTGAAAGAAACAATGACACAGGAATATCTGCCTTGAAAGACAATCCTTCCTTTGCAAATTTATTCATAACATGGAAACTAGAGACTAATTACAATGGAGAGCATCATCCCTTGAAAGTTTCCCAACCAACCCTTATCTCCCTCTATCGGGAGTGTATTTATACTATTTCAGCACTGAGACTATTGTTTGAAACTAAACCTAGAAACCGTTTTCAGTCACAATCAAACATTAATAGTCTAGAGAGTGGAAATATCGCCATGATTTACAAATATCCATAAACATTATGGAGCAATTGGATGCACACGGTCTGGGTGACAGCCTAACGTGCTCAACTACTATTGTGGACTCTGATTATGATGCATTTCCATCTGTTTACAGGTGAGTCACCATTCACTGGGTCTTGGACCTCCTAGCCAGTCTGATGAGTTAGCATAGCACCCTTTTTATTTCCCAAGTTCACGTTTCCTCCATGTTCAAAGGCGAATTTATGCATGGGCACAAACTAGCATGGCAGTTTGCATCTTTCCCCTGTTCAACCTCATTTGTTGCCCCCTTCCTCTTTGGGTAACATTGTTAGGCGTGGGGTCTGGAAGAAGGGACGCATTGCTCCTGGTTGAGGCAAGCCTTTGTAGGGGCTTGTCATTCTTGTACTCCTCACCTCCAATGAGGTGGGATCTCCCACAGGCAATAAGGTGGAGCATACCTCCACTAGCCCCATCACCTTTGTCAAGTGGAATTCACAAATAGGGTTGTGTAGGCATTATATCCCTGATTCTCCTACAGAGCGTAGTCCAGGACTGTCTCCTTATGTGGAGGCTTTGGAGGTAGCGATGGAATCAAGGGTTCCTGAAAAAACACCTACGGGGAGTGAGTGTCCAGGCGATGCATCGTTGGATGTGTAGGTATCTGAAGGTGGGTCTATCTCTCAAAACTCTTCACGTCCATTGTCCACATTTATTTACTTCTACTGCCAATTTCTCCTCTCTTGATACAACGAGCAGCTTTAGACCATGGCGTATTCTTACTCATCAATCAAGATCGACCCTCCCATGCAACTGTTGATCTGAGTGGGTCCTACCACCTCTTCATGAATCAAGACCCTGACATTGTCTGTGCTAGTTCATATCATTAAAAGAACCTTGACCATAGATCTATTCCCTTCTTTGTCATGACCGTTGATAACCACTTTTCGCAATTTGGAATCACGACTTTATCCACACAAGTTTGGATTGCGAAATTAGTTAGGGTCGTAGATCCACTTCTGCTCTCATCTCCGCCATCAGATGCCTCCACCCTTTAACCTGTTTTGCAATTTGGGGAAGGAACGCCCTTTAACCTGTTTCACGATTTGGGAAAGTTCCTTCTACTGAGCATGTTTTCTCAGCGAAACTGTCTCAAGCCATCGATTGGGCTTTGCCTTGATCTCAGCCTTTCATTATTTTCCTATTTTAACAGACTTCGCGAATGCCAAACTTGACCATTCCCTTGCGTCTTTAGGCCAAACCCACTTTCTGTCGTCTCTCTTCTTGATTGTGATCCCAAACCGTTGGTCTATGACACCTTTCTCTATCATTTTCATTGTTGCATGTCTCCACCTCTGGAGGAATCTACCACCGTAGATCTAGCTCTCTTATTTATCTGACGGTCTAAATTGATCGAAAATGTGCATTTGATAATCTGAAGGGAGTTCATATAATTTTCTAATGAACAAGATCCTTTTGAACTCTGTCAGGCCTATAAATCGATTGTTGCAAACGAAATGTTAATTGCTGGCTCCACAAGAGATGCTATCCTCCCAGCGAGGTAGCAAAGAACCCCCGTAGAACAAGTGCCAAATCCATTGGGTCATCCCTAATCTTTTCTTTGAAACCTTCATTCTACTATGAGCTACCACTTTAGCGAATTTATGTCACTCTGTAAACTATGCTCTTAGCCATACTCTGAAACTGAGAACAGTTGCGACTGCAAACATGTGCTTACAACTGAATATGAAAACAAACTAAAACAGTAATGAAGGAAATGCTCGATGATTGCTGAGCTTATTTGTTCCTACCTACTCTACCTAATTTAGTGCGTAAGCCCGATTAGGTGAAATCAAACTTCCAATGAATCCAATCAAGTAGCTTGCCTATTAGTTTTATTTCATTTTTGTGCTTGATGAACAGGAATGAAATACATAATGGAAGAAGGCTATAACAAATAAATTGATCTTTATAGTATAGATGTGACCAGTCATTACCATTACCCAGCCTTTCCATGTACTCTGCTATGGGGTCATAGGAAACACGGAAACCTCCAACATATTCTGTCATCTGTTCATGGGAAAGTTGTCCAGAACTCCCTTCCTCTGGTGAGATGTTAGGCTGATACTTGAAAGATCGTAGAATAGGGCCCACAGAATCATTCTCCTATGAAACATCCACCCTTTCGCTCGAAATTTCTGAAACTAGAACTTCACCTTCTTCATGTGCCTCAGCATGGATGTCCTCGTTTTCTTCAATAGAATCGAGTAAGCACCTTCATCCTTTATGGGGTGATATTCTTGAAGGCAGAAAATCAAAAAATGTATTTATTTGAGGGTTGTTGCCTCCTTCTTCGTGACTTAACAACTCATCACAAACTCCCGATGTATCAGTATATGGAGAGGGGTTGCATGACTGTTCCTCTTTATCATCTTCCTTTCCACATAAGTATATGGAATGCACCATATCCTCTAACTTTTGTTTCTACTTAGAGGCTTTAATTATGTGCTGTATTAATTCAAAAGAGGAATAACACAAGGGTAGGCTATCACCTTCAGCACATTTACCATCATTTCCTGTCTCAACCTTCTGACTTTGCATTACAGCTTCATTTTCTCAATTAGCAGACCTTGGTTCTATAACTGGCTCTTCAGGTATAGCCCCCAAGTACTCCTCCTCATACTCATGAAACACAGGTACATCGAAATCCCTTTTAAAATCGTCATTAACAGGACCAGTGCTGAACAGATTACAATCTTTAGAAAATAGGTATGCATAACCATATGCTTCTATATCGAGCTGATCATCTTCCTACCTAGCCAGGGAAAGCTTTAGTTGAACAGGGACTTTCCCCTTCTGCTTATAGGGCCCAACCAATTTTAAAGTATCTTTTATTTCACCACCATTGTCTTGTCCTGACAATATTTGGGATCTTTTAAGGTTTTCCTCAACCTCCAAACAATCAGTAAACATATGTTGCAGCGTGGTTGATTTCCTTTCCAAAAGAAGTAATGACAGTTCAGGGGGGAAGGTGACTGCATAATAGATCTTAGCAGCGTTTTCAAGAGGTTGGACTTCTTTGGGCATGTTATAATAAAATGTTGCAAATCTTATGTTAAAACTAGATATGGCCTCACCCTCATACCTCTTCAGGGAATAAAATTATGAAAGTATTTGATCCAGTGGCCTTCTCCTACCCCAAAATTTCAAAAAGGTGCAAGAAAACTCTTGCCAGGTATTGATGGACTTGGGCTGCAAATGTTTGAACCATTCTTTAGCATATCCTTGCAAAGATTGGGCAAAATTCTTCATGTAAACATCATCATGTTCTATCTTAAAAAGGTCAGAGAAATGTTCAAAGGCTTGTAAATGTTTCTCAGCGGTGAAGTCTTTGGATTCTCCATCAAATTTGGGAAGGTACTTGTAATGTTTCGCAGGGAAATCATGCAGGACAGGAGGCAATTGTAGTGGTTTGTACCAACATGAATACTGGGAGAGAGCAGGTTAGGCGCAATAGATACAATATTGACCTAGGTTCCATGAGGTTCACAGGGGTGACCTTTAATTTCATGAGCTTTGAGAGAAAAATCTTGGTCAAAATCAAATGTACAAGACAATGCAATGCTTTTGGTTCGTAAAGAAGGATAAACATGAATATATTCATAGCTCTGTTCCAAACAAATTGAACCATAGAAGGTTTTTTTGATAAATCTAGGAAAGGATAAGAACAGGCTTACAAGACAAGACAAGGCATCTTGGAAGAAATGTAAACTCGAGTATCTTAACCTTTCACCATGCATTTTCAGGCCTTACAAGGGGTCCATTTTCCCTGGCGGATCCTGCCAATTTTTATTTTTTTTGACATTTTGATTTCTAGGTCATTCCACCAACGGAGCTGCTGAAGTCTGAATCCTTCAAGAGTGGAGTTTCCAGGTGAAAAGTGCACAACCTTCTTGATGTCTGATCGTTATTCCCCATCAACAACCAGATCTAAAACTATGTCGTTCTTCCTAGGGATGATCTTCAATCTCGTCCCTGGCAACGGCGCCAGTTTGTTAGTGCCGAGATTGAGCCCATAGGTTGGGAAGAAAAGGGTTCTCTCCCGAGAAACAACAGAATCGCTTTAGACTACGCCTCTGGCCCTGCACAGTCAGAGAGGGATATCTTGCTTGTTTTTCAGGTTTACTTCATGTAGGATATTCAATCAACAATGGTCAAGAGGCCAGACTCCTGAATAGGGTGGGTGCGTTAATATAAGATGTGGGTGTGACTATCAGGGGAAGGGACCATTGGCAAATAGATTCGAAGGTCCAAGTAGGGAACAAATTATAGGAGGTAAAGAATGGTGTAAATTTATAAACAGAGGCAAGGTAGCCGTCGATCTTGTAATCAGGAGATATTTAGCGGGTGATTAGTAGATGAGAGAGAACAATCCATCATGCAGAGCATCTACATGATGAATTCTGCATAAATTTTGAAGAAAAATTAAATGAATATCTGAAACAATAGACAAAGCATAGCATGTATGAATTCCAAATTGTTAGTACACTCATTTCAGACATGAAATAAATTAACAAAATGGAATGAAAACAAGATGAACATTTCACGTAAAGAAATTACATATCGAAAGAAACAACGACATAGGAATCTCTTCCTTGAAGGACAATCCTTCCTCTCCAAATTTATTCATAAGATGGAAACCAGAGACTAATTACAATGGAGAGCCTCAGCCCTTGAAATTTTCCCAACCAACCCTTATCTCCCTCTATCGGGAGTGTATTTATACTATTTCAGCACTGAGACTATTCTTTGAAACTAAACCTAGAAATTGTTTTCAGTCACAATCAAATGTTAATAGTCTAGAGAGTGGAACTATCGACATGATTTACAAATATCCATAAACAATATGGAGCAAGTGGATGCACTCGGTCTAGGTGACAACCTAATGTGCTCGACTACTGTTGTGGAATGTGAGTACAACGCATTTATGTCTTTTTACAAGTGAGTCACCATTCACTGGGTCTTGGACCTCCTAGCCGTCCCGATGAGTCAGCATAGCACCCTTTTATTGTCCCAAGTTTGCATTTCCACCGTGTTCAAAGGAAGATTTTTGCATGGGAACAAACTGGAAAGGCAGTTTGCATCTTTCCCCTGCTCAACCTCATTCGTTGCCCCCTTCCTCTCTAGGTAACATTGTTAGGCGTGGGGTCGGGAAGAAGGGACACATTTCTCCTGGTCGAGGCAAGCCTTTGTGGTGGCTTGTCATTCTTATACTCCTCACCTCCAGTGAGGTGGGCTCTCCCACATGCAATAAGGTGGATCATACCTCCACCAGCCCCATGACCTTTGGCAAGTGGAATTCACAAATGGGGCTATGCAGGCATTAGACCCCTAATGCTCCTATCTGAACAAATGCTCCTACAGAATGCATTCTAGGACTATCTCCTTATGTGGAGGCTTTGGAGGCAGCGATGGCATCAAGGGTTCCTGAAAAAGCACCTACAGGGAGTGAGTGTCCAGGCGATGCGTTGCTAGAGGTGCGGGTATCTGAAGGTGGGTGAATCTCTCAAAACTCTTCACGTCCATCTTCCATGTTTCTTTACTTCTGCTACCAATTTCTGCTCTCTTGATACAACGAGCAGCTTTATACTATGGTGTGTTCTTACTCGTCGATCGAGATCAACCCTCCCATGCAACCATCAATTTGAGTGGTTCCTACCACCTATTCGTGAATTGGGACCCTGACGTTGTCCGCGCTAGTTCAGATCATGAAAAGAACCTCGACCAAAGATCTATTCCCTTCTTTGTCATGACCATTGATATTTGCAGCCGGTACCACTTTTCGTGATTTGGAATCATGACTTTATCCACACAAGTTTGGATTGCAAAATCAGCTAGCGCTGTAGATCCACTTCTGCTCTCATCTTCCCCATTAGATGTTTCCGCCCTTTAACCTGTTTCGCTATTTGGGAAAGTTACTTCTACCTAGCATGTTTTCTTAGTGAAACTATCTCGAGCCGTCAATCAAGCTTCGCCCTGATCTCGGCCTTTCATTGTTTGTCCGTTTTAACAGACTCCACAAATGACAAACTTGACCATTCCCTTGCGTCTTTAGACCAAAACCACTTTCTGTCACCACTCTTCTTCATTGTGATCCTGGATCGTTGGTCTATGACGCCTTTCTCTGTCATTTTCAGTGCTGCATGTCTCCACCTCTGGAGGAATCTACCACCATAGATCGAGATCTCTTCTTTATTTGACGGTCTAAATTGATGGAAAATGTGCATTTGATAATCTAAAGGGCGTTCATATAATTTTCTATTGAACATGATCCTTTTGAACTCTGTCAAGCCTATAAATCTACTGTTGTAAATGGAGTGTTAACAAGATGCTTGCTTCTTACTGGACCAACAAATTGGCCCAAATTCCAACATAAACACAAAACCTGAAGTGGATTGTGTATCATTCCCATCTCCACCCATTCTGAATATGTAAATCCAATGAGATATAATTTTGCATCAACTGTATAATGGATCCCATAGTCTCTAGTACCCTAAACATAATGCAATATGTGCTTTTCTGCCTTCCATTGGAGTTCATGTTGCTCCTACATGTATCTGGAAGAAACACTCACAGCATAGGATATATCTAGTCTTGAATATGTGAGGAATAGAAGGCTCTCAATGAGTTGTCTGAAAAGAGTGTTATCAACCAATGGTGTAGAACTACCTTCTTCTAACATGATTCCAGATAGGAAGGGAAAAGGGGATTCTTTACAGTCATCCATGTGGAATATTTTAAGCAATTATGATGAGTATCTAGACTGTAAGATCATGATTCCTGAAGTCTTTTGACTTAATTTGATACCAATGAACTATATTAACAGTCGTAGATCTATCATAGCGAATGATTTACTCAAAGATGACTTGATGATTCTCAAACTAGCGGCAGAGCTTCTAGAAATGAGCAAGTCATCCACATATAGGAAAATCAACAATAATGAGGCCTCTTTCTTCTGCATGTAAACATTGCATTCAGATTTGCATCTCTCAAATTTCTGTGAAATGAGAAAGGCATCCATCTTGGAATACCATGCCCTCGGGGGTTGTTTGATCCCATAGAGATATTTCCTCAGTTTTCATACTAACGATGAATCTTCAACATACCCCTCGAGGTGTTTCATGTAGATCTCCTCTTTCAAGTCACCATGGAGGAAGGAACACTTCACATCCATGTGATGTACCTCCCACCTCTGTTAAGAACCCATGTCAACCCTTCTCTTTACTTTGTTAAGTATATTGTTGTTGGACGCATATGCTTTGTAAGCCGTCCCGTGAGTATATTATATTATCCCACATTCATGGGGAGTAGTAGTTATTTAGATTAGGCTTAGTATATTAGTAAGTGTTGAGGCCAATGAAGGTATCCAAGAGTTATTTGTATTGAGCTTGCTCAAAGGACGTTTCCCCCTCAAAGTGGCCCACAATCAATAAAATTCCTTCTATGTTCTACTATTTTTTTTATATCGTGCATTTTCATTATTTATTGCAGGAGGTTTCTCACATCTGGTATCAGAGAACTTTCCTTGGTACAAGTGGGAATTTTTTTTCTCTTATTTTATGGAAAAAAAAAAGAGGGAAAAATTGAGCAATGACACTCACATCTATTTCTGAAACTTTTTACATAGATTCAGAAGAAACAAGTTGCATATATGAATTCCTCTTGCAAAAATACGCAGTTTCAAGAAACAAATCATGTCATTTGGATTTATAAAAGTGGAGATATTGTTGATTTAAAATCAACAATTTTTCAGAGTTTCGGTGACGACTACAAACATTGCAGAGAGAAAATATTTTGATGGGGTGCCCATATTTCTGTTTCAATTTTGTGGGTAGTTACATAGTGGTTGTTCTAGTTCTTGAAACAAGTTATAATAGAGATTTTGAGAAATGTAGATCATGTTATGCTCATTTTAAAAAAATTGTCTCAAACCCTAACTCTATTTACGGGTTTTTTTGGCTCGCCGAGTAGAATTTCATCCTTTTGCAGTGCTTCCTAGTGATGTTATTATCACAATAGTGCTTCTTCTTTGCATCTGTATTGTTCTTTTCAATTGCAAGTTCAGATCAGGGAATAACCCCTCTTTGTTGAACTATGGGAAATACTTGGGCTTATCCCTAAAACGTAATGTGAGGAGTACCACAGGAACTCCGAAGTAGTTGATCATTGAGAGGACTTGCTAAGCGAAAAGTTCAATGATCCCTACCTTATTTACAAGTTTCCACATGTGAGGTAAACCAAGAGCTATCATTTGTGGCAAAGTGGTTATCAGTTTTACCTCAACCGTGGAGTGAGGGGTACTACCCCAGTACACAAGTTGTTAAACAACATTGGTGGTCGAGTGACTCCCATGAACCTTTAGCAAGCCGAGCATACTTGGGATCTGTTATAGAGAGAAACTTCCTATGGATTGGGGTAGACCACAATAGACTGAATGACACCAAAAATCAATCCACTTCAATATGCAAGAGAAATAAATGTTGCTAACTCTAAGGGATACGAAACATACCTTATTTCGGATTGTTGTAGTAGATCCCTGTTGAGATTTTCCACCATGCTTGTACCTACAATTCACCCTCAACAACAATGAACAAGGAAAGAATGATATATGTTAAAGTGTTAGGCCTAGTGTAGCGTATATAAATCTGACATGTATAATCAAATACAACTACATCCATGGAATGAAATATTCTTAGTTATACACATGTAATGGACGAGAAATGGATATTTCTATAAATAATAAATAGAGATAACAGTGACAAAATCTATCAACACCTCGTTGAAACGAAGAAACTGAGTCCTCCACCTGGGTCTCCACCACTTCAATCCTCCATCTCAATGGCAAGCTCATAAGACAATGACAAGCTTGGGAAGAGCAGCAATGTGTGCTCAAAAGGAAAAAGGGATACAGACTCAAGCATAAGCAAATGAGACAACAATGAACTATAGTTTCTTTTCTTTCCAATTTTCTTCTCCTCCAATGCATCCAAGAGGCTTAATATATAGCCCATCAATAGGAAATGAAGGGTCGAGTCGAAGTGTTTCTAGGTATATGGAAGGCCAAGGGTCAAGCTATTCAGGACTAATTGAGGAAAACTCCAAATATTTTATTTTTTTGCACATTTCCCGATGTACGTAGGCTACATTGAAGCAAATTGCATGTACACTCGGCTTTTAAGATAAAACCCGCATATGGAGATAAACAGGTGTTTTTTAAGGGATTTCTTGGATCATCAAAGTATATTTAGAGCAAGGGGGGTCCAAAGAGTCTACAGAGGAACATGGAAGGCCATAAATGTATGACCTACCTAGTGCTGAAAAATGAGCTATAACAGATGCCCCCTAATGTGTGAGGTCAGAGGGGTAACATGATGGATGAAATACATTATATCCATCCCAGAAGTGGAGTAATGAATACCCAGGTGGAAAACCAGCCACTCTTCAGTACAATACAATGATGAATCTCAACATGTGACTGCAAATATACAGTGTAGCAGTCCTCGATACATAAGAGTACAATGGCCATGAATAGGCATTATAGACATATGTCAAATGTGGTCATTGACACGTACAATATATAGTGCACAAGATATCCATAATGGATGAATATATCTGATCATATATTGGAATCCGGGCATGAGAGCTGACATGTCATGAATAATGGCACGATCAAAGAGGTAGCATATGTGGAATGCCCCCAAGATCGGAGGTCTTCTACGCAAACTGCTACTGGTACATGTCCCATCATGTGAATAAAGGTGTTGAGGTTGAACATGATGGTCCATCGTCTAATTACCGGTCATTGATGTATACCATTAACAGACACGATGAAAGAATAAACACAAAATGGAAAATGCAGAATGCCAAACTAGCATTATATTATTCACAAAAAGAGTACCATTATATAGTACTTTGAAATATGCCACCTCAGTGAGAGATATTCTCTAGATCCTAACACCTTGCATGGTGACTAGGCTAGGAAATCTTCTCCATATCTTTCAGAGATTATCTAGGATAAATGACTATTATCCCAAATAATAATTACAATAATGGTGACATTCAAACTATGTGATTGATAATGTAAGCCATAAGGCTAACATTCCTCCTCTCAATCACAAGTATATGTATCTGTATCAACTAAGCAATAAACACTAATGCCAAAGTTGATATGATGGATCTTTCAGAAGCTTTCCTTTGTGCTTCAATGAAAAATCTTCCTGTAAAACCATCAATCTGAATGGTTCATCTAAAATGAACTGAAATCCTGGAGTGAACAGCTGCCATGTCTGAACAATCCCTGTCTGCTTGACAATTTCATCATTTTCCAAGTGATTTAGCTAGAAGAGGCTGGCGTCTTCTGCTAACTCGTGAAGATCACCATGCTACAATCAATGAAGTGATCTCTAAAATGAGCCATCAACATTGTTATGCATCGATTAACATCTCAATGCATCATGATTCTATCATCCATAGACT
The DNA here is from genome assembly GCA_001517045.1 of Pseudotsuga menziesii. NCBI lineage: Eukaryota > Viridiplantae > Streptophyta > Pinopsida > Pinales > Pinaceae > Pseudotsuga > Pseudotsuga menziesii. The sequence continues at coordinate 449,341 of LPNX010037801.1, read as the reverse complement.
GTTGTTTTCATTATTCTGCCATCTACAGACTATTTTGATTTTGCCATCTGCAAACTATAATTCTTCATCTGCAATTTTGGAGTTTTCCACTCGCAAACTATTGTTTCCTTTTGACATTTGGAGTCTGCCATCTACAGACTATTGTTGTTTCCCATTTTGACATTTGTAGTCTTCCATCTACATAATTTTTTTGTTGAAACTCGAAGAATGACAACCATTATCAATATTCCCCCTTTTGTTAGCCAAAAGGTGAGAATATATGGGTTTTCATGTGGGTTACCCTGAACCAATTCATCATTGTACCATAACTACTCCCCATTTTAAAAGAAAGAGTATTTTGTAAATGTACCCCCCCCCCTAAGATGAAAGAGAGTACCATTTAGATTTCAACTCAAAGTGGGCATGTGAAAACATCACATGTTATCTCATCCCGTGAAGGCCATGCTCAGAAGCTACGCCATAAGGGGACCACTAGAGTTATACTCTATTAGGTACAAAAATACTTTGTGCTACAAGATGAGTCTTTACTCGAGATTGAATTCTTCGATAAGACTTATACAACTTCTTGGTTGTTTATGTCCATTGGCAAGAATTGATCCACCCATGGTGAATTTTTAATATTGTAGGCTTGTTTCTCTTGGAACATTTTTCTGTTGAATGATTTGTCTTGCCACAATGTTGACAAGGATGGAGATCAAAACAATTTGTCTCCAAATGGCCAACTCAATGACAATGTTGGAATTTAGGAATTTCTACCATGTGATTTTCATCAACTTGTTGATTAGATTCTTCATGAACTTTTTTATTGGATTCTTCATTTATGAATCCTGCACTGACAAACTGACTTGGTTTGAAGTAGTTTGGAATATGAAAAGTCATATATTTTTCATATCCAAGTCATTTTCTTTGTCTGTTGTATCTAATTTCTTCCCAAGGTCTAATGATGGGCTTGGAAAGATCATTATGAAGTTGTTGCTTTGAAATCGTTTGAGGTTGATTTTCTGCATGTTGTTGAATCTTTGAAATGTTTTCTTCATTGAACTCAAAACAAAACACATGAACAGTAGTTTCATCTTTATCTTCACTTTTTTATGAAGTCAACTCATTGAATTGATTCTTCACTAAATTATGATTATAATCATCATCTTCATCATCAAATAGAGGGTTGTGATGAAGAAGGACTTGTTCAGATTGCTTCATTGATTGCTTATTTTTTATATTCCATATTTCATCATTCAGTAGTTGGGATTGTGCTTGAAGAAGTTGAATTTTTGCTTGCAACACTTGCAAACAAGTTATCACTGATTGAAGAGTTGATTTGTTGAGTATGATTGTGTTATCTGCAGTAGTGATTATTAGAATGTTCAGTAACTTTAACAATTCTAGACTTCGCTCCATATGAAAAACACTTTAACTTCACACTTGTTTGATCCCGCTCGCTTGTACTTGACACTTTCACACTTACATATATGTCACACTCTCTTGAGATGTTATGACAACTTTAGGGTGTTGGGCACAACCTGATCATGCACCCCAAAATGTGTTTTTACAATGATTGATGAGCAGAGTATGAAGGGTGCCGGGTTCAACCGAAAATGCACCCAAATACAAATTTCAGCTTGACTTTACTTCAAAAATACAAGTAAACTTACAAAAGGACTATTGAAAGTTACATTTGATTGTGAATTTGAAGTTTGAACTTGATCTTTAAGTTTGAATTTGCGTTTTGACTCCTTGAATCGTTCACCTTCTTATTTGACAATGCTTGACTATATGTGCTTCATAGTGCTTTGATTTATCCTTTGTTTTGATGAAGCTTATTTCTTGTGCTTGTTGAATGATCTTTTTATGATGACTTTCATGTATGCAACAAGAAATTACAAGGATGAATTTTGCATGTCAAAAAATAGACACACAAAAATAATCATTTGAGACAATAACCACCATCCATAAAAACAATGTCTTTAGACCCCCTTGTTCAATTTCGGGACAGGCCAAGGACATATCCACCACCAATTTTTTTTAACTTTTTATTAAAAGATTGAATACTTGTATTTATAAAAAGACAAATTTTCCTTCTAGCACCATCTCCTTGCAAACAAAGCATTATTCCAAAATCTTCTTAAAAGTTATCTCCAATACAAATTTAACTTTTTAAATTTCCCTTATAGCTCCCTTTTGAAAAAAATGATGTTTCACCTTTTTACACATGGACTCTTTGTCTTTTCTTTTTTTTTAATATGGCAAAGGCCAATATGTGCAACATAAATCCAAGTCACAATGGCATAAAGATGCATTTTGGTTTTTAACCCAAAAATATGTACACACAAGCTTCTTTATGGGCCTTTGATCCAAACTTTTTTTAAATTAAACTTTACCATAGTTTGCCGCACCATGTGCCTTGGCCCTTGGCTATAATACCAAATGAAAGAATACAGACTTTCGATGATCCAAACTCAAATATGCAACCTAAATTCGAATATGCAAACTCTGCATGACTTATTTTCAGTCTTGGATCAATTCCCAAAATCAAATGTACAGGCCTTCAACAACAGTGGACGGACACGTTGATACGAGAAAGAGTGATGTGTGACAAAAGGAAAATTGGGGTCGCCAAATTCACGTGTGACAGAAGAAAAAACGTGGCGTTGCCTCGCAGGCAGCGTGAAGGTTCAGATTGCTGATTGTAGGTTTGATCTACGTGGATCGCAGATATGGAGTGGTATGTGGTTCAGATTGGAGTCGCCAATAGATTCTCGATGGTGTAGAGATAGAAGATCACTTATCGTGGATACCATATCGTTGTTGATGTAGAACAAAACACCAAATTTTGACAGATTTAGGAACATCAAATTCATTGACAAATCGCAAATCAGATGATACCAATTCATAGATCAAATGGTAAACCAATTCACAGATCAAATGATGAATATTTAGATTACATCAAATCAAATTGCAGATCACAGATGGATTGCAGATCACGATAGCTGATACGTTGAAAAATAGATTGCTGATACTAGATCGCTGATAGTGAAACCAGATCGTTGAACTGCTGAAACGCTGAGATGGTTTAATTGAATACCCTGATCGAATTGATTAACAAATTGCTGGTTTGATTTGGAAATCACAGGTGTGGAATTGATCCAGATCAGATCAAATGATGAAATGTAGATCGCTGAAGAGATCCAAGCAGGCGCAGGTAGATTGCTGAAGAGATTGTTGGCTTTATTGTACATCTCAGATGCTGAAGATGGATTGCAGATGTGGTTCACACTGGAGGATATAGAGATCACTGTAAAATTTGAGATATGGGACACTGTAGGACAAAAAAGATATCATAGCTTGGCTCCCATGTATTATCGTGGTGCTGCTGCAGCGATAATTGGTTATGACATCACAAATTCAAATTCTTTTAACCGAGCAAAGAATTGGGTGTTGGAGCTTCAAAAACAAGGCAACCTAAATTTGGAAACTTTGTCTCTCAATCCTCAATTGAAACCTATCTCCTCTTGGAAACGATGACAAATTTCTTTTCATACAGAAAACTGACGGAAATTTATCTCCCACATATCAAATAATTATTCCACACAGAAACTTATATCACACAGAAAAAATTAGAAATTCAAGACTCTCCTACGCTAGCATATGTACAAGAACATATCATTGACTTGCCATCTTTACGATTTGTATGCATGATGGTGGTAATGCTGAGATCGCAGATGTAGAAGGAGATCGTTGTTGAATGCTGCAAATAGCAGATTGCTGAGATTATAGATCTCTGATGTGGATTGCAGATCGTTGGCTCCACAGATCACTAGCTTCACATATTGCTGATATTGGCTAAGATGCCAAACACTGAGATGCTTGATACGCTGAGATGGCTCGTCATGAAAATTTATTCATGAGAATTCTCTGGACGAGGAAGATATGATGGAGAGCTCAGTCAGATCTCCTCTTCTTCTTTTGCCCCAATCGTTGTAGGAGATTGGCAGATTATGTCTCACATTGTAGATGCCTCAAGCTGGAAATTGCAGATGTAGATCCAGACTTGAACTCATATCGGTGCAGACTTCCATAATCCACTCATGCAACCACCACAGATTTAATCTCTCACCTACAGAATATCTCACTCATTAATCTCATGGTAGTAAGCTTATCAGGACCCTAAGAACTATAAGTGCTCTGATACCAAAAGAAAGAATAAACACAAAATGGGAAAGGTAGAATGCCAAACTAGCATTATATTATTTACAAAAAGAGTACCATTATATAGTACTTTGAAATATGCCACCTCAGTGAGGGATATTCTCTAAATTCTAACACCCTGTATGGTGACTAGGCTAGGAAATATTCTCCATATCTTTCAGAAATTATCTAGGATAAATGACTATTATCCCAAATAATAATTACAATAATGGTGACATTTAAACTATTTGATTGCTAATGTAAGCCATAAGGCTAACACAGGAGATACCCCACCGATAATGATAATGGGAATCAAGGTACAGAGTGCAATCTAACAAGTGTGAATAGATGTGTTGAGGTCGAACACTTGAAAGGGTCCATCGATCAAGGGACATTGATGTATTCCCAAAACTATCAATGGCGAAGGACCTGCCATTTATGACTACCAGTCTCAAGGAAATCAATGGACTCTAGACTCCTATTCCAGAATAAATGATCTGAAGTCGATGGAATGGAATCCACCAAAAGGAGGGCATTAATGCATCCCCAATCAACCAACACGACGTACACAACAATGCTAGATAATTTGGAAGAAATCAAACAAACAAGATGTGAACAAATCAGTAACTGTATCGGAAATGGTCGACATGCAAAGAAAATATAACTGAGGAATGGACAACTCAGGATAAAACTTCCATCGAACAAGAGCATAAGGCATATGGTGACTGATAGGAAGCATAGACTCGACATGCAAACTGGGACATCTCAGTGACATGGGAGGCATCAACAGAGGCTACATACGGACTAGAAGCATAACCAGTTGGTGGATAAAACTCAGAATAATGAGTACAAATCCTAAAGTCATACTAATAACCCAACCGATAGATGGAATATACAGTGCTCTATTCGAAAGCGACACTACTTGACAACTTCCAAAAGTAATATCATTTCCCGTCTGACTTTTTATGTTTTTTAATTATTTTTTTGGACTTTTTCAGATTAGGAAGCTTGAAAAGGAATAAAAGTTCTTATAGCACATAGCTAGGAGGAGACGAGTATCGCAGGAAAGAAAACTAGTTCCAAGCAGTGGAACATACCTATGCTCAATGCAAGGAAGCATGTGTAGGATAAGGACACTCGGAAGAAAGTTGTAACTAGGAATATTTCACCTTCTGCGGACAGAAGATGTTCCTCTGGTCTGAATGGTTCAGATACAGAACAAATGAGTGAACGACAAAGGATGAAGACCTTCCCTGGATGTTGTAAACGCCTAGAATGTTGCTTCGATAGTGAACGTGTGTACCTGCAAACAGATCAAACATGCAAACACATCAAAGCTACCAGAGAATCATTTACTTATTCATGTTAGTGACTAAGGAATCTAACAACATGTACATGTAAAATCAAAACAACAGTAATGTGGAATGGAAATAAGCTTTGCATTAAAGATGTATGGAGAAGTTTACAACCGTTGCCTTAGTCTCAACAAGCATCTCCATGAAACAAACACTTCATCCCCATAAGCTCCAACTTTGCTCTCTATGTTATCCAATGGCTTGGACTAAGTGGTCAATCCAACAGCATACCAATACCTCTATAGTTCTCCCCCTCAACCATGGGCATGAGCTTGTATTTACAAGGCTTAATGGATAGGAATAGTTGAGAGATTTTTGGATGAGGTGGCCTCTAAGATCCTATGATGGGGGATCTTGAGCTCAACTGACCCAAAATGATAGGGATAAGGGAGGACACGAAGCTCATGATCTAGAATCCTTGAGAAACTTATCTTTTTCTCATTTTACCTAGGGTACTGCCTTTCTTCTCTTATGATAGAGCAGTTTAGATGAGAAACACTTATGGAACGAAGACCACAGGCGGTGGCACCGCTTATGGAAAATAGGATACAGGCGGTGCGATCAAGGTACCGCTCATGGGCCATAGGAAAAACACGGTGCTGAGTTTTTTCATGTAGAATTGACAACAACATAGGTTTCCACTCTAAGTGTTGGGATTAAGGGCAAACATATAAGTCAGAGGTCTTATCACATGGTGGTGACAGGATTTGGGTATAACAGAATGCCCCCAAAACCATGAGACTTAGAGGGATACGATAAGCAAGAGCTTTGAGAGAACAAGTTGTCACTTCGAGGTGAAAATATCAGCTCGATCGGAGCATGTCGTCAAGTAAGCATCTGTAGTACATCAATAGTTTTGACTCATAGACACAAGTAACCAACTCATGGCTGCAGACCAATACAAGGTAGATCCATGGGCAAGCATGGCTACTAGAATATAGCGTAGATCCATGTTATAGAGGAATCAAACTTGGACATAGCCACCAGACATACAACGTAGATCTATGTCATACAGACGCAAATTTGAGCATAGCCACGCCCATACAAATGTGGATCCATGCTAGATATACAAAACTCCATCGCAACCTAGGGAAAGAAATGAACGCTAAACAAATACCCAGGGTCTTTGTCTCATCTTCCACAAAGTACGATTCTATCCATGTGATTACAATGATCTAAAGTTGAACATGGTAGAAACCACTTGATTACCGGCCAATGATGTGAACCATTAACAAGTGAGAGGGAGATCACCATTGATGTCAATGATTCATAAGGTACCCTAGTACAATCTACTGAGTGTGAATAGATGTCCTGATGTCGAACACCTAGTCGATTCTATCGATCAAAGGTCAATGATGTGAACCTATGTCGAGAGCAAGAGAATTTGTCATTAAGGCATACAGATCTCAAGGTACTAAGTTTTTGTTTCTAATACTATTTCCCGGATGATGAGCTAATGTCGACAGGAATAGTCTCATCCAAGGAGGGTCATGATGAGTCCCACATCGACAGCATGAAACTTGGAACATAGTTCTGGAATGACGTGAATGTCGTAACCATATGACTGACTCAAAAGTACTTACATAGAAACTGTTTTGATTGTAGAGGAAAACTTCTTCAACTTTCCTTTAAACATCGAGCGGCACGACAAAAGACTTGGCAGCATGACTTAACAGGAAAAACACACAATGCGACAGTGGACAATGCATTCTTTTGAAAGACTCAAAGGAGTGGCATGACTCATGAAAGTGGATCGTCATGGAGATAAGCTGAATACCCAATTGATTGAAATGATATGTAGACAAGTGCCATGTTCAAAGGTAATGACAAACTACTACCATTTATTTGCAAAATGATTCCCTTCCCATTTTCCCTCATCATGGTTGATGAGTGCCTCTTTTCGGTTTTACGAGTTCAAAGAGGGTAACAAACACTCGGTATAGCTCATCCAAAGACAAGTCCAAACTCATATGTTTTATGAACCTGAGAGAGGAGGGGTTCATTCCCAAAAAAGGGTCTCTAAATGTTTAATTTAACGAGTCCAATGAAAGAAAACTCAGTATCGTTCATTTTTAGAGAGTCTAAACGACCACGGAAGAAAACTCCAAAGGGTCCTTTTTTGTATGATTTAGTCTCTGAGGCCCGAAAAAGTATAAAATCATACCTTAGAGAACTCTTCTAGTCATGATTGGATGGAGTGTTCCTTTGTCATAAATAGTCTATCTGAACCGAAAAAGAGATAACCTACCGTTGGAGAGACGACTCTTCAAATGCTTTAACGAGCGTGAAGAAGACAAGATCACTCGACAATCTTTTCGTATTTAAGGAGCCCGAAAAGAGTTTAAAGAATACTCCATTAGGTCTCCTTTCACTATGAGAGATTTTACGAGCCTAAAAAGAGTCAGAAACGGACTCGGACCTTTGATACTGGGTTTCGAGAGCATGAACAAAGTGTCGTAATAAACGCCTAATGACTTTTTCCGTTTTATGGTAGTACGAAAAATTCAAAAACGAACTCCCAAGACTTTACTGCTACTGTTCTTCTATCCTGCAACGACTCAAAACAAGTGTTAAATGCACCAATAACTAACATTAAGGGATTACGACTGATAAATTTTGAGTAATAAGAAATTTTAAATCAAAACTATAGCATGTCAAACCCAAAAATGTGTAGAAAAGTCATGTAAATAGTGAAAAATCAAATCATTTTACTATTTACCCATAGTGGAGAGCATTTCGAGCACTTTCCTAGTCATATCTTCAGTTGTTGATATCGGGAGTTTCCACCGTCGGATTCGAGCACCGTTAGTTCCAGGTAATAGCCTAGACCCTTCTCTTTCATCTTATGCCTTTAATTTTGACTTTTGATGGTGATTTAGGCTTGTATAGAAAGCCTTAAAATTGTGGAAGCGGGCACCGCATTTATCCCTTGCGGGATACGCGGTACCTCGCTAGAACCACGCCAAAAACACCGTGCACAAGCGATGCCACTGCCTGTCTTCAACGATGCACAGGCGGTGTCAGCCGTGAAGATGTAAAATTATTCACACAAGTAAAACCAGACCATTTCATTTGATTTGAAAGATTAAGAATGATTCTAATGGGTCTTGTGATTGTTTTTGGCAGGTTCTAGCTGATAAAAAAATGGTCATATGGAAAGAGAGACAGCATGATAATGATGATGGCTTCACCGAAAGAAATGCGGGTTGCATAGCCACATTAAGAGACTACGGACTCATAAAATTATTTCGGACTCCTAGTATGGTATCACACGAGCGATTGCTTGAGCATATACTCCGGATGTGGAATCCGAAGCAACAACATTTTGAGGTTGGGGCTCATATTCTGAGAGTTGAGGTAGAGTATATCTACTTCCTTACTAGCCTTTCGAGATGGGGTGCTCCCATCTCACTGACTGGTTCTCGCGGAGGGGACATCACTACACAGGATTTGATAAACCGTCACTGTGTCCCTGGGACAAGGACATCAAGGAAGAAAATCCCCATAAAGGTAGTGATGGACGGACCTCTACGGAATGTATTGTTTACTATGCAGAGAGTGGCGGGAAACCAGGGAATGCACGAGGCTTCTAGGGCACATATGCTTTATTCCATAGAGGCCATGGAGCCTACAGCCTTCAGCTGGGCGGAAGCCCTGCTTCCGATATTCAAGGATTAGCTGACTAAGTGTCGGCAGGGGGAATTGAAGCAGTTCGGTTTTGGTTCCATTATAGCCTGCTTCTTCTTCAAGCAGGTACCATAGATGAGACTCCAGGTGGTCTTTACAAAGCTGAGAGTGTGGAACCCTCGCATGTAGAGGTGGGTCTGGATTATGGCCCGTACCGGAGCGGGTAGGGGGAAGGTGAAGTTCAGTGTCCCGTTCTTCTAATGGCTGAGAGATAAGATCCTCATGGTGGAGGATTATGCTTATGAGGGTATGGACTTCAACAGAGACCCTAACCTACCGCTCCCACCTGGTGGACAGTGGGGTGCATCGGTAAGAAGCAAAAAACCCTAAAATGGAAATAGTGTTTTTATGATTTTTGATGTTTTATATTTTTTTATGTTAAGTAACGAGACTTGAATATTTTCATGCAAACATTGGAGCAGCATGACCCGGGGGAGCTTACCCATTGGATAGACGAGCTAGAGCCCACTTCATACCACAGGGTGATGATGTGATCGGGGAGTCAGAGGAAAACCTGGAGAGGTTGACCTTAGACATCCCTGACGCTTCCATTGATGACCTCCCTCTGAGGTATCAGAGACCTACAGCAGGAGTACCGGGTCGGTTTAGCATACTACTACGTAGAGTAGCCCGGGAAGTGATGTGCTACCACGAGCATCACTAGATGATGTATGCATGATGTCTCTACTGAAAGATGATAGCTTCAGGATTTTGTATGGTGATTTTTACCTGAAAGCCTACGTGCTTCAGATGAGGTCTCGTGACCTATGTTTTGTAAAACATGTTTATATATAGAGAGATAGAGAGGCTTTTACCTGATGTTTGTATGTCTCAAATGGTGGATGTATTTTACATGAGTTTTATGTGTCTTTAATTGTTTATTTACAATGAACCACGCTTGATTTTAATGTCATGAGTGGGAAATATGCCAATCTAGGATGTAATTAGCTAATGAGTCAGCAACTACATTATGTTCCCTGGGGATATGCCTATAGGTGATGGTTTCAAATGACCTTTCTAACAAGCGTACCCTCTAGAAGAGGCGAAGAAGCATAGGATTCCTAATGGTATAAACATGGTTTAGATGACAAACCACGAGTTGTGAGTCCATCAATACTACCAGATTGTAAAGATCCTGGGAGGCAGCTTCAGTCAGAAGACCTATGACTACTCGATACTCGGTGATGTTGTTTGTAGTGGGACCAATACAAACCGCTCTTGAACTGACCAAATCTTCAGCTGGGGAATAGAGAACCCAAGTAGCTGAGGCAAGATTCAAGGTGTGGTGGCAAACACCATCAGTGAAGCCGTAGAAAGCCATCTGCTCTGCATGACCAAAACATGGTATAAACAGATACGGACACTAAACTCAAAACCATATTGAAAATACTAAAAGCACACTGAAAGTCAAGCAATATACATATATACAAGATACTATCCAAGAAATACCTAGGCATAGTACCTCTTCAGGTACAACGCATTGCAAAGTTGCCCTAAAGGGATTCCATCATAGTCAACGAGCTCATAGGCCCCTTTCTCTAAAACTTTAGAAATGACGAAATGACCGTACCACATGGACTCGAACTTTCCTTTCCCTAGTTTTTCATATCTCTGGTCGTAAGTCAAAACTGGGTCACCCTCGTTAAAGGCACGAGGTTGGACGGATTTATCATACTGCGACTTGACGTGTGTAACGTCCCCGACCCTCCGACGGCGAAGAGGATGCTACCATGCTCTTAACCATCCGGGCTAACCTCCCCATGAACATGGACATATATAAAACCGAGATGCTTGAACATAAAACATGCTAAGATGCATAATCATTCACATACACAGCAAAAGCAAACATACATTCATTCAACATGTTCATCATAATTTATTAACAGTAAATATAATTGCAGAAGTAAAATAGACAATAATACTTATCTTATGAAATTTGTTCCGCAACCAGCTATGTTGCTGCAACGTTCCACCCAACCATAGGCCAGTGTGCTCCTTAATCTCTCAGCAACGCTACCACCCCCAAGCCGAGCATGATTCCCCAAGGAATAAGGAACTAGTAGGCTTACACATAACCAAGGATAACAAAACATCCCAAGCCAACACAGTTGGGTTTATCAAGCAAACAATGGATCAGCCAAGCCAACACAGTTGGGTTTATCAGGCCATCCAGGAGCTGGGAAAGGCTAAATGCTAAGCTAGTGAGCCCGTTACAGAGCTAGGAACACCTACACCAGAACTAGCCTGACTTCTAAGACACCCACCCACACCCAACACAATGAATCAGTCCCTTCTCTGCTACACAGTCCCTCAGGCCCTGACTTCCCTTCCAGTTCTATTCAGGGGTTGTGGAGAAGAAATCCATCCCTCTAGCTCTGTCTGTGTGGTTTCCAAACACACTAGGTTTATCAAGCAAACCAAGCCCTCATCCTTGCCCCCAACACAGTCCGAAGAACAACCATTCCATGCATGCAATCAACCAATAGTTACAGCTTAGATAGGGAAAACGACTCTTGAGTCATTCTTGGCCCTATCGTGGCCAAAACGACTCCCAAGCAACCTACAGTAGCCCCCAAACATAACAGCAAGCACAGCCAACAAATGTGGGGAAACAACATCCCGTTCTGAACAATGAAGCCACCGGGGAAAATTACACAGTCTGAAGATGGAAGAGGAAAGCTAGGTTCTCAGCTGGGCAGGGGAAAAACATATACACCGGCCACAAATTGGTAAGGAAAACATACACACAACAGAAAAATGTGAATGACCCTTCACAAGGAAATCGTGGGTGACAGAACACGGCTCCTAGCTCGCTGCGTGAGTCAAAACCAGGAAGAATCCTGTGCGTGAGAATGAACAGAACTATTGTCCCTGCGTGAGGATGAACCCACAATGGAGAGAATGGCGTAGTAGTGAGAGTGGTGAGTTCACATGGAGGATGGTGGTGGTGGTTTCCTTGCCAATGTGAAGGTCAACCTGCTAGTGGAGTGTGCATGTGGGTAAGGACTGATAGTCCTGCCACACTCCACTCCCCAGCCATAACTTCCCCAACTAATAGCAAAAATTTTAATGGTAGTTGGATAAGACAAGAGAAGATGGGCAAATCAAACAGGGTGGTGACACATGGCTTTTCCCTCATGGCTCAAGGTTTGACATCCCCCCCTTGTCCTTATGAGAATCATGCCCCTTCTCAATTTAGTTGCCGTGAACATAGCTGGTTGGGTTATTTAATTAAAGTGCATGTTTACATGATGCCACAATTTAATATATGTCGTATGTCCCGATATACCATCGATGACAATTCCAAGACAGAAACATAACATATCCAAATCGATGGTGGGGCCTTGGCCTTTAGCTCCACACCATGATTATTTACAATACATACATCATATACATTAATGCAAACGGGGTCAAAACCAGGGTGTTACAACGCGTTTCTTATGTACCTCATTAGCGAAGGCAGCATCTCTCCTAGTTTCGTCAAGGTTGTTTAAGTACAAAAATCTTTCTTCCTCTGCGGAAGTGTCTGGGAGAAGTTTGACAACAAGTTTTAAGGATGGAATCTGATATTGAATCAGTAAGATAGCTTCGATTCCATAGACAAGCTGGAAAGGTGTGAAACCAGTAGTTGTTTTCACCGAAGTCCTGTAAGCCCAAAGAGCGGAGAAAAGGATGTGGTGCCAATTGGATTTATGATCTCCAACCATCCAATGAAGCATAGTTTTCAAAACTTTGTTAATGGCCTCTACCTGACCATTAGCTTGCGGATAATATGGCGTAGAGTTTTCATGGAAAAAACCTAGCTTGGCACTTAGTTCCTCCATCATTTGATTACAAAAATGTGATCCGTGATCAGTAACAATGGACTGCAGGACTCCAAATCTAGCTTTGATATGATTGAACAGGAAGAGAGTGGCAGTCTTACCATCTTCCGCATATGTAGGCATGGCCTCAGCCCACTTTGTAAAATAGTCAATGGCTATGATGATGTAACCATGCCCACCAACTAAGGTAGGCTTACAATGCATATAATCAATCCCCCATTTGGAAAATGGGCCAACGGCACTGACGGGGTGTAGCGGAGCAGGATGAGAGCACTTTTTGGGATAAAAATGTTGACAAGGTGGGAATTTGTTAACAACCTCATGACAGCCTTTAAATACTGAAGGCCAGAAATAGCCAGTGCGAAGGATTTTCTAGGCTGTAGCCATCCCAGATAAATGACCACCACATGCTCCAAAGTGGCAATCATTCAACACATGTTCAGCTTCCTCATGGGTGAGGCATCACTGGAGAATAGAATCAGTCCCGCGTCTATACAAGGTATCATTCAATATGGGGTAGTATATCGCGTGGTGACAGATACGGTGTCGATCATCACGGGATAGATTTGGCTGAAATCTTTGTGTTTGGAGATTCATATCTCCATACTATGGGTCAATAGTGCTTATCAGGAACAAGAATTCATCCGGAAATGAATCACTGGGCTCAGATTCCATTGAAGCATAGGGAAGATCACACATGAGATTAGCAAAAACCGAGGATTTCTTTGATGTGGCTTTGGCAAATTCCAGATCAAACTCCAGTAGTATGACTATCCATCGGGAGTACTTGCCCTTGAGCACCTGACGAGTCAGGATGTAATACATAGGGTTCTAGTCTGCCAATACAGTGGTTGTGCAGAGAAAAATGTAGTGATGAAATTTTTGTACAGAAATGACTGTGTCCAATGCTAACTTCTCCATGCATGAATATCGGGTTTCAGAATCCATAAGATTCTTACTAGCATAGTAAATCATGTGCTCCTAACTGTTGGTATTTTCTTGCACCAAAACCATAGTGATGGTAGTAGCGGAGGCAACAATATACAAGAGAAAGTCATTTGAATAATATGGGGGGTGTATCATGGGTGAATGAGTCAGAGTGTATTTGAGATTATCAAAGACGCATTGGGCTTGGTCATCCCAGAAGAATGGAGTGTCCTTCTTAAGGAGACGCATATAACCGTGCGTTTTCTCTGGAAAATTGCACACAAAACGGTAGAGAAATTTTTCCTTCCCTTGCAAAATTTGGAGTTCGAGAAGATTGGTTGGGGCTGGTAGAGCTAAAATGGGGGTAATTTTCAAAGGGTCTATCTGGATTCCATCCTTAGAAACCACAAAACCTAACAGACGTCCCGTCTCAACGTAGAAAACACATTTATGTGGATTGAGCCGTATATTATAATGACGACATCTCAGGAAAATATCTCTAAGATGAACATGGTGGTCCTCCCGTTGCTGTGAATGAGCATGGAGGTTGTCAATGTACGGTTCAACAATATGTTTGATATCGTGAAACGCATAGGACATCACACGCTGGAAAGTGGCTCCAGCATTTTTCAAGCCAAAAGGTAACTTCCTATACGCAAAGGTTCCCCATGGCCAAATGAAAACTGTCTTGTGCTGATCGGTGGGTAATTTCTCAATCTGATTATAGCTAGAAAAACCATCCATGAATGAGAAGATGACACTTCCAGCACAGTTGTCGATAATCTGATCAATATGTGGAGTAGGAAAGTTGTCATTGGGACAAGCTTTATTCAAGTCTCTAAAATCGATACAGACTCTAATGGTTCCCTGCTTTTTATTGACAGGGACAACGTTTGATACCCATTCTGTCAGGGGTACAGGATAAATAAAACCATCTTTGATAAGTTTCTCTATCTCATCTTTAATAGCTGTGGCCTTCTGTGGATGGACTTGCCTTAGTTTTTTCCTGACAGGTTTAGCCATGGGATAGGTTTTAATTTCATGGACCACAATGGATGGGTCTGTCCCCGGCGTTTCTTCATAAGACCAGGAAAAAATATCACGAAATTCTTTGAAAAGTGCCTTGTATGCTTCAGATTCATCTATCGAGCAGTTCTACCCAACGTGAACATGCTCAATGGTACCAGGCTTGGCTAATATTTCAATCGGATTTATCTAAGTAATGTTGCAAAGGTTTCCTTCAAAATATGTGTCTTGCAACAATATCAGTAGAAAACAAGGATGCAAAGTCATGGTTAACCGAACTGGTGTTGGGGAGGAACATGGATCTATGATGGTGATCCTCCCAGATGGAATCATTCGTATTCATAATCTCTATAATGGACTCGTCAGAAGGAAAAGTCTCAGAGAGATAATCCAGAACATGAAGAGATGGTTCTAACCAGTAAGGCAGGTGGTAAGGATCTGAAGCCACCAGATGAAGCTCATCGGTGTGATCATCGGAAAAGGTTTGAATGGTGTTGTCCATTTATTCATGTGGACTCAACGAGGTGGACTCAACAATTTGTTTTCCCTTTGGCTCACAATCAAATGATGCAATCATATTCACTGTCGTTGTGTCTGTGTTAGGAGGAGTGGACAGAAAAATCCCCATAAGGGATGAATCCTTCAACATGCCTACCCCAACGACTGGTAAGGAGGAGGGGACTGGCCTAACATAGGGATGTTATTAGATGTAGAGGTCATAACATCCAGCATATAGAAATCAAGTTGATCAATGGTAACAATTCTCCCTAGATGTGGAAATTGGACTGTTCGGAATGCTGTTGAAGCGACAGCAGTCATGGTGTAAAACCAATTTCTTCCTAGAAGGAGGTTGTAATCTAACGGAGCGTCCACTACTTCTACTTTAATAGAAACAATTTTTCTCCCAAGCTCGACTGCAAGGGATGATATGAGACCGTGGGGCTGGAAACCTCGTCCATCAAAGGCCTTCAGAGTCATAGGTGATGTTACAAGTTCAGGAGAGCTGATAGCTTTCTAACAAGATAGGGACAAAATCGAAGTTGAAGCTCCTTCGTCTAATACAGTCCTAAAGACTTTCTTTCCAAATACTTTCGTGATGATTTGGAAAGAAAGTTTGTGAGGTAGTCTAGACTTATTGTTCTTGACATTGAAATGAATCAAATTAGAATTGTTCAGGTCTAAAGCTCCTAATGCAGTTAACAGTTTTTTGCCCTGTGTAGGACAAGTTTGGAGCATTTCCAAGGTAGACATTGCACATGGTGCTTAAGCAAGATATTGAACTACATTATAAAATTGATCAGCTCGAGCATTAGGGTTAAAAACAGCCTTCCTAAGAGTACTCTTGGGTGGACGCAAAATCATATCGAGAGTAGGCTTCTCAATGGTTAGGGGGACAGTAGACGAGGATTCAGGAGAACCAGTAGAGGGAGATTTCTCTGAAGAAGAATGGTATTCTTTCCTGTCTACGGGTTTGTCATAATTCTGACTTTGAGTTTGCAGACTAATGGTATCCGAGGACATCATATGAATTTCCTCTAATGAACTAGAGTTTCCCTGATTAGACATGTGGTCTATCAGTTGTTGTTGAGAGGGAAAAGGATCCGTGAGAACTACGGATGTGGGATTTGTTTTCAAAAAGTGGGAGATTTCATCCCGGTGGGGACACTCTTTTGTGAAATGGTCACCTCCGCATAGCAGACATGGATATTTTGATTTTCTTTTCACTTTATCGTTATCATTGTTGGTTGGTTTTGGGTTCTCCTGTTGGTTTCCAGGTTTTTATTTTTACTTTTACCTTTCTTTTTATTATTTCCATAGGTTTGAATACTCTGAATAGAATTAACCTCGACGGAAACCTTGGGAGTCGAAGGAGTAGGGGTGGCAGTCTGGGGTTTCTTGGCAGGTTTTTCTACTAACGGGGACTAGATTGAACGAACAATCCCATCAATAGGGACTTCTGCTAGTGGCTTTGCAGGATCGGTGCTTTGGAAAGGAGCTTGAGGAATCAAGTCATACAAAGTTTCGGACTGGGAATAGATCAAGTCTAGATACTGGGCTCGACTAACGGCTTGCTCTTCAGTAACGGCACCACCCATAGCCACATCTTGGGAAATCGGAGGCAACAAAGATTTGGTAAACCAATCAGCTAATAACTGATCTGGAATAGGAACCTTAATAAGTCTTCTCCGCCTTCTCCACTCATGGATATGATCAGATATGTGGGTGGATGTGTTCTGTCGCAGAGAAGTGAAGATATCAGTACTTGTTTCATAATGAATAGGAAGCTGAAAGTGTGTAAGAAATACAGTTTCCAACAAGCCAAAATCCACAAACGAGTGTTGCAGAAGTTCAATATACCATTTCACGGCTGTACCGGTCAAAGTTCGCTGAAAGAGTCTTAAACAAGTTGAATCGTCCATAAGGGTGTTTGAAGAACACCACAGATGGAATGTCATGACATGGTTTTTTGGATCATCTCCCTGCTTCCCATCGAACTTTGGAATGTCTGATGGTAACTTTACCAGAATGGGAGGCCACGAGGGGTTATGTCGAATGGGGTCATTAAACAACTTGGACAAATCAGGCAAGTCCAAAGTTGCTAGGAAAGGTAACTGACGGTTAGGTTGCACATACTGGTAGTATTGATATGGCATATAGTTACCAGTAGGACCGTAAGTAAACTGATAGACAGGTTGTTGTGACGAAGTACTACCGAAAAATCCACCCGCAGGGGGTTGATTTTTGGGATCAGGATAGTTAGGACCACTGGGGCCTC
This sequence comes from Pseudotsuga menziesii, assembly GCA_001517045.1. Lineage (NCBI taxonomy): Eukaryota > Viridiplantae > Streptophyta > Pinopsida > Pinales > Pinaceae > Pseudotsuga > Pseudotsuga menziesii. The sequence goes on along the minus strand of LPNX010037801.1, from coordinate 431,561 downwards.
CGGGAGGAGGGCCACCAAGGCCTCCAGAACCACCAAGACCATTGGGACTTCCAGGACCACCGGGACCACCAGGGGCAGACCACCAGACCCTCCCATACCTCTAGGAGGTAAACCTCCAGAGCCTCTGGAACCACTAGGAGGAGGGCCACCAGACCCTCCAGGGCCATTAGGAGAAAGCCACCAGGACCCCCAGGACCACCGGGACCATTAGGACGATAAGGAGGAAAGCCACCAGGCCCTCTAGGAACATTAGGCCCCCCAAGGGGAGGACCTCCATAAGGTGGTCCTCCGGCACCTCCCGCAGTATGTATAGGTATCCCCCCTATAGCTAGCATGTAGGACCAGTTAGCTTGCCCCCATGGAGTGAAAGTATTACTAGGATATGGAATTCCAACATAAGGCATTCCTATAGGATTGGGTGGATAATTAATGTCTCCTACAAGCATTTGATTTGCTGTATAACCATAACCCCAAGAGGTTTGAGTGGTTACAAGTTGTGCCCCCAAGGGCTGACTTGAACTAGATGGGGGATTAACCACATTAGTGTGGGTGGGAGGGACATAAATTGTAGATTGCTCTATACCAGAGGTCTGTCCTTGACTAGGTACAATTCCGGTGCCAGATAATGTAGGTCGTACCGGGGGTTGCCCCCCGGCACTAGAAGCTAATGACGAAACATGAATTGAAGGTTGAGCCCTAGGTGTGGAAGACTTGGGAGGATTAGGAACAGACATAATATGGGAGTTGGTGGGGTTGGTAGTTTAACCTGGGTTGTGTGGAGTTACTGTGCAATCTATAATCGGTTCAATGGGTCTCATAGAATCGGCAAGTGAACGGTATCCCACAAGAACAACAATGGAACGTGATGGTGGTGTGCCCAATATGTCATCTATTTTATTTTCAATCTCCTGTGCACAGAGAATGGCTGCGTGGTATTGTCTATGTTCTTCTTCATCTGGAGAAACTTCTTCATAAAAGTTTAGATGGGTGCCAAATGAGGCAATGGCTTGTCCTATAGAGGTATCCCAAAATGGAGCATTGGGACCATAATCCGGACGGGTAGTATCATCAACATGACCTTCTATGGGAGAATGGAATGAAGTATTACCCCGAGAAGGTTGTTGGACCAAGGGAGGTGAGTGTGAAGGATATGGTCCTCCACTTTCTGCAACCACACTATCTCCCACTTGGGAGGTGGTAGTATCTTTTTGGTTAATAGCTTCCATTGGATTTTCTCCCGAAACAAGAATAAAATTGGGTGGCAAGCCCCATACTCTTCTGGATTGTCTTAGCTTAGCCAGTTTGTACAGCTCCTATCTAACCTAGGGTCTCAAAAACTAGAAAACACACCAAAAATTCCCCTACTCAAGCTAAAGGTCACACAAGCAAACTTAAATGATAGGAGGGGTTCAGATAGTCAGGTCTCTCACTAGAATTGTCAAGAAGGTACCACTCGTGATATACCTAAAGGGTACGTGCGTAGTAATCTCCCCGAATGTTGTTTTTTAGTGTATGGCTCCAAGCAAGACGACCAACAAGATTTCTTCAGATGGATAAGGTATCCTAGTGGGGTCTCCCGATATACGCAAGGTATGTGGGAGCTCAAATCGATAGTCGTGTTGTATAATGCATAACCGTACACAAGGGGCCTTCCGATATACAATCGAGTATGTGAAGTACCTTTCTATATACCTCAAGGGTACATGAAAGGTTGTTCGATATACCGACGGTACGTGGAAGAACCGTGCGAGTCCCAAGATGTAATGTGGACGAGTAACAATAGCTCCTATGCTTAACGATGTCCGAACACGTCTCTAACCTATCATTCAAATTGCTATGTAAATTTTAACCTATAACTACCGTTAATTTTAAAGTGGACAGTTAGGTGAATGCATGGAGTTTTGACAGAAAAAGTAAAACCATGCAATATGCATATGCAAATATTTCACTTTACCATTCATGGTATGCCTACCTACAGGAGGGAAAGAGAGTATTTTCTTTTGCTTCAAAACCAAAAATTTCCAAACAACAATCTTGAACACAAAATCAAAGACAAGCAACTCTTTCCAAACTCATTTCTCTTTTCTGAAAGCAATAAAAAAGGGGAGGAGTCTCTTTTCCTAAAAGAAAAACAAGAAGCACACTATATGCATATGCACTCTATTTTTCGATTTTTCTTAAAGCATAGATAGATCTAACTTAAAACTACAATATTTTTTATTTTGATGAGATAGCAGATCTGACTGAAGAGAGTTGGAGATGGAGCCTGGATTCGGTCAAGAGTTCAAGAACTGAGGAAGATCAGATCAACTGATATATGTATCTTCTCCCCAGTAGAGTCACCAGATTTGTAACCAGGAATATTTCACCTTCTGCGGACAGAAGCTGTTCCTCTGGTCTAAATGGTTCAGATCCAGAACAAATGAGTGAACGACAAAGGATGAAGACCTTCCCTGGATGTCGTAAACACCTGGAATGTTGCTTCGATAGTGAACCTGTGTACCTGCAAATAGATCAAACATGCAAACACATCAAAGCTACCATAAAATCATATACTTATCCATGTTAGTGACTAAGGAATCTAACAACATATATATGTGAAATCAAAACAACAGTAATGTGGGACGAAAATCAGATTTGCATTAAATATGTATGGAGAAGTTTACAACCATTGCCTTAGAAACGACAAGCATCTCCATGAAACAAACACTTCATCCCCATAAGCTCCAACTATTCTCTCTATGCTCTCTAATGGCTTGGACTAAGTGGTCAATCCAACATCATAACAATACCTCTATAGTTCTCCCCCTCAACCATGGGCATGAGCTTGTATTTATAAGGCTCAATGGATAGGAATAGTTGAGATATTTGTGGATGAGATAGCGTCTAAGATCCTATGTTGGGGGATCTCGAGCTCAACTGACCCACAATGATAGGGATAAGGGAGGACACAAGGCTCATGATCTAGAAGCCTCAAGAAACTTCTCTTTTTCCCATTTTACCCAGGGTACTGCCTTTCTTCTCTTATGACAGAGCAATTTAGATTAGAAAAGCTTATGGACTGAAGACCACAAGAGGTGGCACCACTTATGGAAAACAAGATACAAGCAGTGTGATCAAGCTACCGCTCATGGGTCACAGGGAAAACGCAGTGCTAAGTTTTTTTAAGTAGAATTGACAACAACATAGGTTTCCACTCTAAGTGTTGGGATTAAGAGAAAACATGTAAGTCAGAGGTCTTATCACATGGTGGTGACAGGATTTGGGTATAACAAAAGTCTCTTCCTAGTAAGGAATGATCAAGCTGCAAAGGACATATAAAAGGATCTTCTTGGATAGGATTGAGACAAGCTCGAGATATGTGGCTTATAACTCTGAAGCGGGGAGCCAGCGTAAAGCTCAATAAGGAAAGAAATCACATGATAATGCAATTACAACTTGATATAAACGGGAGTCCCTGCGGGAGATGGCCAGCATAAAGTTCAAGAGATAATATGAGGTTCTCGCTCAAAGACATGGTAGGACTACAAAGGGACTCCTATACCTAGGGGAATAATCTCAACATGGGTACCAAATGACAAAGCGGGATCTATCTAGGGCACCCATGAATAGAAAGGCCCTACCACTTACGTAATGCCACTTCTAGTAGCAGTGTGATGGTTCCGTAACATTACAACGTGGGTTTGTACCTATAGTTAATGCGACATGGTCATAAGGTGATGCAAAATGCAAACGGAAATGTGAACTTATCCTATATGCCAATTCGAAATTATACCTTTACTAGATATGAAAGGTTCAAGGCCTCGACAAAAGTACACTCGAATCAAGTCCTTGCACCACAATATTAGGTAAAAACAGTTCAAAAAGTTAATAAGGGTCAAAACTATAGGCTAGTGGGTGAAAATTTCAAAAGGAATTTTACAAATAGTAAAAAAATCATGTCTTACCATACCTTTTTGACTTTTCACCACACATAGTGCATTGGAGCTATTTTGAGCCATGAACTTCAAACACTGATTCCGGGTGCTATGGGCAACGGAATCAAGAACCATCAAAGCTAGGTAAATCTTCATCTCACACTCAATCTTTTTAATGTTTTTATTTCAATTTTTAATGGTTGATTTTTTAATTTGGAGCACCCCTACTTTGGTATCACGTCCCACGTGGGTCACAGATCATCGAACCGCGCATAGGGCTGGGTATACATAGAAAAATCAGTGATTTCCGCATATACGCATGATTGTTAGTAGGGAAAGTTGTGTATGAGCATGTGCATACCCAAATCTAAGGAAATTTCTCATCAAATTTCATGTTTTTTTGGCAAGATGGTGCTGGAATGGCATGAACATGTGCATGAAGAAGTGGATGATGCAGTACAAGGTGACATGGTTGATCAAAAAGCATTAAGAGCATGTGGTTTATATAAATTTTGGCGACTTGGGAGCTTGAGGGCTCAACCAATACTTATTCAAATGCTCATCAACTATTGGGATCCAGATACAGAGGCATTTCAGCTAGATGGGATGCCCCTAAGGCTTGAGGTAGAGGATGTGTATTTCATCACCGGACTATCTCGCCATGGTGAGGTAGTAAAATTGAGTGCTAGAGGGGTGGGATGTGTACTCACCATCGATGAATACATAGTCGTATAATACATTTGAGACATTGAGAAGGTTGGAAGTAAGATTTTGGTGAACTCTATCCGGAGTCTCAGCCTCAAGATCAAAGTGTTAGTGCTAACTAGCATAGCTTAATTGGAATCTCTTCACCGGGATTCTAGGCCTCTAATGTTCTATGCGGTCAAATGCATGAGACCTACCATATATGATTGGAGTATTGCTTTATTAAGAAACATGAAGCAGCAGTTGACTGACTATAAGTTGGGTCGGATAAGAAACTTTGGGTTCGTCGGCATACTGAGTACCTTTTTCTTTGAGTGGGTATTGGGCCTCATCCCAAGAGTTCGAATTCCCCCTCATGGTCTACGGGATCCATCCTAGACTCGATGGGTGGCTATGATGTGTTGGTTAGGGGGAGGACATGTGGCTACACCCTACCCACCTCACTTCTACCACTAGTGGCAAAGACAGATCATGGCCATAAATGACTACCCCTATGCAGGGATAGACTTTCGCGATGATCTAGATATGCCTATACCATAGGGTGCTGCATATGGAGACATAGGTAAATAATCCTGACTTTATTTTATTTTCTAAATTATTTTAAAAAAATTAGATTTTTTGATATGATGAAATCAAAAAACATGTTTTTGGTTGGTGACATGTACTAATACTGATCATGCACATGTGGGATCTAGATGGCCAGATGGTTTCCCTCGTCATTGTCGAAGGGGATAGTGTGATGATATACAGGGAGAAAATGTGGAGTGCACAATCCAAATCACACACACAAACTTTATTCGCTTAACACACATAGTGCCCATGGTGCAAGTTGAGGACTTGCTCGAGGCTATGCAGAGGCAGGTGGTAGGAGTACCCCATGTGTGGGTTAGATTGTTCAAACTATTGGCCAATGCCGTTGTTTTTTTTCATGATCATCACCCTGGTCAGCAGGCATAGAAGCCTAGATGTACATTTTTTATCGACCGTGTAGTGTTTTCTTGGTGGCTTAAAACCCCATTTTTGTACCATGACATTTTTGTACTATGAAAACATTTTTGGACTATGTTTGAAATGAAAGCTTATAATGATCGGTTTATTATATTTACATGTGTATTTATATGTGAATGTCATGTATATGCTTCATTGTTGATGTAACAAATGCCAATCTAAAACGTAATTTGCATATGAATCGATAACATTATTATAAATCCTAGGAATGTGAATGTATGTTATGTGTTCAAAATGTCATTATAACAACCTTACTCGCAAGAATATTCGTAATAAAGTTGTATCTCTAACATGATACACGCCATTTAACTCTAATACCACTAACTATGAGTCAAGAAGCACCTCAAGAGATTGAATTCCATGAGAGATGGCATCACATAGTAACTCAATCATGGCACTATATTCAACAACATTGTTGGATGATGACCAGAGACATACACCTCCTAAAGACACGACATGACCCTTAGGCGTATATATCACCCAAGCAACCAAAGCTAAGTTATGGGTGTGGTGGCTGACACCGTCAGCATATCCTACATATAATGAAGACTATGTCTACATCTACCACAACAAATGGAAGCATGTCAACAAACTAAATCACTACAAGGAGACCAAAACTAAACTATGAAACTATACAATAGTATACAAAGTATTAGCCTCAGCCAAGAATTACACATAGTAATTTTTAAGATAGAACCCATTTCTAGGATTTGCTAAGGTTGTCCCCTCATAATCTACTAACTCGTAAGTGCCCTTCTCTAACACTCGTTTAACTACATAAGGCCCATGCCACATGGATTTGAACTTACCCACCCCTAACAGTTTACTAGCTTGGTTATATAAAAGAAGCAAGTCACCTCCACTAAATCTCCAGGGAAAGACAGACTTATCATACTGAGCCTTAACGCGACGTTTGTTAACTTCACTAGCCACTAAGGCATCCCGACGCTACTCATCAAGGTGCTCTAAGTGGACTAGACATTATTCCAAGTCAGAAGTCTCTGGTAAGAGTTCTACAGCTAGCTTAAAATAAGGGATCTCGCATTTAATCGGCAATATCAACTCCACCCCATGTACTAACTGATATGGAGAAAAACGGATGGCAATCTTAACAACGGTTTAGTAATCCCACAAAGCAGAGTAACGCATAATGTGTCGTTTATTCTTGCTTTGTGCAATGGTTCTCTACAGAATGGACTTAAGTGATTTATTTATAGCTTCGACCCATCCATTCGCTTGAGGATAATAAGAAGAGGAATACTCTTTATTATACCCCAATTTGGAAGATAACTCGTCCATCATCTTAGTTTGGAAGTTCTTGCCATGGTCAGTGACAAGCTCTCTCAGGATACCAAACCGCGTAATGATATGATTGAACACGAAGTGAGCAACTGTCGCACCATCGTATTTGATAGTATGCATGGCCTATGCCCATTTCATGAAGTAATCTATGGCCACTTTAATGTGATGGTGCCCCCCAGCTGAAGCTGGGTTGCAATCCATAAAATCAACCCCCCACTTGGTGAAGGGACCGACAATGATAATAGGGTGAAACGAGGTTGGATGCAAATGAATCTTCTGTGCAAACACCCGGCAAGGGTGGTACCGCCTAAATGCATTAACACAATCCTTGAATCGATGACTAGTAATAACCTGCTCTCAATTTTTTTTGGGTTGAAGTGAGCCCAGATAAATGACCACCACACACCCCACCATGGAAATCATTAAGCACAGTCTGAGCCTCTTCATGATTTAAACATTGAACCAAACTGGAATCCACCCCACAGCGATACAAAGTGTCACCGATAATGAGATAATTCTTACCGATGTGTCGTAACCATCGACGCTCATCCCGTGAGAGGTGAGGAGGGACCTTCAAATTCTGTAAATAAATGATAATATCGCCATACCAAGGATCCGTGGTTGAGATGAGGAAGATATGCTCATCAACAAAAGAATCTTCATGAACCACAACTTTGTTAGGATATTTAGACACTTAGGAGTTAGTTAAGATCAACTTGTGTAATATATCCATTAGGTAAAAGTGTGTTTCTTTAGTATGCATTAGTATGCATTTGTAAATATTCTAATCCGACGGTCACGATATGTTCTAGACATAGAGTGATTGACGGTTCAACTTCTCTTAGATCATACCTACCATTGATCCGTGGCTTAATACCCGATTGGTCTATGATCTCTATTTAAATAGCATAGAGGGTCCTTGGCTAGTTGATCGATTATGAGAAGCTCATGTAACTTTCTTTCTTTTGCATAATAAATTGCTCCAAGTAGCTATTTGGCTGGGGCCATGGACTGTTTCCCTCTCGAGGGTTTTAACCACGTGACAAAAATTAGTGTATTGATCTGTGATCTGTTTGTGTGAAGCGGTTGTTCTTGGTGTTCAGTCCTTTGGGAGTATCCTGTGTACCCTAACATGGTATCAGAGCTTTTATGAAGAGCTACTTTTGGTTTTGATCAAGATCTGGAACCGGTGTTGTCGAAACTTTGAAAGGGTTTATGGTTCTGGATTTTCTGTGCATTTTTGGCCTGTGGGAGCTATTCCATTGCATCCGGAGCACCGTTTCCATTGGGAAATAGTTTTCGTTTCACCGAAAACCGTTTCCGTTTGTTCCAGAAACACCCATTTCAGCAAATCTGAAGGTATAATGTTACAGTGACGGATTTGTTTTATTTATTTTTAAATCTCTCATATTTTATCAGTCTTATAAATAGATCTTTTTGTTTTAGTCTTGGACTTTTTCCTTTCCTGGCTGTGTATGCTCTTTGTTGTGCACCTTGCGCGATTGCAGCGAATCAGAAACAGTGAGGGAAAGTTTATTTCTTGTCTTCTCGGCTACGTATGCTCTTTGCCGTGCACCTTGTGCAATCACGGCAAATCAGAAACACCGAGAAAACTTGAAAACGTAAACTTTCCAGGTAAGCTAACCAAGATCTAACCCCGTTGTGTGGAAAAAGTTTTTTTTGTTTTGTTTTTCTTTTTCTTTTTTTTTATGATTTGCAGGAAAAGAAAGCAAGCACAGAAAACGAGAGAGAAGAGTTTAAAAAAAAAAAAAACCCTTACTTTTTCCATAGTTTTATGTACCTTTTAAACTTAGCTCACTTGGTCCAAAGTTGCTTTACACCTTGATAAGTTTTGAGTTCAAGTCTTATCAAGCTACTTTTTAGTGCATGCAATTTCTATTTTCAAGTTACTTTATTGTAAAAGTACATCTTACATAAATAAAATAAAATAAAAGTGAGTCACTTAAGTCTTTTAATTTATTGTCGCACTATTTAAAAGTCACATTATTGTAAAAGTGAACATCACTTATTCTATAAAAGTGATTCACTTCAAAGCAACTTTATTGTAAAAGTGATTGTCAAAGGTTGATTTTGGGAAGAGGGGGCTTCTTTTTTTAGTTGGTCAAGTTAATATCTGCCACGTCAGTATTGGGGACATCTTCAACATTTTTTTTGAGCAAGCATAACTTCATCATCTGGAATTAGTTTTAAGTGTCGTTTTTTTTTAAACCGCATATTTTTTCGAGCTCTTTGCATCCAGATAGTTAGTTTCTATTTTTTTTAGCTAATATTTTAAAGTATGGCCGCCCCTTGTGATATTATACTTACAAGTTCTAACTATTTCTCATGGAAATCTCATATGGAGGATGTTCTGCGAAGTATGGGACTTTAGGGATAACCTCAGGGAAAAAAATAGAACCCACTGATGATGATAAGAAAATTAAATGGGAAAATAGATGTGATGAAGCTCGTGGATTGATTGGGATGTCAATCTCTACTGATTTGCGATTCCACATATCTGGAATTGATGAACCTGATAAAGCTTGAGAAAAGTTGGAATCTGTGTTTGGTAAACACAATGAAATTCAGGGTCATCAACTTGAGAATGAGTTTCTTTCCTTGAATCCAAATGATTTTTCATGCCTTCAAGACTATTTATCTAAGTATAAAACTCTTAGAGTATTATGTGCTGAATGCAAGATTAAGAAAGAAGACAAACAATGTATTTATCATATTCTTTCAAAACTTGAACCTACATATTCTGTTTTTGTATCTACATTCTACTCCATGAAAGAATCCTTGCCTGCAGCTAGCTATCAAGAGCCTAGCCTTGAATCCTTTTGTGATTCCTTATCTAGAGAGCAAGATAAGCTCATTCATCTTGGAATAATTAACAATGCAGATACATCTAGGAAAGCCTTATTGTCCCAACAGAAAGAAAAGTTCAAG
>LPNX010037801.1:356912-419909 GCA_001517045.1 Pseudotsuga menziesii | reverse complement strand
AGCCTACTCCACTTTGGTACGACAATCAAAGTGCCATCAAGCTTGCCAAAGATCCAGTTCTACATCAGCGCAGCAAACACATTGAGCTACACATGCACTTCATCCGAAATCTTGTTCATGATCGTGTTATTGAAGTGCTCTATTGTCCTACAGATGATCAAGTTGCAGACATCTTCACCAAGTCTCTTACAGAAGCGAAGTTTTCTAAACTTCGGTCTATGTTAGGAGTTCAGGAATGTGTCCTTAAGGGGGGATAGGCTCTAATGCCTCCTTCCTTCTCCTAATAGTGTCACTTTTGTAAATCCTTCAATCCTATCCCAAGTTATTCTTAAGGGGGGATGTTAGGATATTTAGACACTTAGGAGTTAGTTAAGATCAACTTATGTAATATATCCGTTAGGTAAAAGTGTATTTCTTTAGTATGCATTTGTAAATATTCTAATGCAATGGTCACGATATGTTCTAGACATAGAGTGATCCAACGGTTCAACTTCTCTTAGATCATACCTACCATTGATCCGTGGCTTAACACCCGATTGGTCTATGATCTCTTTTTAAAGAGCATAGAGGGTCCTTGGCTAGTTGATCGATTATGAGAAGTTCATGTAACTTTATTTCTTTTGCATAATAAATTGCTCCAAGTAGCTATTTGGCTGGGGCCGTGGACTGTTTCCCTCTCGAGGGTTTTAACCACATGACAAACATTGCTGTATTGATCTGTGATATGTTTGTGTGAAGCGGTTGTTCTTGGTGTTCGATCCTTTGGGAGTATCCTGTGTACCCTAACAAACTTCATCCAAACTAGGGAAATATGACATCAGCTCGCACAGATAAACAATTTCTTCGATTTTGCCGAAACAAACTCGAGATCAAATTCTTGCAAGCTAACAATCCATTTATTATATTTCACCCCTATCATCCGTTTGGTTAGGACGAACTGAAATGGATTGATATGAGCCAGAATCGTAGTTTGGTGAAGGAGTATGTAATGTCTCAACCATTGAACTACATGGACGGTAGCTAAGGCCAGCTTCTCAATGCGAGTGTAACGAAGTTCATCATCAATGAGGTTTTGACTAAGATAGTAGACAATGTGCTCTGGGAGCTCCTTGTCCTCTTGAACCAAAACCATTCCAATCATCTCTTGAGACGCGAAAACATATAACAAGAAATTGTGTCTATAGTCACGTGGACTAAGCACGAGGGCCGCTTCCAAGGCTTTCTTTAATGCATCAAAAGACTTCTAGGCTCACTCATTCCAGATAAAATGAGTGTCCTTCTTCAAAAGGTGCATGAAACCCTTGGTCAAATTGACAAAATTAACAACAAACCTCTGTAAGAAGTTAGTCATCCCTTGAAGACTCTAAAGGTGTCTAATAGTGCACAGGGGAGGCAATCAAAGTATTTCCTCAACCTTAATAGTATTGACCCTAATCCCCTCCTTAGAAATGATGAATCCCAATAATCAACCCACTTTCATGCAAAATATGCACTTTTGAGGGTTCAAACGGATTTGGTATCAACGACATCTCTTGAAAACCAAGCGTAAATGGTTTGGATGATCCACTCTCAAATGAGAGGGAGAAGCTAAATCATCTAGATAAACTTCAATAATTCACTAAGGTCATGAAAAGAAAAGGTCATTTCCCGTTGAAAAGTGGCTCCAACGTTTTAAGGTCAAAGGGCATTTTCCGGTATGTAAAAGTACCCCAAGGACAAATGAAAGTTGTTTTGTGTAGGTCCTCATGTTTAATTTGAATCTGATTGTATCCTGAAAAGCTATCCATAAATGAAAATCTGATCAATGAATGGTGTGGAAAATTTATCTTTAGGAAAGGCTTTGTTCAGGTCTCTAAATTCAGTACATACTCAGATGGCTCCTTGATTCTTATCAACAGGAACGAGGTTGGATATCCATTCAATCAAGGGAACAAGATAGATAAAGCCAGTCTTGAGAAACTTTTCTATCTCTTCCTTAATGGTGGGTGCCTTACAGGTATTCAGTGCATGTAAGCATTGCCGAATAGGTCTAGCACCAGGGTAAGTTTTGATCTCATGTTCAACAATATGAGGGTCTATTCTTGGAATCTCATCATACGACCAATCAAAGACATCATGAAATTATTTAAAAAACTTAGTGTATGCTTGAATTTCATTGGGAGAACAATATTCCCCAATGTAAACGTTCTCAACTTTACCAGGATTTCAAGAAATGTTGATAGGAATAATAGGTGACAAATTAGCCATGTACCCTTCAGCTTATATACCCAGAGTGTCGAATGGGACCATGGGACTACCAAATTTCTCACTAAGGGTCGCCCTAAAGTCATCACACTTGATCCGTTCAAGGTCCGGGATGAAATAAGAGTGATGGTGCAAGTCTTTCCAAGGTCGTTCCAAATCATTCATGGCTTCAAGAATCACTTCATCGGAAGGAAAAACATCATCAAATAAGTCATGTGAGCATGATGACGCAACTACCCAAGCGGGAAGTGCAAAAGTGTCCTCCTCCTCCTTCCACGAAGAGGAAGGACTAGGTTCTATAATGGGATCAAGAGCAGCTTGATAAGAAATATCCGGTACAGACAACGATGTCTCCATCTCAGTAGGTATAGGATCTTCGTCGAAAGTGCTTGGAGAAGAGAGAGTCCAAGGGTCCTCCAAATATGTAGTTTGAAATGGGACCGAACTCGACGATGACGATTCACTACCAAGAGTGGAACCTGTAGTCAGGATTGGTGTAGAAATATTAAAGGATCCTATCAAGGATGGATACATTCCTACACCAACATTCTTAGTTGGCGGCTAAGAATTATCAATAACCAGGATAGTGGATCTCGACGATGTTGACGTATTGGAATTATTAAACAACTATTGTTTGATTGTGATTATCCTATCTTCGAAAGGGAATCAAATCACATGGAAGATGGAAGACACAATCACTCTCATATTGTAAATCCAATTACGACCCAGTAAAATGTTGTAATCAAGGGGTGCATCAACCACCTCAACCTTGATGGACACGGTCTTCCCTTCCAACTGGACCTGAAGAGAAGGAAGAACACCATGTGACCGAAAATAATGTCCATCAAAGGCAGTCAACATGGTCCTAGATTTTGACAATGGGGGTGAACCAAGGCCTTTTCAATAGGTTAGAGACATCACAGAGGCCGCAACGCCTTCATCAATCACTGTGTGTTTGATCGTGTTGTTCATACACTCCACATGGACTATGAAAGCCACATGGTAAGGAAAGTGAGGCTGGACCTCATGGGTTTCAAATCTAATCACTATGGAAGGATGAGAATCAGCCATCCCAAGGGCAGTCAATAAGGCCTTTCTCTGCGAAGGGCAAGTTTGAAGGACTTCAAGAGCTGACACTGCACAAGGAGTCTAACCCAAATCCTCGATAATAGAATAGTTTTGGGAGGCTCGAGCATTAGGATTGTTCCCTGAGCACTTTAGAACTCCTTTAGGAATGCGATGTATACCTTCAGGCTTGTCGATATGCAAAGTAACCTCAGGAGGTGTGGGCTCTTTCCCCACATTGGGTTGCGATGAACCATAATATTTAGCATGTGTCACAACATTTTCAGCCGACATCATGTTGATACAACCGTGGCCACCTTCAATGTTCGACAGTTTTTTATTCCCACCAAAAGCACTTTCGGATTCCACGTTCATCAAATTCATATTTTGATTGTGCGGTAAAGGGTTCATTAACACAGATGGGCTCATTGCCTCATGGTTAAATCCTATGTAAGAGGAGCCTCCTGAGAACACTAACTATACCAAGGATTTCACTCTCTCACCTGTAAATACATCTACTTGTTTTGTTTAGTAGTCTTGGAGAAATTTACTCACAACAACCTATACCAAGACTCTAAAACCTAAGCTTGTTGATGCACCACTATCAAATAAAAAGTGTAATTCATTTTAGATTAAGTGGTGATTTTAAGGATGTGATTACTCAAAGGAAATGGTCGTGCAACTATTGAAGTTATGACTCAGCAGTGAAATAAATATGCACACCTAACAAACAATGCCAAGTACAATTTTGTCTTTGATTATGAAGAGAAGGGTATGCCACTACATGAGATGCATAAGGTTTTCCTTCAAATGTCAATGCAAATTTCCCCATATGAAAGCCTAACTATTGTACAACTAAGCAAAACCTAAATGCAAGTACTAATCCATGCACATGCATCATGCATAAACATGCAAAAACAAAATATTTTTGTATTTTCGAATTAAATGATATGTAAATGCAATAAGAGACTCTAAAACTCTTAGACCCTATAGCAAGTATTATACACAATCCAAGAAAGACATTGAGACAAAAAATGTCTAATGCACTAATACCAAAACAAAAAAGAAGAAGGATGAAAAGAACAACTTTTACCTACAAAGAAAAAGAAAAAGGTCTCTGTTCAGAAACAGAGGCAGTAGACAGGCATCAAAGGCATCCAAGAAGACTCAGGAACAATCAAAATTCACCCAACATCTCTCAAACATCAAAGTCACACTCAAAAGAGAGGCATACATGACTTTTCACATGAAAACCGAGTGTATATGCAATTGTTTAAGGAAAACCCACATGTATACGCTACTAAGACATCTATGACCCACGTACAACAAGAGAAAGGGGGTAAAATAATAGACTAAGACTCAAATTAATTCAACAGGACACCAATGGGTTAACATACTTCTAAATATGACATGGAAACAGAGAGAAACAAAGAGCAATTCAAGCACATTGTGCACTCAAACCCCAAATAAAAACAATGAATAATCCCCAGTGGAGTCACCAATTCTATTACAGAGAGAAACTTCCTATGTTTTGGGGTAAACCACAACAGACTGAATGACACCATAAATAAATCCACTTCAATATGAAAGAGAAACAAATGTTGCTAACACTAAGGGATAAGAAACATACCTTATTCCGGACGGTTGTAGTAGATCTCCACTGAGATTTTCCAGCACGCTTGTTACCTACAATTCAGCCTCAACAACAACGAACAAGGAAAGCATGATATATGTTAAAGTGTTAGTCCCACTCTAGCATATATAAATCCAACATGTATAATCCGATACAACTACATCCATGGATAAAAATATTCATAGTCATACACATGTAATGGATGACAAATGTATATTTGTATTAATAATAAACAAATATAACAATGACAAACTCTGTCGGCACCTCGTCGAAATGGAGAAATCGATTCCTCCACCTGGGCCTCCACCACTTCAATCCTCCATCTCAATGGCAAGCTCACAAGACAATGACAAGCTTGGGAAGAGTAGCGATGTGTGCCAAAAAGGACAAAGGGATGCAGACTTAAGCATAAGCAAATGAGGAAACAATGAACTATAGTTTCCTTTCTCTCCAATGTTCTTCTCCTCCAATGCATCCAAAGGGGTCAATATATAGCCCTTCAATAGGAAATGAAGGGTCAAGTCGAAGCGTTTCCAGGAATATGGAAGGCCAAGATTCAAGCTATTCAGGACTCATGGAGGAAAACTCCAAATATTTTATTTTTTGTGCACATTTCCCGATGTACCGGGCTATAGTGGAGCAGCTGCGTGTACACATGAATTTTAAGATAAAACCTGCGTATGGTAATAAACAGGTGTTTTTAAGGGATTTCTTGGACCATCAAAGTATATTTCGAGTACGGGAGTTCCAAAGAGTCTGCAGAGGGACATGGAAGGCCATAAGTATGATCTACCTAGTGTGTAAAAATTGTCTATAACAGGATCCATATATATTGTCAGTTGAAAAATAGAATATTATATCTATTTAAAGCCGTCACAAATCAATTCCAACTAAAAATAAAATAAAAAATAAAAAATAAAAATCCCTGGCTATCACTTGTGCAGGATCAAACAAACAAATGGAAGACAAAATTGCCGCCCTCAATACCAAACTCCAAAATCTAGATAAAAAAATTCCTCGGTCTCCATCTTTAGCATTTAGCCATGAACAATAGACAACCTCTAGAGCCTTCTGTAGATACTGGGTTCTCTTCTTCCAACAATTTTTGTGGGTCGAAGCTTTATTTCCATCACTTCAATGGTGATGATCAGACATGATGGATATACAGGGTAGAACAATATTTTAGTCTGGATAACACTTTTGATGTCACCAAAGTCCCACTTGCATCATTTCATTTGGAACATGAAACCCTTCAATGGTTCCGTCGGTACATCGAGGATCATGAAGAGCCAAAATGGACAGATTTTTGCCAACAAATTTTGCAACGATTTGGCCCTAATTCTTTTGATGAGTTCACAAGAGCACTCACTAAACTTCACCAAACTAGAACTGTGAGAGAGTATTAGATGGAATTTGAGAAACTATCCAATCACATAAAAGGATTGTCTGATGCATTCTGCATGAGTTGTTTTAAAAGTGGTATGAAGGATGCAATCTGATATGAGGTTAAAATGTTCTGCCCCAACACAATGATGGAATCTAGAGGGTTGGCTAAGTTGGCGGAGGACAATATCATAGCTCAACAACGCTCCCAATCTAATTTTGTTTCATTCAGAAATATGGTTTCCCAAAGACCTCCACTCATGCCTACTCCTAGAACCGCTCCTATCAAGCATTTTCCTGAAGTTGACATGAGTGCACGTAGAGAAAAGGGGATTTTTTTATAATTGTGATGATAAATTCAATCAAGGACATCAATGTGCTAAGAAAAAACTCTATCTATTGTATGTGGATTCTTCACCTGCACCTAAAATCTGTGAAGATGCTCAAGATCCAGTAGAGGATTAGGTCAACATTCAGCAGATGCTTGTTGACCCTCCTTCTCAAGACGACCACCCAGATATATCTCTCCATGCATTAGTCGGAGTCACAACCCCACAAAACATGAGGGTCAAGGATTTATTCAAGAATCTCCCTCTTACAATACTCATTGATTATGGTAGCACTCATAACTTCATTTACCCTCAAATCGCCAAATAGGCTGATTTTTTTGTACGTCCTTGCTCTAGCCTTGAAGTCATGATTTCCAATGGGGGCACCTTACCTTGCAAAGGGAAGTGCCATATTATGTGTATCTCTATTGGATATTATAACTTGAGCTCCAACATGTTTTCCTTTCCCTTAGGAGAATGTGATGTGGTTTTGGGCGCTCAATGGTTACGCACACTTGGACCCATCTTATGGGATTTTTCTAAACATTGGATACAGTTTTCAATCATTGGGAAAACACACACATTGAAGGGATTACAACCATGATCTCTCAGCATCATCTGTTCACATCGCATGGAAAAGATCCTTTAGAATAATTCACATGGTGTCATCGCTCAGCTCCATTCCATTCAGATGCAACCATTAGCGGTCTCCACTACTCCCTTGGCTCTACAACAAAATTTGGATCGATATGCATGTGCCTTTTTTGAACCAATGGGATTTCCACCTTCAAGACCAAATGACCATCATATTCTTCTCCTTCCTGGAAGCATCCCTCCCAACATCAGGTCCATCCCTACATGGTTTTGGATAGATATCTCCATGGATTTCATTGAAGGGATCCCTAAATATGGAGGGAAGATAATGATCTTGGTTATGGTTGATCGTCTCTCCAAATATAGTCTTTTTTTCCCTCATCCATCTATTTACTGCCTCCTCAGTCACACAAACTTTCATCGACCAGATCTTCCATCTTCATGGAATCCATTCTTCTATTGTATTAGATCGCAATGCAAGTCTCACAAATCATTTTTGGACAGAACTATTTCACCACACTGGAACCAAACTAAATTCAGGGTATCACCCACAAATAGATTGGTCTGACTGAAGTTATCAACAAATGTTTGGAAACTTATCTTCGTTGCTTCACCTCTGAAAAACAACATCATTGGGAAAATTATATACCTCTTGCTGAATGGTGGTACAATACCTCCTCCCTGCATACTGCATCTAAAAGGAATCCATATGAAGCAGTTTATGGTTAGGCACTCCCAATGCTCTTTCCATACCCCCACAATAGTTCACCTGTTCAGGAGGTTGACACGGTTCTCTGAAACCAAGATCATATTCTTCACATTTTATAGGAAAACATTCACATGGAAAGAAACTGAATGAAACACCAAGCCAATCGCCATTTCTCTGAGCGCACTTTTCAAGTTGGCGATATGGTTTTTCTTCTTTTGCATCCTTACAAGAAATCCTTCCTAAAACTCAAAGGGCATCATAAGCTGGATTCAAAGTTCTATGGGTCATATAAGGTTCGTCAGAATCTTGGGTTCGTTGCTTATAAATTGGAACTTCCTCCTTCTCACGTTCACCCAATATTTCATGTCTCTTATCTCAAGAAATTTATTGGCACCAACATCAAAGCACAAACTTTCTTACTAGAACTAGATAATGAAGGATCCATCATTTTCAAGCTGATGACCATCCTCAATATGAGCACTCTTGAGCTTTGCTCTCGATCCACCACATAGGTATTAATTTTGTAGCATGGCACGCAACCGGAGGATGCTACATAGGAACCATTTCTTCAGATTTGGCAACAATTTCCACATCTAAAGCTTTGAGGACAAAGATTTTCTTAGAGGGAGGGGATGTTGAGAACCCATGTCAACCCTTCTCTTTACTTTGTTAAGTATATTGTTGCTAGACACATATGCTTTGTATGTCATCCCGTGAGTATATTGTATTATCCCACATTCATGGGGAGTAATAGTTGTTTAGATTAGACTTAGTATATAAGTAAGTGTTGAGGCCAATGAAGGTATCCAAGAGTTATTTGTATTGAGCTTTCTCAAAGGAGGTTTCTCCCTCGAAGTGGCCTGCAATCAATAAAATTCCTTCTTTGTTATACTATTTATGTTATATCATGCATTTTCATTATTTATTGCAGCAGGTTTCTCACAACCTCTATGAAGATGTTATTGCCAGACTAGTCTAATGGAGTCCATTCTTTCTACTGGAGCGAATGTCTCATTGTAGTCCAGCCTATGGACTCGTGAGTATACTTTTACCACCAACTGAACCTTGTACTTAGTTGTGGATCCATTAGATCCTATCTTGGTCTTGTGGACCCATTTTCACTGGACTAACTTCCTCCCAGGAGGCAAGGTGACAAGCTCCCAATTTTTGTTCTTCTGTAGCGCATCAAATTCCTCATCCGTAGATGCTTGCCATCTTGGATCATGGCAAGCCTCTTTGAATGATTGAGGATCTGATCCCATTATCATGAAACACCTCTATGGGAGAAGTGGATCTATATGGTACAGTACAACGTGCTCATTCTGATACTAGGACCTCGTTCTTCTTCTATCATCTAGATCCCCAGCAACATCCCCAATTGCTTTAATGAGCTTTTGGGCCCATTTAGGATTCTAAGTTGGAATAGATGTTGGATCTAGATCTAGATCCTATTTAGGTGTAATATCAATATCAAGATCATGCTGATATTCTTCCTCATCTTCTGAATCTAAAACATTTGACAATAAATATGTATATGTAAATGGAAATAAAGGATATTTTATACCTTCATCTGCTTTGAATGATAGTTGAGATTGTACTGGATCTGAGTATGGCATGAAGTGTGAGAATGCATATGATTTGGAGGCATGGATTGTGACATGCTTCGCTATAATATTCCTAGTTGAGATATCAGAGATCTCCATTGAGTCAGGACCAAATACCACTCGCTTTGGTTAGACAGTATGTGTCATATGATATACATATAAAAAATTTGTTGCAAGAGAGGGCACATAGAGCACATTGTTTAACTCTCCATGTTAGATTTTAATAGAACCTATCCCTACAGATAGGATCTATGAATCAACCCCCATTTGAATGCTAGGTCCTCTTGAGAGATCCAGAGAGGTGAAGGATTCTTTGGAAGCAACCATGTGGTTGGATGCTCCTGAATCAATTAGATAAGCCTTTGACTGAGAGAAGATTTCTTTCAAGGCATGGAAAATCTCATGTTCTTTTTTTCTATTATCCAACTTCAGACTTCTTTGCACTTTTTGGAAGAACAATATTGTTATGTTCAAGGAGATTTGGTAGTTGATCAATGGTTTTCTTCATGCACTGGCTCTCTGGGTGAAAGCCTCTCATACAATAGGAGCACTTAGATTTATCAAATTTATTGTTCTTGATATTTTTGGAACCCGAGGCTCCATGAGAAGAGTTATTCTTCTCCTTTGACTTTGAATCAACATTTTTATTCTCCTTCCCTTTTTTCTTCTCATTATCTTGCACATTCCCATAGTCTCCAACTAAGAGGGCCTAATTCTTGGAGGCATTAAGCACTCCCATCTGAATCAATTTGTCTTGCTCCTGGATCAATGGCTTTGCAAATGAATCTAGAGAGGGAATTTTCCAAATTGGGATTGATAATCTTCCGAAGTGGAATGCGGATACAAAGAATGATAATTTTGAGCCAAGATTTCTCAAAATTAATGGTACAAGCTACTCATCCTTCCTCTCTATCCCACATTACTTGCATTGCAATACTAGGGCTTTGTATTTCGAGAAGAACTGCTGAAATCTATCAAAGTTGCTGGGATGGAGTGCAATGAGTTCATTCTCCATAATATGGCATCTAATCTCATCTTGTTTGTCAAACAAATATTCAAGCTTTTCCCATACTTCCTTCGGAGTTCTGAATCCCTCAAGGTGGAACAACAGTTCCCTGGAGATGTGGATGCACATGAAGCTGAAGGATTCATCTAGCCTATTCTGAAACTTGGCTTTCTCAACATATTGTTGGGGCTCGACTTCTCTTCCCATTGTCATCCTAAATAGGCCTTTGTTGCGCAAAGTTATCCGCATATCTACCCTCCAATCAATGTAATTGAAGGGTGTAAGGATTCTAGGTGACAGAGGAGTTGAATTATCCATTTCATTGTATGTTGATCAACAAATATTCAAGAGCTACGTAGGTACCTGCAAAATCACTACAAAAGAAACTTCAATTCACAAAAATTTGTCATTTTAAACCTTTCCACCTCGACATGTGCACTTTTTTCAGATTCCATTGCACTTGGATAGACTTCTCTGGACAAAATCTAGAGGGAGAAATGCAATAATTCCAGGAATTATGTGGAAACTCATCCACTTCTGGTGCAAGCATGGAGGTTTCAGAGGTTTGTTGTTGGCCTGAACATAGGCTCTGATACCATGTTAAATTTCATGAACCATATATCTACAAGCCAAAATGAGAGTTATATGAAAATAAGTATGCAATGGAATTATCAAATCAATGTAAAATGAACAATGGATTCGTGGCATAAATTTCACACAAATCGGACAAGTATTGCTCAGATTATCATAACATTAATCTTCATTAATTAATCAATAATACAATGGTAGTACAATAAATAGAATTCAAATAATGTGGATAAGATTCGAATTCACCAACTCAAACTGACTAGTTAGCTAACTCAAAGTGGAAATAATCACAATTGGAGCTCAGTAGTTAACTCCAGATAACCAAATCAGTCTACAATCAGTCAACTAATGATGGTAGGTGAGGGTAGGTGAATAAATGCACCTACACTCCCATGAATCATGAAAAATGGTACTAATCTAACTCTCTGTGATGTAACTAATTGTAACTGAAGCATAATTAAGCATGACTAATTACCTACCACATCCAACTGAAGGTGACTGCTGGTGGCACTCAGAGTGGGCTCCTATAATGTAGGGATTGGTCCCTAGGGCTCCTAAACTTATTTAATGAGGTGCAGTAAGTGGCAGATGACCCTTAAGTGTGTCCCCCATGTACTAGTGGGTGATGATGACCTCCTAAGATTGTATAAATGAATCAAATAGACTTATGTGGGTAAGGGGAGTATTAATTTATCCTAAAAGTCTTATTGTTCTGGGTTGAAGTTGTCCCTCCTATATCTCATGAATAGCTTTGAATTGTTGAAGAAGTAAGGACCTTGATCAACCACGTGTTCTATATATTCTAGATAAGAGAATATGATTGTTGAAAACCCCTTAGAGCCCAATTTAAGGTCTATTCACCCTATGGATTCCAAACATTCATGAACACGGATATGAGCACCGTCTTGTTGGGCCAGAAACCTAGGAACATGTAGATCAAGGTGTGATCTTGCATACATTGTCAATAAGCATTGATATTGCTCAAAGTTACCTATAGGATAGGGATTGAATCATATTTAGGAAAACAGCCTTTGGATGAGGGTTTTCCCGATTGAATTAGGAGGCCAAAGCCTTGAGCAATTTCATCATTGGAAATGTTAGGATCTTTAGAATATGGGGCATAGTGTTGTGACTTGTTTCCAAACTGAGGATATTTTCTTGATTGAACAAAGAATGAAGAATTGGTAGCAATAGAGTGAGATAAAATGGCATCACGATAGGAGGGAGAGCTTCCCCCTCTTGAAATTGGCACCATGGAAAAACATAGAAGGAAGATGCAGAATATCAGAGCAAGAGGAAAACCCTACAAAATGAGCCCTTGCTTCTAATGGGTTCCTTTCACTTGTAAATATAGGGTTAATTTATTGAGGTAAATGTGAATATAACATTGTTTAGTGTTGAGGTTTTTTTACTTCGTTAATAAAATTTATTGTTGTTGTGGGTATCAAATTGTTGTGTTGCATGTGTGGTTACCTTGTTTTGTATATGGGCCATTGTTGTCTTGTTAGTTAGGGACTATGCATGATAGGTGATGATGATTTCCTTTAGTATGTGCACAAGCTATGTGTATGTTGACCCCACACACACATCTTGCACACATACACTTGCATTAGTTATGATGTAAATTTTTAAATATATATGTGTGTGTGTGTGATTTTTTGTGTGTAATTGTGTATTATGGTTTATGGGTGCAATATTATTAAGATATAATATTATTTATAGCATTAACTTGTTATTATGTAAATTTTCTTTGCATTGATTAAATCCCTTAGTATTAGGTTCTTTAAATCATTTACATTAGGTTGCATTAATCTCATATCATTCTGAATTCATTAATTTTTTAGTTGTGAGTCATTTTAATTCTCATTACTAAATACATTTGATTAAACAAACTCATTACATTTGTTTCATTAATTAGTATGCACAAAATATTTAATTAAAATGTCATGTTATTGATGGGTCATTTAATACTTACCAAACGAATGCAGAGGTGAAGGTTAATGAACTCTCAAACAATAAATAAACAAACATGTTTTATTATTTAAAAATGTTTCATTTCATAATTTGGTTTGAGTTATGTTGAGACCTACCTTGTAAGGGGTGGTTGTCAAATCCGTAAAGAGGTAGGTGGTTAGTAGGAGACCCTTTGGGAGTTTGGATGGGGGTTGCGAGGAGGAGAAGGCAATGGAAGGGGAAAAATAAAAGGATATTTTGGAGTATGTGAAGGAGGAGTATTATTTTCTTGGGAGGAGGAGAAGGTGAAGGTGATGAGGGGAACGCAAAAGAATACAAAGTTGTTACATGCTATGTTTATTGAACTTATACTTGATTGGTTATTGCAGTAGATTTATTTGGCTTGACAGGGAGGTTACTATTATGGTTACTGGGGTTGCAAGCATGGAGGGACAAGAAACCCCACTGGTTTCCTGGATCTAGCATCCTCATTGCTAGTTGGCTGGGAAGAAAAATCCCAATTTGGGAAATACTATTGGTTGGACATGAGGCTAAGTTTGGTTGGACTACGAGGTTGAGTTGGATCAATAGAAAAACTATATCAACTAGACCTAAAGGTATTCCACTATTTGTTACTCATTTCTTAGATTTTTCAAGAAGAAAAAGCCTGTCCTTGATATTCTTATTAAGAATCAAAGGGCATTGAAAACACCCGCCCAAATGGGATTACATCACAAAGAAATATACCAGATAATAGTCTGTTCTAGTGTGAATATATCTAGTCGCTGCCAGGGGGAGTGGCATACAATAGAAGTGATAAGTCCCATCAGAAATCTGTCTCATCATATAAATGATCTGGATCAGTCAGCCCAATCTATCATGAACCAAGGGGATCAGATCTGCAAATCAAAAATGCAACTCATATGGATCCACTGTAGGAAACCAAAGAGTGACAAACTACTCAAAAAATCAATGCTCAAAAGAGTTGGAAAGAGTCACAAGAGACCAAATGGTCATCGAAAAATTCAGAAAAACAGCCATAACCTGGATCAAGAGTGAGAGCTGTTTTTGAAAGACTGTCTGCAATCCGGTTGTGTTCACGATAGATGTGACAGAATGTAAGATCATGGAAGCTTGTGATAAGCTTTTGTGATTCCCAGCACCAGTGAAAGAGGTATGGTGGGGTGAGAGCAGTGATACCTTTGGCCCAGTTGATGATGACTTGTGAGTCACCATATATGTGGACCAGTGGAATGCCCATGATTTGGGAGGAGTGCAGAAGGGCCCATAATCCCAATAGTTATGCCTTCGTATTGGTACCACATCCAACCCTCAGTGCAAAATCTAGATGGTGACTCACATTGAGAAACAGACTATATCCAACACCAGCAGCAGATGAAGTAGATGCACCATCGAAAAAGCCACATGGATAAATCATACAAGGAGCTGGAACAATTTGTCTTGCCTTTTTTCTTTTGCTGTCCTTTATAATAGGCCGTGAAGAAGACAATTGAACAACGTTCAAAATCTGATGGTAGAAACCCAGGACTGTCACCCTTTTTCCATCAAAAATGGATTTATTACGTGATTTCCAGATTGCCCAGTATATATGATGGGGAATATATCTAAGAACATAACCACAAGGGTAAATAGAAACCCAATAGTCCAGGAACTATGCAATAGAATTTGATACAGGAGAAATATAAAGCTGGAGATGATCGTTGATAAGACCTCAGATACTGATCCATATCGGACAACACGAGAAGAGATGGAGGACTGACTCCTCATCTTTAAAACATAAAATGCAGATACCGGGACCATGCTTACCCCTTTTTTGGAGATTGTCCCAAGTAAGAATCCGATTTTTCATCGCCAACCAGATAAAACATCCGATTTTTCATGGCAGAGAACAATTCCAGAGTGATAATGATACTGGATTCCCCAATACAGGCCTGAAAGTGTTCACCAGGCAATCATAAGCTCTGTCAGCTATCACCGATCCATTTTTTTTATTGTAATCCCACATCAAAGTATCAGGAGCATCTGTTAGACGTATACCATTATGTTCCAGAGCACGTATATACAAGTTCCAGGTATCTTTCCAATCCCCATCAAGGAGTAGATCATCCGCAGAGTACCAATAACATTGTGCATCTGGCAAGGAATTGTGTGCCTGAGCAAGGGATTTTATATCTAAATCTTCCAGGTAAGTTCTTAATCCTTCAGGAAGGAGGAAGGAGTGAGGGTTACCAATCAGAGGATCAATTCCTACCTGTATATCTCTTCCATTCCCCACTTGCCATGCTAGATGTCGACCAAGCTAAGGTATAAGCTGTATGAACCCCCTCCAGAATACAGATACACCTTGGGTACAGAATTTTTTACTACGAAGCCAATCAACCACAGAGAACTTCTTCAGATACTTGGTGGCAAGGACACGGTGCTAGAGAGTGTCACTAAAGAGAACCCCCCAGAAGGTTTTAAGGCGAAGAGCAATACTAATCCAATGGAAATTCTTAATCCCCCACCCTTCATATTTCAATGGCCAGGAGAGATCAGACCAGCAAGCAAGGTGGAATCGGCGAGAGGAATCAGAGGAACCCCACAAAAAGGCAAAGGTGATACTTCTGAGTTTCTGTAGAGTAGAAGCAGGAATAGGTGCTAAGCCCATCCAATAAACCGGTATGCTGGAAAGAACAGACTGCACAATAATCAACCTACCACCCAGTGAAAGCAGCTTATGGGTCCAAAGGCTAATTTTTTTTTCAAACTTTTTTATCAGCCAATCCCAATCCTTCGTTCTATATCCAAGTGGCTTGATATAGAAACCCAGATAGTTGAAACCCGAAGAGATGGGATGCATTTGGTAGGGAATCGATCTGGAGAGATGTAGGAGATCAGAGCAAGCAATATTGTTGTGGAGAATAACTGATTTTTCCATACTGATTAACATACCAGAAGCCTTGCAGAAAGTGTCCAGGATGACATCAAAAGCTACCCATTCTTGCAGTGTGCCCGAGCCCAAGAGTACAACATCATCCACAAACAGTAGATGAGAAAGTGCAAGAGTAGGAGATATCTGGATACCTCTAATAAGACCATTCCTTCTAGCATCTGCAATAAGAAGACTGAGTCCTTCGATAACAAGAATAAAGAGCAGGGGGGAGAGAGGACATCCCTGACGTAATCCCTTGGAGGCTGGGAAAAAGTTGGAGGGGGTACCATTGATCAAAACAACAAAGGTGGCTAATGTGAGGCATCCCAAAATCCAGTTAACAGTCTGAAGGGGGGCACCGATTTGAATGAGTATGAGGCGGATATATGTCCAATTGACCCTATCAAATTCTTTGATCAAATCTAATTTGAGGACAAAGGCACAGAGATTCTTTGTCTTGATGGAGTGAAGAGACTCCTAAACAATACCGATAGGTTCAGTGATCTGCCGGTCCTTAAGAAAACCATATTGTTCCTGGGAGATACAACAGTCCAGAAAAGGCTTAATTCTGACCGCAATGACTTTAGAGATGAGTTTGTACAGAAGATTACATAATGATATGGGTCTGTAATCATCAAAAGTCTGAGGTTTATCTCGTTTTGGGATCAAAGCAATGAAGGTGGAGTTGAGAGAGGTGGGGATCAAGCCAGAGACTTTGGTAAAATCAACAGCAGATAGAAGCTCCTTTCCAAAAAGATCAAAAAAGTGTAAGTAAAACTCTATGGGCCATCCATCCGGACCCGGGCGTCTATCCTTTTTGAAGGATTTAAGTGCGAATTCTAATTCCCCAAGAGCAACCGGACAAGTAAGCTTTGAGGCATCCCCCTCAGAAATTATTCTTGGAAAGAGTTGAATAACTTTGAGTTGCTGGTATAAGCAGGTATCCCCATCATCTTTAAAGATATTTGAAAAGTGGGTAAGACCCAGATTTTTGAGTGCAGTCTCATCATAAAAAATGTTACCAGCCTCATCTGCTAAAGCCCAGATCTCATTCTGATTGCACCGGCCAGAAGCCAACAGATGGAAATATTTTGTATTCGCATCCCCCTCTAGTGACCATTTTGTTCTGCTCTTTAATTTCCAAGTGAGGAGGGTATGGTTCAAGATCTTATTCTTCTCAGATCGGTAGTGTTCTAGCAGAGCCAAGTCACCTGAATTGAGAATACCTTGGGAAGAGCTAGAAAGGAGAGAAGAGATAGAGAGGTCATAAAAAGATAAGTCTTTGTCAATCTGGGACTGTTTGTCTCTGATCCATCCCTTAGTTTTATGCTTGAGGGTCTGTAGTTTCCCAAGAAGAGTGTCCAGGTCAGAAATAGAGTCATCCCTAAGAAGATTGGGCCATAGGGTAGAAACCCAATCTGAGAAGACAGGGTCATTGAGCCACGATCTATTGAACTTAAAAGGATAATTGTGTGAAGTCCTTTGTTTGTCCCATTCCAAAACAATAGGATAGTGGTCTGAAATATTAGAGCAGTGGGACCAGACCCTGTAGTAACCCAAGGAGGGGAGGAGAGAGCCTGAGATCAAGAAACGGTCTAATCTTTTACTAATACCCTCTGATCCTGCCCGACCATTACGCCATGTGGGGCCAGCACAAAGAGGTGAAAGGTCCATAAGACCTAGGGAGTCAAACAGTGTGGTGAAGTAGTAGGAGAGAGGGTTTGGGCAAGATTTTAGACCCCAAATCTCAGAGGAGTGTAAAGTTAGGTTTAGGTCCCCACCAAGAATCAGATTTTGGGTGCCCAGGAACCCACTTTTGTGGGATTTTTCCCAAAATGATTCACGATCTTTATAAGGCCCGTATACATTGAGAATCGAGATAGGGTAAGATAAACCCCGAAAAGTAGCCTGGATCAGAAGACCTGCACTAATTTGATAGGATTTACATCTTACATTGAGGGGGTTCCAGGCCGATAACAGACCATCAGAAAGGCTCGAAGCATCCATGGCGCAAAACTCCCAGGAGGGGAAAATATTAGAAAAAGCAAACAAAGCAGGAAGAGAGCTACACATTGTTTCTTGAAGGAGAATCACATCTGGCTTGAGAGAATTGAAGAGGGTATGAAGGCAATGAGATTTGGCCTTGCCTCCGAGGCCACGGACATTAAAAGAAACTATCTTCATGGAACACCGTCATGGGGGAATGGTGCTCTAAGACCTTGAGAAGGATAGTTGTGTTCAGCATCATCAAGTCGAGTAGAAAGAGGAATATAGGGTGGTGATGCAGATGAAAGATCAATCTGCTTCTTTGCCTTTTTGTCCCTTTTCTTCCTAATGGTGACATTTTCAAACCGTAAGGGGAAGGGTAGAGGGAGAGGTCGGGGTAGTGGCTATGAAAATGGAGAGGGTTTGCTTGAGGGTAGGGTCGGAAAAGGAAGGGGAGGAGATCGGACTATGAGGGGGAATGGGAAGTAGTGGGGATGACCCATGGGAGATCAAAGGCGGGAAGTCCACTAGGGAAGACAGCAGTGGTACTGGTGGGGCCTGAGAAGTGGAGACCAGCTCCAGGGTAGAGGGCAGGGGTAAGACCTGTAGAGTCAGAGAATCCCCCAGAATTGATGCCATAGGAAACAGGACATGGGTAGAAGAGACCGGAGCAGTAACAGAGTCAGATGTGACATCGGACTGATTGAAATCTGGAAGGGGGCTTGGATAAGAGCCAGGTTCCCGGAAGTGGTCTGAGGGTGTACCTTTTCTATGGGACTGTATCAATCCATCCATAGCACCCAGAAATTCATCAGAAACAATTTCGATAGGAAAGTGAGATACATTATGTGTACCTGGAGGAGCGCCATCCTTATCCGAATGAATCAAAGAGCCTTCATCATGTTCATCATCCGAACCAGAGTCAGCGTCCCTCAAATGTAGTATGTGGCATTTGTTCCGGAGATGACCAAGCTCATGACAAATGCTGCACCTAAACGGAACGTGAAGGTAGTCTAGCTTCTGGACAAAAAGACGATCCCCACAAAGAATTTCCACCTCCGCTGGAAGACCCTGAGAGACATCTAGTTCTACGAGAACTCATGCTATGCTCTTATCATAAGCAAGGTGAAAGTCCGAATCCACATCTACAAACCGTCCAATGGAGTTTGCTATACCTTCTAACACCTTCTTGTTCCAGAGTGGAAATGGCAGTTGTGGGAGGAGAGCCCATAAATGTCGTTTAGTGATACGCTCTCGGAGAGGATCGAAGCCAATGTGCCACCTGTTAAGCACCAGAGAACCCTTTCCAATTCTCCATACACCATCCAGGATCGAAGCCAATGTGCCACCTGTTAAGCACCAGAGAACCCTTTCCAATTCTCCATACACCATCCAGGATGCGTTTACAATGGTCTTCCTCAAGAAAAATGAAAACTATCCATCCCCTCGATAACAGGCTAATGGTGGGAACGTAGTCAATCAATGGCTTCCAGAAAGCAGTTGCCCATTCCACCCAATCAGATTTGTTCATCCTAGCATACTCTAGTCGGCCCACCAATGCACGTGAACAGAGGGATGTAACACGTTCCAAATAGATATCATGTCCGACCACGTATCTAAACCTCCCCTCCTGAACTTTAATGTTTTTTGAGCTTCTTTTTCGGCGAAATCTAGTAATAGGTACCTGTTCAGCCATAAATATAGCCCTTGACAACAACAGTACTTTAATAGAGTATACCAAGTCAGCCCTTATATCATCGGATGCTAACCCTGTAAGAAAGCAAGTGGGCAAAAAACCCGAGCTGCAGGGGGTACAAGAGAGGCATTAACACCGAAAAAAGTGTCAAGTCAAGTACCGTCTACCGACAGCCTCAGGCAAGCAATGGGTGCAAGTAGATAACAATAACCCTCGACCGGTAACCCTAAACCAAAAGAAGTCCAAACCTTCGAGGGATGAGAGATAAAGATAAACCCCACAGGAGACCCACAGAAAAAGTCAAGGAAGAGCCAGGGAAAAGGACGGAGCCCAACCCTAAGAGGGGCAAGGAATAGTATGCCCGATGATAAACATACCAAGCCAGACAAAAACCGTGGGGTATGTGAAACCCTTATCCCAAATACAAAGTAGGTGCAAGGTCAACCCTAGTAGACCAGACAGTCCCTAACAAAGATAAAAGGAAAAAGACAAACGTAAAGACTAGACAAAGGTGACCTCAATCATCCAAACCTTGACAGGTTCAGGAAGAAAAACCCACAAAAAAGAGCAGAGACGTAACGGGTTTTCAGGGTCAACCCCAACCGTGAACAGAAAATGTCAATAATGAGAATCACGGAAAAAATGACGAAAGGGCCATGCAAGGGTGACGGCTTCCGAATAAAAGAAAAACTGTGCAGTCAGCCAGAAGCGATCTCCTTCCCACTTATTTTTACCCTTGGTTGGTACTAGTCCCCCATTTAAGGGGAGGGACTCCAAGAGGCTTGTTGCATAGTGCCGCCCATAAACCCCACAAAAAGCACAGTGACAGGAAAAGAACGGCCACAATAACCCTAGAAACCCAAGACAAAAAGATGTACGCAAACAGAAAACCCGGAAACCCACCACCGAGAAGCCTAAGCAGGAGTGAGGGAGCGCCATGAGCAGCCTGAAAGCTGTAGAAGAGGAAAAAGCCCTAAAACCTGCACCACAAAGAGACGATAGTCAGAGCACTTCTTCTCCATGGAGCCTCCCCCAGTCTGCTTGCTCCTCATGGTTTAGTTGTCAACTCATTTCGTAGATTATTACTACTTAGTCAACATTTTGAACACACTGCTAATAAGAAACATTTTGTTATAAATTATATATGTTATTTTTTTTTGCAAGTATAAATAAATATGATCAACAAGTTAAACATAAGATCAAAATTTCACAATTAGATCATATTACTAGAATTAGAAATTGCTTATTCACTTAACACCCATCACTAGGATGGGTGTTATAATCTGCAACATGTTTTGTGTTTCCCCTCTTGTAGTTGATGTTAACGTGGAATCTTTGAAGATATTTGGACCAATTCTAATGGTTGTGTTTTTTCAACTTTCCTTGCATTTTATGAATCACAAGGGTTGGTGGTCGGTATGGATGATAATTTCTTTTCCAATACTATAGGGCTTCCATAATTGACATGCCTACATAATGATTTACATCTCCTTGTCAAAGGTGGAGTACCTATAAACTATGCTAGAGAATGTTTCAATGTGATATGCCATCATATCTCCATGTTGAGTGATCATTGAATTAACATCATTGTCTAAGGCACCTATCTCAATATTGAATGATTGTTACAAGTTTAGTAAAATGAGGACCGATCATTTTAGATTCTCAAATTCTTGATGTTATGCCTTAACCCAACATACTTGGTTTCGGATACACCTATGATCACATGGATTAGCAGATAAGAATTAATATGAGAGAACACTGACATGTACCTCCGATAAAGGCCCAATAAGCTACAAATATTTGTTGATGTCTTTGTGGCAAGCAAAATTGTTGGTTGTGGAGCTTGATCTTCCTAATTTAGAGATATTATTGTTTAGACGTGTATGTACCCCATTTTTATTGTACACTAGTCCTAGCGGGGAGGGGGCATCATAGCCCTCAGGGGCAGTGCCCCCAAAAGAATTTTTTGGGTTGTTTGTTGGCCAATAGTTTACGAGCCCATGGTATTAGGTAGCCCGCAGTATTTTCCCATGGTAATTCTCCTTTAGAAGGAAGATATTGTAATACGACTGTGTATGGTAATTGAAAGATCAGTGTATATGTGAGAGAGATTGTGAGAGAGTGAAGAGGAGGTTGCAGGAGATGTTCCATTCCCTCTTTCCTAGTAAGGATTTAGGGTTGTTCCTCCTACTTTGGCATGGGATCTATTCCAACATTTTCTTTAAAATGTCATAACACTCCTACTTGGGAAAACAATTTCCTTTGAAAGATGATTTCATTTCGAGTTAGCCATATTGAAAAAAGTACCTATGGCAATGCTAGATCCTCCTCCATATTCCCTTGAGGCCCATGCTCTAGTGCATATTCCAAATCCAAGCCTTCCCATTTACCCTTTACCTTTGAAGTCATAGTGTATAGTGGACATGTTCATGGGCCTTCCTAGTTTCTTCTCTATAATTTGTCCTAAGTTAGGAGATATTTTTTAGGGAAAGCCATGCAAAGAATCTTATTTTCAGAGGATTTTATTTCTTCTAGATGTGGGTGCAAAAAAATTTTGGTCCTTCCTCTACTATACAAATGAATAGGATCCCCTAGCCCAAGTTTGTAAAATACAACCCCAACTTTGGGTTGGTTTCCCATACCGTCCTATCCTTCTCATCTCTTAACTTGATACCTACTTTGATCAGTTGTGCTCAAAATTCTTTCCATTGATCTGTTGCATTACCATTCAAGTCCATATCTATACTTTCAAGCCAAATCTCATCCAAGGAACGGCGGGATAAAAGAAAAACTAATTTAGAGAGGAGTATGAAATGTTTAGTGGATAATTCATCCTAGATAAGTGATCCAGGTCGTGCCCAGGTGCACACTGGGGACAACCATTCGACTGAAGGAGTCGAGCATTATTATGGCGGAAGCTTCAAATAATAAGCAAAGCAGGAAACACACTAAATAGACAGAAAGTATGCACATAGACAATATGCAAGAATTCGAACCAATTTCTATTGATTGATGGATACAATAATGTACATGTTTATATAGAATGCTGAGATGCTTGGGTGACTGCACGTTACGTTCAGTTACAAAAGAAGTTATAACGGTTCGGAAGTTCAACCATCGCAGACAATTGGAAGATAGAGGGAAACTCTGTCGATTTTTTACAGTCGTCGGTGTCAACAATGCATGTAAAGATGTTGTATGTCGAGCGTGAAACATTTCAAGGTTGTCGAAGTCAGTTGTGTCGAGGTTTAGACTTGTCGAAGCCAATACTGAACCTGTCAAAGTAGTCGAAGTGCTAAACTTAGTCGAAGTTCGACAACATGCCAACTGCTGAGTGGATCAATAAGTATGAGCATTTTGTAGACAACCTCCATCCTTATCCACTCATTGATCACAAGTGTTACAAAGTTACCATCCCAACTTTTCTAGCATGGAAAGTTGTTTCTAGTGTTGAATGAAGAGAGGGGAGCCTTCCAAAATTTTGAACCACCTTTAAGTTGCTTATTAATAAATCAAACCTGATTTCCAAAAATGTCAAGGTGGAGTTGCATTTATGTTACATAATTTCTTTCCAGAGCCCTTCCTTGGATAGAAGTATCCATTTCCCCATCCTTGTTAGTGCCTTTGAGAAATGGAGTACATGCTTGAAATCCCATCTACCTAACTCTTTGGGTTATGATGTCATTTCCCAATTAATTAGAAGGATTCTTTCTTCCTCCTGGACTTTGGTTTCGTTTACAGAAGGGGATATAATTTACACAACTTTGTGGATCATTTTTTTTTTGGGATACTTGCAAACTTGAGAACTACTACAATGGGATTGCATGAAGAACACTTATATAAGGACATATCTTCATATTGTTGATATCCATCTATGAGTCAAGTGGGAGATCCATTCTTGAAGTTTTCTCTTCCAGTAGTCCCAAAAACCACATATATATAATTATTCTCCTTTAGGTGGAAGCCCAAATAAACTATATTGTCCTCAAAGGGTTCCATTACAATGGGAGGAATTTCCTAATCCTTTTCTTTTGAATTTGGTTTACTAGGTTAAATCAAATGGATAACTCCCTTAGTTTATTTCCATACTAGTTTCGTTACAGAAGTGAGTATACTTTGTCTCAAGCCCAACTCCATTATTGAAGATGAGATCATTTATGAACATTAAGTGAGATATTTTGGCACCGGTTGCCACCATTATTCGATGTATGGACCCTAATCTTCTATAATTGTGAAGTAACTAACTAAGCCCTCTAGGGAGCAATAGAGAGAGGAGACAAGATAAAGGGCACCCCCAGTTTAATCCTTTGGATGGATGGAAGAAATAGGTAGTTGATCCATTTACTAGAATTACAGATGTCATTAAAGTGTAAGAGACATATATCCAATTTACAAGGGAGTGAGAGAAACCAACCTACATAATGATTAGGGAGGTGAATCCAATGGATTTGGTCAACTTATTTTTAGAGGTCCACCTTGGCTATGAATAATTACTTACAACCTAGCTTCACTATGTGCATGGCCTTAAGAGCAACTCCAATTGCATCTTGGATATCACTGCCTCCTTATAAAGGTTATTTGCTCACTAGATATTACTCCATACATAATTGAATTATGAGGACAATATTCCTATAAATAAGATTACATAAGAAGATGGATATGTATTAATAATGATGAGTGGGAACATTTTCTTTTGAGATTGTGGTGATGGAAGTTGAATTAAATTGGGGGAGGATTTTTCCCTTTTCTTTGGACTCCATATTAACCTTGATGATGTCATGCGTACTAATATCTAACCTACCTTTGAAAAACTTCATAAGAAACTCATTTAAGCAAGTTTTGCAACGGAAGAGATTTTATTCATGGTAAATCATTTTGAAAAAGCAAACTCAATACAAAATTACCAAGTCTAATTTAAACAACTACTACTCATCATAAATGTGGGATAATACAATATACCAAGATCCTATGGTTTAACAAACCTTAGCCTTTATTAGTCGACGGGTAGGCTACACGTCTACCATGTGAGTCTTCAAGCTTTGAAAATATTTTGCTCGTGGGTCATTCCTGGCTCTCGACTCTGATTTCTTCCTGCGATTGATATTTAGATTCAGGAATGTTATTGTAATTATATTCAGGAATCCTGTAATGAGAGGAGAATCCATGACACCTATCGGTTTTAGGTCCTACCGTAATTGTTGCATATTCTCCTGGAGCCCATAAATGTTGAGTAAATCCAGATGTTGGTCCTGTGCTTTGGAGAAGAATGTCATCATTAGTGCATTATCAGATTTCAGACTGTTAAGTAAATCATAGAACTGCTTCAAGACTACCACCAGGTCGCCTGATAGGCCATTGGAGCTTGAGCATTCAAATTTCCAGTCAGGAAAATGTTCACTCAAAACAGTTTGCAGTCTTTCTCCTGAATCACAGTCTCTTGTATGTAGATGACATATGGTTTAGGTACAAAAAGATCCTTTAAGGGGAACGAATCTGTCGGATCGTTCCCAAACTCCTACTGTTGATGGAGAGAATTTATCACTGGGACGGGCCCTGAGGGGCTTCCCTTTCTCTAAGCGCCCGGGAGATCGTTAGTTGTCTTCTTTCTTGAAATTCCTTCTCTGCTTGCGCTATGGCCATTGCTGCATTGATCACCTGTCAGGGTTTTTTCTTCTTTCTTGAACTTCCTTCTTTGTTTGAATTAAGGCGATTGCTGCATTGATCACCTGTCGGGGTTTCCTTCCTGTTTCTTATTTCTTTTTGAGCGCTTCAATCTGGTAGCGATTTACATCCCTTTGTTGGAATTCAGCAATACACAAATTCAAGTCAGATCTTTGATCCATTTTTTTATCCTACTCCACCGTACTCGATTCTTAAATTATAAAAAACCTAAAATTTCCACCTAGTAACTATCCAGAGGATACATTTACTACAAAATTAGCTTATTCAACCCTTAAGATGTGATGAGAGCACCATTCTCTTATTTTAGATTTGGATCTTGTTTTGTACCTTTGATCGTAGATGGTGTAGCCGGTAGTCAGCTGCTATCCATCCTGAAGATTTACGATATGTGAGTTTTTTTAACTTTGATGGAATGACTCTGCCCTATTCTCCTGGGGTTGACCACTCTTGCAGGTTCAAGATGGGATCAGAGGCGGATGGCGAGGTGGGAGAGGGGCTTCACTTCAGGCCTCGGGTAAGTCGGCCGCTGTGGCTACTCATTCTCCATGAAACCTTCCCCTCTGCAGATTCTATCAAAAGAATCTCCATTACTACGCATAGGCTAATTTCACATATTTGAAGAGTTTGTGAAGAAAGTTTAAGGGATTAGTTTTATTAGTTGTTGTGGATGTTATTGGGTATTCTCTAATCTTGTGTTAGTAATAATTTTGTGTCAATAAGGGTTTTGTTAAAAAAAATCGAAAATGTTCTTGGAAAACAAAAATACCATCCACTAATACAACATAACATGAATTTTCTCCCAATACAATAGCTTATTAGGTTATTGGTCCGATCTAGTTTCAATGTGAAATTCAAAGATATTCAAAGCAAATTAAACCTAAACATTGCTTGTCATATTGTGAGAAAATCTACACAATTCTATGAGAACCAAAATATCTACTACCAGGTGCTACTTGTTACTATGTAGTATGCATTTTATTCATATGAATACATATCAGTTACCAGATTACCATTTACGCTCATCATCCATGTTCTATTACCCATGGTAAAGCTGTTACCAATTGCTTTACATTGCTCCTTGCACTCCGTGGAATACCTTGTACACTACTCTGCACATAATTCAAGAGAAGAGTGTCAAAATGGTGCAGATGCAGAAGGCTTGTCCACTCTGAATTTGTTTGAAGGATTCTTCACTCTGAACTTGTTTGATTGAATGGATGTAAGAAATTATCACGCAAATAACAATTCGATGGATTGCTGCACAATTTTATGGATTGCTGCAACCTTCACCATGTCCAATGTATAGTTACCTGCATTATCCTCCACCATTGATGATGAACACTTGTACCTTTCTCGATAAATTTTGATGAGGTTCTATAAATAAAACAGGCCCAAAGAGCTTAAGTAATTGGATAAATTCATGTTAAAGCAGTCTCTTTACTGTACATGGAAACCGGCATTTTCTTTTTAATATGTAACAAAATGCAATTGGCCTGCATTCTCTTGTATTAAATACAAAAGGAAAAATAAAAAACACAAATTCTCTTGTATTAAATACAAAAGGAAAAGGTCAAGTTCCCGTAAAGCAAACAGTCAAGATGATTTTCTTTTGCAAGGCAACCAGATATCAAAACCAAGTGCTCTTGGAAAACACATCTAAATCTATGACTTGATGCAACCGGGTGCGATCCCCTGCCGAGCAAATCAAAGAGCATTGAAAAAAAATAAAAAAGACAAATAACTGAATAAGCTTATACCTGTGTAGGCAGCCTATGGAAGGGTAGAGAATGTAGGGATCTGCATGGCTCACTGCATGCCAACTATAGAACATATCAAGTGTTTTGACAAGCTTCTGAGATGGCATACAGGGAGCCAGGCAGACCACATCAAAACATCCCATCATCACACTCTTGATTGACAGCCTACCTGCAGAGTAATCAAAGACATCTGATCGACAGCCTACCTGCAGAATAGGTTTTCTGTTACATCATTTCCATCAAAATTCCCTAAATATATTGATTACTGTGCCTTCATCAAAATCAAGAGTGCTTGCTAGCTGGATTCTGCATCATTCAGTATAGTATAAGATATTATTCAAGTGTATATACGTTCAAATAACTATCCAAAGTGCAAAGAATTTTCAAATTCATATTGGGTTCCTTGAGTGAGAGAACTGTGTTCAGGAATATCTGACTGTAAAAAAGAGAACCCCAGAATGAGATTGAGATTTCTTTGTTGATACATGCATTTACATTTATTTATATCTAGTTAATCACAACACAATTATTGTAAATCAGGAATGCCTGACTCTAACAAAAGCTCCAGAATAAGATTTCTAAGCTGATACATTCCATTTAAATTTACCCATATCTGGAATGAGAGAACTGTGTTTAAGAATATCTGAATGTAAAACAAAGAACTCCAGAATGAGATTTCTATGTTGATGCATGCATTTAATTTGATCTATGTCTAGTCAATCACACCACAATTATTGTAAACCAGGAATGTCTGACTGTAAAAAAAAAAAGCTCCAGAATGAGATTTCTAAGTTGACACATCCCATTTAAATTTACCTATATCTAGAATTATTATAAACAATTGCAGTTGTATGAAGTTTGAACCAATGTCTTAGATTCAGCCATTTCAAAATTTCAAGAGTCCTTAAAGCACAAGCACCTCTTAAGAATCGAAGTCTGGGAGTGGAGAATTCAAGATGAAATTCATTATCACCTGCGTTTTTGTGATTGAAGAGAGCTATTATTAACATATGCACATCTCTGTTTCTGAAAGCATAACCAAATCCTACATGTGTACTACAACCCTATAAGCCATTACCAGATCAAGCAAATTGTATTCAGATTAATTAGAATACCTAGGCTCTCCCATGACTATTGGTATGATTTTTAAAAGCACATAAATGGTAAATGTCCATTCTAGAATTGTAAAGAAGTAACAAAGCAGTGGCTTAACCAGTGGATGATTGATATTCTTTTTGGGCCTGCAGGTTGAACATCCAAAAAAATCTAAGAGTTTGAGTTTACATCAAAGTATGAAGTCTGGACACTGACCCATGAATCACAGAGTACTGATTTCTGTATTGAGATGGTGAACTGATCCTGACTGCATACCAACATACATTGCTGCTGCTTCCTTTAAAACACATTAGAACATATGGATTTCTTCAGAGATATTGAACAACATAAATACAGACTCAATTGCTCCCATATGGTATGAATAGCATGACTGTTCCAATGAAACTAGAAAAGTGACAGCATAAAAGATCATTTAAAATACCAAAAAACAAAGCCGGTGGTTGTTAAAAGGGCAGGGAGCAATCTGAAATTCTTTGTGGGCCTTCAAAGCAGCACTTAGTTTGAATTGTACGCAGGAATATATTCAAAACTAGAGCCAAAAATATAGCTGACGCAAAGATATATTCCGGGATTGTACTTTTGATAGGTTGGTAATGTTTTCTCCATCATGTTGCAAGATTGAAAGAAGATTGCCATTGTGATTGTAACTCTCTTTTTCTGCTACAAGGTGTGATAATTGGATTTCAAGATTTTGGTTAGGTTTTTTTAATTAAGAAAACATGTACATCTAAACCAAGATTTTGGATTAGGTTTTTATTAAAAAAACATATACAGATATGATTGAGTGCAGACAAGATTGTGCACATTTATGTGGGGCATTTCTTACATTTATTTTAGTCAAGATGGTTAAACCAATATAATGTTTTTTAAACCAATATAATGTCTTTTAATAGCAGGTGTGATTTGAAATATAAGGTAAAGGGTGGGTGATTGGAATAAAAATTAGAAATAGGTATTTTGTAATGCAAGAAAGGTATATGAGTGGGTGCTTAAATAAATAATAAAAAATAAGTATTTTGTTGTTGAAAATTTTGGTTTGGCTTTTTATTAAAATAAAATAGAAGAAGAAAAAAATTATAAATATTTATGTTTTTTATTATATATGGGACAATTTTTAAAAATAAAAAGCACTTTTTAGAATGCTAAATTTATACTTATATTAAATTTTAATTTAAAAATATTTATAATAATTATCATTATTAAAAAATAAAATACTATTATTGTTATTAGTATAAATAAAATACTAGTATTATTATTAGTGGTTACACCCATACAACAAGTTCATAAATTAACTCTGAATGATTAAGTATTATGAACTACAAACTTAAATAATTTAATGTTATGAATTGCAAAATCAAATCTCACTGATGAATATTATAAACTCCACTCAATTTTCTCACAATATTATAAACTTCACTCAATTCCCCCACTAAATTAAACTGCATTGGGTGAAAAAAGTTTTAAAAAATTAAACAGCTTATCAAAAATTTGACTTAATCTTTTGATGATAAAAGAGAAGATTGTAAATATTCATTTTTTTAATTATGGGTATTAAGAAGGGAGACGCCAGTTCTACTATTAGTTATGATGGTTAAACCAATACAACGGTTTTTTAGTACCAAGTGTGACATGGAATGTTAGAAAGATGTGAAAATTGTTTTTAGAATAAAGAACTAAAAAGTATGTGCTTTTTTGTCAATGATTTGGCTTGGGTTTATAATTAAAGAGACATATATAAAATAAAATATGGTTAAACCAATACAACGGTTTGTTAGTACCAAGTGTGACATGGAATGTTAGAAAGATGTGAAAATTGTTTTTAAATAAAGAACTAAAAAGTATGTGCTTTTTGTCAATGATTTGGCTTGGGTTTATAATTAAAGAGACATGTATAAAATAAAATAAGATTACACAATAGAGAGAAAATTGTAATATTTATACTTTTTGAATGCTCATCCAGAAGTGGGGCCTACATATGTAATTCATTATGATATTTAAACCAATACAACACTCCTCATCAACTACCCAGTATAATATGGAATGTAAGAAGGATGTAAAAGTAGAGTATGATTGGAATAAACATCTCGCTAGCAAAATCATGGAAACATGTAGATTTGACAATAAAACACAAAAGTAGTTTGTGTGTTAACCTAACAAGGATGAAAGGGATCCCATGTTTTGTCTATGTCAACATGGACCCAATACTTAATTTCATAAGTCAAGGACAACCTAATGTTCAAGGGATCCCATGTTTTGTGTGTGTCAACATGGACCCATTACTTACCTTATAAGTCAAGGATTACTCAAGTTCAAGGGATCCCATGTTTTGTATGTGTTAACATGGACCCAATACTTTACCATATAAGTCAAATATGGATGATTTCTTACCCACTAAACCTACAATCGATTTCTAAAGATCTAGGACTAGACACCTAGATTGGTTGCATTGAGGTACAAGGGGTCCATGTATAGATTGGCTTTGACTTCTGTACCTTGGGACCATATATTTTAAATCATTAAAAGGACTTTTAATAATGTCCAATGTACCAAAATGTAAAATCTAACAAATTAATATACATTGGTAGAGCGAACTTCGAAAAAGTTGACATTTCTCAATTTTGTATGTAATAAGACATGAAATGTATCATGGGAAGGTGATTTGGTCCAGCCACGCGAATTGTACAAGAGACCATTGGTTTTGTGTGAATGTAGAGCAAACCCACCTCATCAAGCCATGATCATTTATAAGACACATGCAACGACCTAATGCTTTGTTTGATTGAACTTTTCACTATGTAACAACATTCATTAAAAAGAAAAAAACCACTTGCAAAAGTACTATACAAAGTCAAATTTTAATATATAAAGTGAAATGTCCAAAGGTTTACTCATTATTATATTTATCAATATGTACTAAATCAATTATTGTTCTTGGAGATAAAGGTGTTTGAATGACTTGCTCATGTAATCTTATGTTACAATTGGTGGTGTTGTAATCAAATGTATGCTTATTAATTCCTTTATAATCTTCTTGTTACAATTGGCTATGTTGTAATCAAATTTATGTTAATTAAGTCTTTCATAATTTTTGTTTTCATCGAGTTTGATTCAAGAGATAATATTCATATTTAATTTGATTATTGGAGTCTGTTTTAAGGTGAGTTTGAATGATTAATTTAATTAATTAAGGTAAGTGTTGATGATTTGTATTCAAAACTAACTTTAAAATCTTGTAGATTTGATAGTAGACGCTAGTTGTTAGCAATTGTTCTTGCACTTGAAAGATCAAACGACATGTAATCATCATAATCTAACGACCCACAATCATTTCAGTCACGGAGAGGCGCTCTACAACGCAGTATGAGGGAGATCTTGTAACGTTTGTCGATGATTATGTCGACCAAAAATAATATTACCGAGTATGAGGGAGATCTTGTAACATTTGTCGATATTATGTTGGCCAAAAATAATATTGCCGAGCATGAGGAGATGTTGTAACGTTTGTTACTAACAAAATAATAAAAAATAAAAATTTTAATTATGCGCCAAAATAAATGTCGGCGAGAAAACAAAATTTTAATTATTCGTGAAAAACAATGTCGACAAAAAAAAAAACCCAATATGGGGGATATGTTGTAATGTTTCTACATAACAAAATAATAATAAATAAAAAAATTTAATTATCCACAAAAAAAATGTTGGCAACCATGTGCAAGGCCTCCTAAACAACCCATGGTTTTATTGTGCATGGTTTAGGAGGGTCTTGCAAATGGTTTCAAAACCATGTGCAAGGGATCCTAAACAACCCATGGTTTTATTGTACATAGTTTAGGAGGGCCTTGCAAATGGTTTTAAAACCATGTGCAAGACATCCTTTTTTCCAAATAAAAATATCGCAGTTTTATATTAATAAAACCATATTGTTCATTAGACCTCGTGGTCTTACAAAAAGATAAGAATTTAGTGCCAGAGTGGCAGATGTTCAGCTAACAATCATTAACAGCTATAAAAAAAATCAATAATACAAATATGAGACTATCCAAAATATAACTACAATCGACTACGACCTAAATAAACCATAGGGCCATCAGACAACTTCCATGAGTCCATAAATCCATCTGGAAAAAGGAGTCCTTTCTTGGATAGAGAGTCAGCTGCAAAGTTGCCTTCTCTGAAAATGTGCTAGAAAGACAGCCTCTGAAAGTGTTGAATGACTCTTTCGATGTCCTCATAGATAGGAAGGAGAAATATGTCCCAAGGAGACTTGCTCAATTTGAGACAGTCCGTAGTCAATTTAGAGTCACCAAATACATGCAGTTGATCCCCACCTAGAGATAATGAGAGCCTCAAGAGAATTTTGATTGCAGAAAATTCTGCATAGTTGTTTGTAACATCGCTCAACCCAGCTGAGAAATGAAAGGAGATTGCATTGGAGAGATGTAGAATACCACCCGCACCGCCAACCCGAGGCCATCCTTAGGACGCTTCATACACATAATCCCACGGAATGGAACCATCCACTATAGGATCAATAATGGCTCTTACAAGTTTAATGGAATCCAACATCGGAAAATATTTATAAATGCCAAAAATTTGTCCAGCATATACTTGAGCCGGAACAAGGACATCTTCAAAAAGCTTCCTGTTCTTGGAAAGCCAAATACCCCAAACTGTAAATACTAGTAGGGAAGATGATGAAGTAAAATAAGTGCTTCGGGACTAGGAGAGCCAAGCTTGTTGCACATCGGCACTTGTCCAGAATAATTGAAGGCCAACTAAATGAGAAAGGCAGTTCCATACATCCCTGGAATATGGATAGTGAATGAAAAGGTGGGAAATGGACTCTACATCCAGTTCATGATAATGGGCATCTTAGTGGGCCTTGCTAGATATATGTGCTTCAAGGTATCCCAGACCAGGATTTTACCATCAAGAACCAACCTGTAGAAAATCTTAATTTTGAGCGGACAATTAAGCTTCCAGATGTTGCCACACCACCATTCTGGCTGAGGAGCGTCTTCCATTTCTCTGAGCACCTGATAACCCAAATTAGGAGAGTAGGACCCTCCTTTGGCATTTTTATTCCACAAAAAAACATCTGACCTATTAGAGAGACGAACCAAATTGTTTTGTAGGCATAGGATGTATTGATCCCAGATGAGTGATTCTTCCACTGTTAAATCAATTTTTGTGGCCAAAATCCAAGAGTGATAAGATAAAGGAGGAACATGTTGTATGCATATATGATGCAAGTGAACTATTCCACGTTCAGTCAATTTATCTATCAAACCTGCTGGGAATCTCACAAAGTCCTTGCCACCGACCCATAGGTCTTGACCAATTCTCAGTGATCTTTCGTTACCAATCTTCTAGGCCAGCCATCCTCCTATAAGGTCAAAGGATT
The DNA here is from genome assembly GCA_001517045.1 of Pseudotsuga menziesii. Lineage (NCBI taxonomy): Eukaryota > Viridiplantae > Streptophyta > Pinopsida > Pinales > Pinaceae > Pseudotsuga > Pseudotsuga menziesii. The sequence goes on along the minus strand of LPNX010037801.1, from coordinate 386,225 downwards.
TAATGATCGCCTTCCACATGATAGAATATTTCGATGAAGACTTTTTAGTGGCTCGAATCCAATCAACCGTATTTAAAGGAGCAATATATTTAAGGTTAATTATACGGTTCCATAAAGCAGATCCACGGACGCTTTGGCAAAACAAGTCGAATCCTTAATGCCCCAACCTCTAAGTGCTTTGGGACGAGAAACTTGTTGCCAGGAAATCCATGACAATACATGTTCCTTGTCTTTACCACCCCATAATTTTTTTTTGAATAGAATTCGGAGCCTCATGAAGATACTAACAGGAACCGAGGACAACGTAAACCAATATACTATGATGGATTCAATAATTGAGTTAATCGGGATCAAGCGACCCCCACGTGAAATCCACTTGTTGTACCAGAGCTTTAGCCTATGCTCAATACTCGCCAACAACCAAAGCCAGTCCTAAACAACCCATGATTTTATTGTATATGGTTTAGGAGGGCATAGCAAATGGTTTTAAAACCATGTGCAAGGCCTCCTAAACAACCCATGGTTTTATTGTATATGGTTTAGAAGGGCATTGCACATGGTTTTTTTTTAAACCACTTATGGGGGAGATGTTTTGAATACTAATATACTTTAGTTTATGTAATACTTGATAATCATCTTAACATTATCCTAGATCCTCACTTGAAGTTATATTTAGGATAACATTAAAATGTATGTAATCTTGAGGTTTGAAACAATTTAATGCTTGCATTTAGGATAGTATTGCAAGGTTTTAAATAAGGGTTTTAAATTATTGGAGTATGAAATATAACTATTAAAATATGGTTTTTAATAGTTAATAATTTATAACAAAAAAGCAGTTTAAAAAATGTATTTCAATAAGATTTTTTCAATTATATTTTAAATAAGGTTTTTAAAATATAATTGCAATAATTTAAATAATAAATATGTTTTTAAAAAATAAGGTTTTTAAAACATAATTGAAAATATATTCCATTTATTGAATAGTATAATATTATAATGTTTTAAAAGTTTGATGTTTTAATTATTATAATGTTTTAATAATTTAAATAGTAAAAATGTTTTTATATAAGTTTTTTTCAAATATATTTTAAATAAGATTCTCTTTAATATAATTGCAAATATAGTCAAATTGAAAAGTGTCATATTTGAAAATATATTGAATTTCAGCAACATAATTTCATTAACATGTATAGTGCGTTTTTTCCTTGCATAGGTTTCAGTGTATGGTATATTAATATTAATGCATAAATTTCAGTGTAGATTTCATAGCTGTATAAATTTTAGTGTAGCCTCTAATGCATGAATGCATACATTTCAGTGTAGATTTCATTGATGCATAAATTTTAGTGTAAATTTCATGTATGCATAAATTTCAGTGTAGATGTTAATGCAACATTTTTTATACAGGGTCTGGACTAAAAATGGAAGATGTGCATGCGGAAGATGCTATGAGACAAAACGAAATGTAGAATGACGAAGACCATATCGAGATGTTACGTTTTATTAATTATATTTTAAATCATTTAAATAGTAAAAATGTTGTTAAAAAATAAGGTTTTTAAAATATAATTAAAAATATAGTCCATTTATGGTATAGTAGAATATTATATTGTTTTAAAAAGTTTGATGTTTTAATAATTATAATGTTTTAATAGTTATAATGTTTTAATAATTTAAATAGTTTTAAATTAGGTTTTTTCCAAATATATTTAAATAAGATTTTTTAAAAATATAATTGCAAATATAGTCAAATTAAAAAGTGTCATATTTGGAAATATATTGAATTTGAGTAACAGAATTTCATTAACATGTATAGTGCGTTTTTTCCTTGCATAGGTTTAAGTGTATGGTGTATTAATATTAATGCATAAATTTCAGTGTAGATTTCATAGTTGTATAAATTTTAGTGTAGCTGCTAATGCATGAATGCATACATTTTAGTGTAGATTTAATTGATGCACAAATTTTAGTGTAGATTTCATGCATGCATAAATTTCAGTGTAGATGTAATGCAACATTTTTTATACGGGTCTGGACTAAAAATGGAAGATGTGCATGTGGAAGATGCTATGAGACAAACAAGAGAAGAAAAAAAACGAAATGTGGAATGACAGAGAGCATGTCAAGATGTTATGTTTTAATAACTATATTTTATATAATTTAAATAGTAAAAATGTTTTTTTTTTAAATAATCTTTTTAAAATATAATTAAAAATATAGTCCCTTTATGGAATGATATAATATTATAACGTTTTAAAAAGTTTAATGTTTTAATAATTATAATGTTTTAATAGTTATAATGTTTTAATAATTTAAATAATAAAAAAGTTTGTTTTTTCCAAATATATTTTAAATAAGATTTTTTAAAATATAACTGCAAATATAGTAAAATTGAAAAGTGCCATATTTGAAAATTTATTGAATTTTAGTAACATAATTTCATTAACATGTATAATGTGTTTTTTCCTTGCATAGGTTTCAATGTATGGTGTATTAATATTATAGCATAAATTTCAGTGTAGATTTCATAGCTCTATAAATTTTAGTGTAGATGATAATGTATGAACACATAGATTTTAGTGTAGATTTCATGGATGCATAAATTTTAGTGTAGATTTCATGTATCTGTAAATTTCAGTGTAGATGTTAATGCAACATTTTTGATACAGGGTCTGGACTAAAAATGGAAGATGTGCATGCAGAAGATGCTATGAGGTAAACAAGAGAAGAACAATAAAACGAAATGTAGAACGACAAAGAGCATACCAAGATGCTATGTTTTAATAACTATCATAGATCCAAAAACTAGGCTCTATCAAGCGCCGAGAGGGATCAAATATCCCGAGGTGCAAACCTCTTCTTAGGTATTGCACACAAGGAGCTATTTGAGGAGAGGTTTGCACCTTGGAAGATTTGATCCCTCTTGGCGCTTGATAGAGTCTAGGATTTGGATCTAGGCTGTTTGTAATCAAATGTATGCTTATTAATTACTTTATAATCTTGTTGTTACGATTGGTGATGTTTTAATCAAATTTATGTTAATTATTTTATAATTTTTGTTTTCATTGAGTTTGATTGAAGAGATAACATTCATATTTAATTTTATTATTGGAGTTTGTTTTAAGGTGAGTTTGAATGATTAATTTAATTAATTAGGCTAAGTGTTGATGATTTGTATTCAAAACTAACTTTAAAACCTTGTGTATTTGATAGTAGGCGCTAGTGAGTTGGCGTAGACAGATTTTGACCTAAAAGGTGCATGGTTGTTAGCAATTGTTCTTGCACTTGAAAGATCAAACGACATGTAATCATCATAATCTAACAACCCATAATCATTTTAGCCATGGAAATGATTGACTCCAAACTCATGGCTTAGCTCCTGAAATACACACATGGTGACATGTGGTGGTGGAAAAATTTATCAAATAATAGTAAAACCACCATTGTTAAACCGCCTTTTGAACGTTGAAAACCACTTTCGTTTTGTAGATCCGTCAAATCACACTTATGTAGAATCTGGCTTGGCAATTGTACTTAGGGGAAATGAATTTATTTTGAATCTCTGTTCAAGTATAGCATTAAATTTGAATTAATGTGGTTTTTAATGTTTTGAAAGGTAAAAATGAGTTGATAGGGTAGAAGGGGTGGTGATTTATTGTTTTCACCATGTGATTTTTCAGTTGTTGCAACAAAGGAATAACAATGTAACTTGCACAAAGGATACTCAAGATGATTCCATACTTATCATTCAAACGGGTGAATTGGTTACTCATCCCTCTTAGGATTTTATTTTTTAATTGCTAGATATTAGCAAGGTTTGTAGGGTTGTTGTACCTAAAATATACACCAATGCTTCTATCCCTCAAAATTTCTATCCAATATCTCTTTTGGATATTTTTTGTCCACTCTTATCCTGGATGGTGCACCTTTCCTTCTATGACAGAGCGCCAGGAAGGGCTGGAACACCTTGCTCATTGAAAATAGGTTCCAGTGGCGCCCTTTCCTTCATTACAGGGTGCGTCGATGCACATACCCTGATTGCAAGGAGCACCAACAATCTTTAAAAGGAAAAAATAGAAATTTTGAGAAGCTTCCAAGCAAAATCTCTCATGGATAATGATCCTATCTACTTGGGAGAGCTGGGACTCGACCTCTTATCCCCTAGGGATCATTCCCTATTCTATTTCTAAAATATCTCAACTCATTTGAGCCTCCCTTGGCCTATAAAAGAAAGATTCATGGATCATGTGAGGAGAGACCAAGTAGAGCATCCTTATGTTGTTGGATTGAAGTATGGTAGGAAAATCTAAGAGAGTGGCATGGAAAATAGTTTGTAAGAGTTGAGAGTTGTGTGAGTGTGTCAAAGACCCTGTGGAGACAAATCTATTAACATCAATCTTTGGTTGTAGCTTTCTCTTCTCATCTTTTAATACAAAAGTGTTTCCCTTTCCCATATATGATTTATGTTAATCTTAATAATTTATTATTAGATTCCTTGATCACTAATATATATATTTTTAATTATCTTGTTACTCTCATCTTTGTCGTGTTTCTTGTGTTTCTTTGCAGGTATATTACATCGCATCAAGATCGATGAAACGAAGACAAACCTCTAGATCTATGGTAAGAGAGTAGTTCATTCAAGTAGAATAGTTATCTAGGGAAAGGATATGTTGATGTGTCTTTTTGTTCTAGACTTGTACCATGCAGGCTAGAGGAACACGAAGTGTCTGCACTAGTTGAAGTATTCTTGATAAACAAAATTGGTGACCATACTGGTAAAAATTATAGTCAGATCTAGGATAGATCCGATCAGATATGGAGCAAATCCAGTTAGATCTGAGATTTTTTATAGCACTCTTTCTTATAAACTTGTGATTCCTGTTTGCTTAACTCATTTGAATTGTTAAGGTGAGTGATCTACCTTACCATCCTTTCAATTGCCCCAAGTGAAGTATGTTTTACTTCCTTATCATTCAAAGTTAATCCATCATTGGTTTCTTTTACAGGTTCTTGGCCTTTTCAAGTCTGTGTATTCGCCAGTGCCCTTGGGTAGCCTTGACAGAGCGCTGGCCACACTCTGGTGCCTTTTTCATTCTGACAAGTAGCGCCATTGACACTCTTTTGCTTACTACATAGTGCGTCGATGGCGCCTATACCCTGTGGAAAACGTGCACCGACACTCTCTTGGCACTTTGGTGCAACCTTACATAGTGCGCCGAGGTAGTCCACCCCCTAGCTTGAAGCTTCTACTTTAATTTATTTTTCTCTTTGATTGATGATTGATTTGCATACTATCTTACTGTTAAATCTAATAGTCTAGGATTCTGATCTCCTCTCTTGAGTTCATATCTAGAATGTTTCATTAATAGGAAGCTTGGAAGTTGAAAAAGTTGTGTGTGAATTGTAGCTTTGGGTGCATGGTTTTCTTGATCAATTCTCTGAAATCCAATATTAGTTATGTGGTAAAGTAGATTTATAGTCTCTTTGCAGCTAGTTAAGCATAGCCTTTTACCTCTCTTTCATTTTTCAAATCATATAAAATTTTTTATTGGTTTGTGTGCTTTCGTCATTTTTGGATTGCTTGGGTAGTTAGAAGAAGATTTCTTTATACACCCTTTATTGAGAAAGCATAGGTTCCTAGAAATTAGAAGCTATTATTTCTTTCTCCTTTCAAAGATATCATAGGTTTAATGTTGGAAATGCTTGTGTGTTTGAAAATTTGTTGAAAAATATTGAAGTTAAATAAAATCATTGAAAGAGACATAGTATCTTTTCTTTGGAAAAAGAAAAGTTTCTCTATTACTCTAAGTAGCATTAATTGAAAAGAAGAGTTGCATTACATATAGATCTTAAAGTTGCATCTTGATCCACATTCCACAAACATTCACTAACCATCAAGATAAAATCAATGGTATCTTAGCTTAAAATTTTCTAGTAATTTGAGTGATAGGATAGAGACATGTTTCGACGTATTAAAACATAGGAGCTGTTGTTATTTTCCTGCATTGCATCTCGAGGATCGTGCGATTCTTCCACATACTACTAGTATATCGAATGACCTTTCACGTACCCTTGGGGTATATCAAAAGGTACTTCATGTACTTAGTTGTATATCGGAAGACCCCTTTCGAACGGTTGTGCATTAGACATCACTAATACGGATTAGAGCTCCCATGTACATAGTGTATATCAAGAGACCCCTCTCGGATACCCACACCAATTGAGAAAATTCTTTTGGTCATCTTGTTGGAGCAATACATCGAGAACAACACTCGGGGAGCTACTACACACGTACTGTCCAGGTAGTCAGGTATTAAGGAAAGGGTATGGTCCCAATCCTCCTTGTCTCATTCTATTGTTGGACCCTGCGGTATATCGTGAGTTGTGACAACTTAACAATCCTAGTGAGGAACCAACTATCATCAACCCATCCTGTCATTTAAGTTTTCTCAGTGACCTTAGATTGAGTAGGATTGTTTCTGCGTGATCTCTTCCCTATATAGATATTTAGAGTAGAAATATTCATTCAGCATCCTGGTTGAGCTACCTGTGAGAAAATCTCGTAGGCTGCATGGTTTACCACCTAACTCTTCTCCTATCATAGAAGAAGACGAAGGTGAAACCATGGACCAACCAGCTACCGTTGATTCACATGCAGAAGGTGTTCCAGTTATTGAATCCGGGGAAGAAATTTCCTCCTTTCAAAGTCCTGTCATAGTCCAACAAACCTGTACAAAAGACACCACTTTTCATTTTTGAACGGAAGGTCAACCTGGTGCACCATATTGGGTGGTCAATCACCCATATGATGATACCATGGCAGCAAAATTTGGTCCAGTTGCACCTTTTTGGGAGACCTCTTTAGGTCAAGCCATTTCTGAATATGGGACTACCTGACCATCTTATGTTACCCCCATTCAAGAAACTCCGCTTGGTGACGAATTTTTCATACCAGTCCGAGAAACTCTTGATCATTTGCGTAACCTAGCAGAAAATACAAAGAGGAGAAGTCTTTCTCATATACCCTGCCATTCAGAAAGTATTCCATCTGGATACAGTTCCCTATCACCATCACATGTGGCTCTTAACTCAGGGTCACCGGCTCAAAACATGGTTTTTCATGATTCGGGCCAACCCTCCATTCCTACCCCACCCACCCTAAACCCCCCTGCAATTTATAACTCCCCTATAGCTTCCATGCTTGGGGGGAAACCCCCATCTCAATTTGCATTACCTAGTAGGGGAACCCTTGCTAACATGGGGACAAATGTAGTGGTAGTATAACCGATAGTTGATACTCCTCCTACGAACACCAACATGTTTACTCCTTCTTTCGGCCTGAGACAACCTACATGGGTTCAACCCACCATTAGTCAACCTTCTTGGGGTTACACCTACCCAAGAAATTAGCCACCTATGACCCATCAAACTTATCATCCTGCACCGTCAGGGGTTGTTTACCTTGGGATTCCCTACCCTGGAAACACTTTTACACCATGGGGAAAACTTAATTGGTCAAATGTCCCTATGCCTGGGGGACCATTTGTGAACACTATTGGGAATTTTGGAGGACCTTCTGGAGGACCACCTTTCGGAGGACCACCTTTTGGAGGTCCACCTGGAGGGACACCATCTGGAGGCCCATCGTCTAGAGGCCCACCACCTGGAGGCCCACCACTTGGATTCCCACCACTTGGATGCCCACCATTTGTAGGCCCACCCTTTTGAGGCTGACCTCCTTCGAGAGGCCCACTAACTGGCCCTCAAGCGGGTCATTCATTAGAGGAAATTTCAACTCAAAATGGGCCTTTCAACCCTAATTAAAATTCCATGTCATCATGTGTTAGCCAATGAAATTGATTTAAATTTGAAATACTGTATAGGTCTTAAGCAATTTTTTAATATAAATTTGTGGATAGGTATCACTGAAAAAAACTACTTTTTTGTTCGTATTTTCGACATATTTCCCTGTGTTTTTACTCAAATTTCAAGTGGGAGAGCTCCCTGGATGTAGAATTAAATTCCGCATCCAATGAGTACCCACTCTGCATACTTTTGACGGACCCCACTACCCCAAAAATAAGAAATACCTGAAAAAATGTGACGATGATGTCATCATCATGTTTTTTAGGTATTTCTTGTTTTTTGGGTAGCAGGGTCCGTCAAAAGTATGCATTGTTGGTACTCATTGGATGCAGAGTTTAATTCCACATCCAACGAGATCTCCCAATCAAAATTTGAGTAAAAACATAGGGAGATATGTCAAAAATACGAACAAAAAATTAGTTTTTTTCTTTCTTCCTCCAAAATTAATACATATTATTTTATTATTTTCCTTAGGAGGTCCATTTTGAGTTGAAATTTCTTTAATGTAAAAACCAACCACCTAATCAACCGGTTATGGGAACATCAACCATACCCATTTATCAATCTGCTTATGGTCCTACTGGTCCACAGATGTCATATCAGTGTTACCAGGACCCCCAACCTAATCAACAATTACCATTTTTGGCTACCTTAGATCTGCCAGATCTGTCCAGATTGATCAACAACCACATACATCATGATCCCTCATGGTCGGATATCCTGGTTAAGTTACCCTCCGATATACCTAAATTCGACGGCAAACCTGGTGAAGATCCTAAAAACCACGTGATGAAATTTCATTTTTGGTGCTCATCAAATTCTCTAATGGATGGTTCAAGTTCTCTATTTGTTTCAGAGAGCTCTCATCAGGGTAGTTGCAAAATGGTATATTGAGCTACCTCAACATTCCTTTTGGGATTTTAACACCCTAGCAATGGCTATCCTAACACATTTTCAGTTACCAACCCGATATGATACAAGTACCGACATCTTGACCACACTTTTCCAGATGACTTATACTCATATATCCGATCATATACATGAGTCGAGATGACAATCTAGGTTGATCAAGGCTCCTATTCCTGATCAATTACTTGTCGATTGGTTTACTAAATATTTACTTCCCCCTATTGCTAGGGATGTTTCCATGGGAGGTTTTGTTACTGAGGAGTAGGTCATTAGCCATGCACAATATTTTGACTTGGTCTATTCCCAGTCAGGCACCCTATACGACCTAATTCCTCATGCTCCTCACCCTACGTCTAATCCTTGAAGACCTTCAATGGAGCCACCTGTCGATGGCATTCTTGGTTATGTTTAAACACAATTGGCGACCAAATCCTTGAAAAAGAAAAACCAACTGTCCACACCTGTTAGTCAAACTGGTTTGAACCCCAAACCTACTTCCCCTCCTGTTGCACCAACCAAAGTGAATGCGCTTCAATCCTCAGAATATTCGAGAGGAAAGAAGAAAGTCAAGAATAAATCCAAGAAATATGAAAACCAACATGAAGGGAATAAAACACAGAACTCTGATGTTGATTCTATGAACAAGAGAAAGGTCAAATTTCACTACCTCATATGTTGAGGTGACCACTTCACCAAAGAGTTTCCTCATCGAGAGGAAGTTAGTAAATTTATCAAAAATACCCCCACCTCGGTAGTCCTTACAGATCCTTTCCCCACCCAACAACAATTGATTGACCATCAATCCTTGCATGGGCCTTCTTCGTCTTCTATAGATGAAGTAAAAATGATGTCAAGAATCAGTTAATCTCAATACTCGATCCTAGAGCTATGACCCTCCTCTAGAGAAGAAGACGGATAATGTTCCACCAAAAAAACCTTCAGCATCCCCTCCTCCTACTAATGGTATTCAAATTGAAAAACTTGTTCTTGATGCAATTCTCTGGCCACCTAAGAGTACATTTCATAAATATGTACTTAATCCTAATGCACATGCCACCTAGTACTATAATATAGTTGAAGATTTGGCTCAAGCACTGTGCGCTATGTCAACTCTCGAAGTACTCCAAATATGTCCTACACAACGAAAGAAATTGCTATCAGTTCCTAGAGAACTGGATCATGAACTCAATAACATTATCACCTTCAAACTGGATGACTTTAAGTCTAGGCTCTCCCATTAATTGGCTTTCCAACTATCTACGAAAGCTATTGGGAAAATAATGCATTGTACTGTATTGGACGAGGGAGCCTCCACTTCAGTCATGTATTTGTCCTACTTGAGAGCTATTGGCTCTCCCGAGATCAACCATTCACCCATGACATTAAAGTCTTCTGATGGTCATGGATTTCAACCCTATGGATTACTTCCCTCTCTCCAGGTAGAACTAGGGGGGGGGAGCAATCAGTCTCCATTCATGTTGAATTTGTTGAGGCTCCTTTAGACTACAATATTCTTCTAGGTCTCAATTGGTTCTACGTGATGCAAGTTATTGCTTCATTTCTCTTTCAAGTAGTCCAATTCCCATTCTAAGGTAATATCATTACCATTGACTAGTTAGATTTATGTTCACTCGATGAGACTTCAAATTTTGCGAATAATGTTCCACTTTTGGCTTCTTCAGCCCCTCAATATCAAAAAAATGGAGTAGGCTTTCTTAAGGATTCTTCACTCATGGGAATCTTTCCATTATCAAATCCTCCTATTTTAAATGCAACATCTGTGAACATGATATTCGCCTCTAGTACCCTAGATAAAGGAAATTCAATTTTTGATTTGGCATCATTCATCCCTTTTGAAGAAATGTACCAGGCCATTTAGTCCACTAGTGATACCACCATCAATGATCATATATTGGTGGCTTCCGATACATACTATCTACCATATTGGTTAGAAACCCCCCCATCTCTAAATTATATTTCACATACACTCCCCTCTGATGAATTCATCATGGAAGTTATGTCTTTAGATGAGATTCCTTGGAGAGATCATCACCATTGATCTTCTTTCCTTACCAATTACCGTATGGTAGAAGACCAGTTTGCAACAATGGTTTCATCTAATATTGTAACCAATCCTTAGCCCCCAGTACTCACCCATGTTGTTGAGTTCGAGGGTAATTTGAGTAATATTACTAAAACTATTCCCATAGATATATCGGTGAAGTCCGACATCATAGAGAACATCAATGTAGGCCAGAGTTCTTCCCCTTCAGATCTTGAGTCTTATATGGCCTTGTTCTAAGAATTTAGAGATATCTAGATCATACATACAAATAAATTCTAGGGATAGATCCTTCCATCATCGTTCATGAGATTAGGACTTACCTTGATGCCAAGCTAGTTCGTCAAATTCTTCGACAAGTACATCCGAGGAAAGAAACCGCCATTAAGGAAGAGATTGGAAAACTTCTTAAGGTTGGTTTTATTTACCCCATACCTTTGACCGAATGGGTGTCTAACATTGTCTGTGTCAACAAAAAAGGGTATTACTAGGGTTTGTATCAATTTTTGGGATTTGAATCGATCTTGTCCTAAGTACAATTTCCCCACGCCGTACATCATTCAGATCATCGATAACTATATCAGAAGTGTCATCTTCTCATTTATGGATGGATTTTCTGGCTATAATCAGATTGAGATACTTCCATTCGATCAACATAAGACAATTTTCATCTTCCCATGGGGGAACTTTGCCTATACAAAGTTACCTTTTTGTTTGAATAACGTTGGTGCTACCTTTCAACGCGCCATGTATTATGCTTTCCACGACATTAAACACGTTGTGGAACCCTACCTTGATGACCTACCTGCTCATTCAAAGTAACGAGATCACCATGTTGATCATTTCAGGTCCATTTTTCTCAGTTGTCGCTACTATAATATCCTATTAAATCCACAAAAGTATGTTTTCTATGTTGAGACTGGTCAAATCCTTGGTTTCATAGTGTCCAAGGATGGCATCCGCATAGACCCTTTGAAGGTCGAAGCCATATTGGCCTTAGTCACCCCTACCAATGTCATCGAACTCCAAAGTTTACAAGGGAAGGCAAACGTTTTACTTCGTTTCGTCTGCAATTATGCTGAGAAGACCCATGGTTTCTTGCATTTACTAAAGAAGGACACCCGCTTCATTTGTGATGATTTGGAACAACATGTGTTTCATACTCTCAAACATGCCATCACGCATGCAACTATTTTGCAACCACCCAATTATACTAAGGATTATTCCCTATATCTGGATACATCCCTGTATACCATCGATATGGTATTGGTTCAAACAGATGAACACGACCACAAACATGTGATCTACTATTTGAGTAAGAGTCTTTTGGACTCTGAAAACCTATATTCACATGTGGAGAAAATTACTCTGGCCACGGTCATCGCGGTCCAGAAGTTTCGTCACTACATCTTGCTCCGAACGATTACGAGATATGCATATTCTAACCCCATGTATTACATATTGAGTTGTCAAGTGCTTGGGTACAAATACTCTCATTGGATTGTCATTCTTCGGGAGTTTGAGTTGGAATTTGTGAAATCCACTTCCAAGAAGTCTCTTTTCTTCGCCAATCTTATGTGTGACCTTCCCCATATTAATGAAGGAACATAGCCCATCGATTCATTTCCCGATGAATCCTTATTCCTCAATAGTACGACTGACCCCTGGTATGGAGATTTAATTATCTATCTCCAGACACAACTATTTCAGCCTAATGCAATCCGCGATGAACGTCATTGCATCCGCCATCATGCTAAATACTACTTGATAATTAATGATACCTTATACCACTGGGGCATTGATATGGTATTACGAAGTTTTTTAACTCATGAAGAGGTTGGGATAGTTTTGAATGATTTCCACTCTGGAGCTTGTGGCGGTCATCTTTTTGGGATGGATGTTACCCATAAAATCTTACGCGTTGGGTATTCTTGGCCCTCAATATTCAAATATTGCGTAGAGTTCGTTAAGAAGTGCCCACCTTGTCAATTGTTTACATCGAAAAAGCATACCCATCCTGCTTCGTTGGATCATGTTATAGCAGTTGGACCCTTCACAAAATGGGGCATTGACTTCGTGCATTGTAGACCTACCTCAGTCGGGGGGCATGGTTACATTATTGTGGTCGTTGAATATTTCACTAAATGGGCAGAGGCTATGACTACCTATGCCGAGGATGGAAAAACAACTACTCTTTTTTTATTCAGCCATATCATCGCCAGATTCGGGATCCCTAGGGCCATTGTGACCGATACTGGGTCACACTTTCAAAACAACATGATGTTAGAATTAAGTGCTAAGTTAGGGTTTCTCCATGACATCTCTACACCTTACTATCCACAGGCCATTGGCCAGGTTGAAGCCATCAATGAATTTTTAAAAACTATGCTTCAACGGATGGTAGTACAAGCCAAGTCTAACTGAAATTTGCAACTATTTTCCGTGTTATGGGCCTACCGAACCACTATCAAGACACCCACTGGTTTTACAAATTTTCAGTTGGTGTATGAACTAGAGGCTACTCTTCCCATAGAATGCGAAATCCCTTCTCCAAAGCTCGCAGTGGAACTATTACCCAATACCAACCCAAAAGAAGAATATTTCTTGTATTTAAACAATCTTGATGAGACACATTGTGATGCTACCTTAGAAAATGAGGTGCAAAAATGACAGAGGAAAGCTCAATATGACAGATCCATTCAACCTCGCTCCTTCAATGGGGGTGACCCGGTCTTGAATTATGACCAGAATCATGACAAGTTGGGAGAAGGGAAGTTGGAATCTATGTGGCGTGGGACTTAAATTGTCAGCCATGTTTTGGAGAAAGGAGCATATGATTTGATATATTACGACGGGATACCCCTGGGAGAGCCTCGCAACAGGCTCTACCTCAAAAATTACTATGCCTAGGACATCTAGCATAGGGTTGATGTACATATTGTTTATATAATGTTGTGTGTTTTTTGAGAAGTGTGGATTGAGTGTGAATGTTAAACGTGTCTTTCACAAACCTACTTATGTAGTCCTATGTGTAAAATGAACAGATGACCACCTATTTGTTACACCTTGAATCTTGCGTCAGCAGCCTAGGTTCTGTACTCTCCTACCAGTGATCAGGTGAGGAGGAACTTGTTTGGGCCCTGCAACAAAAAACCTAGCAGAATATCATGTAGTTATTGGTTTGTTGACTGAAGCCCTGGCTAATGACATAAGGCATATTAGGGTTTATCTAGACTCGGAGCTGGTTGTACATCAGTTAAACCAGATCTACACAGTTCGACACCACTTACTCCTTCGTGTGTTTCGAAGAGTTAGGATTTTGGAAATTTTGTTTGAGCAGGTTTCTTATCAACATATCCTGAGACATCTAAATGTTGTGGAAGATTCCTTAAATTTTTTTGTCTTGGATTGGTATCTTGCTCATATTTAAATTCATTTTAACATTAATTTCATACATTGAAATACAAAACCACATAATTAGAAATACATTCACATTACACATTTACACACACATCTATAAATAAAAAGTTTATATATATATAAAATTAGTGCTGATATACAAAAAGACTGAAACCATAAGCTTTCAAGTCACCCGAATTCTGGAACTATCAAAGTTTCAAATACATATACATAGGGAAAAAACTAAAGCTTCGAATCTTTTAGTGTAGATATAGTACAAAAATGATGGAACCACTACGGGATAATCCTTGTGCTCATGATAGCACATCACGTCCTGAGCCACTCGATGGAGTATCCTACCAAAATGACCTGAAACCCCTGCAGTATGGCACTGGTAGCGCCTAGGTAGATTATCAATAGAAATGTTGGGGATGCCTACAATCAATCGCTGGAGGTTCTCCTTGATCTCCTGGAGTTCCTTTTTTGACTTAGTGTTCCTAACCACCGTATCTCTGAATGCCCCTCACCTCTCTATAGGCAAATCCCCTGTCGAATGAGAAGGACCTATGTCTGCAAAAACTATTTTTTGCATATCTCAGTGTTACATCATAATAACAAAAAAAATGAAATATGAAATAAAAAACAAAAACCATGTATAATGGTATGCTTCTTACCTCGGTCATCCCACTACTCTCCCTATGGAAGTGGAAGGTTAACTTCATATCTGAAATCCATCCCTGCATAAGCATAGTCCTCTACCATCAGTAGTTGGCTTCTCAGTCAATGGAAGAAGACTAGTCCATAGGTAATTCTGGTGCCTCCACCGCCACCATGGTGTGACATGGCATCCACCCACCTGCTCATCTAGGATCCTCGACATCTAGTATGCTCAATGGTAACTGAGGTATCATCAGTGGCACCCTCTCTAAGAAGAAAGATACCACTATCACTCCATAGTCAAATAAATTTAGCTCTCCTCTCCGACATTTGGTTAACTGGTCTTTCATGTTAGAGATCGTATGAGCCATACAATTTACTCCATATAGCATATGAGCCCATGTACTCAGATGGGATGACATACTTCCCGCAACCTTCTCAATTGTAAAGGCTACGGTCCTTAGGGGTCTATCCACTATGTGTTTGATGGGGATTTTCCCTCCTTGGGATTGATTCCCCACCGAGAAGTACTCGTAGATCAAATCATACACAGATAAATCGCTACCTCATGGACCTGTTAATGATATTGGTCTTCCCCCATGGAACAATCTAGTCAAAAAATAGATTTCCTCCACATCTATAGTTAAGATATGGGTCCCTACCACCAAATTTTGTTGATTCGGGTCCCAGATACAGATCATGTTCTCAAGTAAACACACATATGCCCTAATCCTTGGTAATCCAAAGAATTTGAGGAGCCCACACTCATGGAGAGCCCTCATGGTCATTGGGTTATTTGTCGCTTAAATATCATCCAACTCATGTTGTCTTTCTTTCAAAATCACCATTTAATGAGCGTTTTTTCCTGTAAAAACAATTTAAACAACTATTAGAAGCATGTTAAAACCTTTTGGAGAAAGAAAAATTGCAAAAGAGTAGGTAATTTTTTTATTTTTTGAAGCGACCTAGCCACTAGCGCACTTTTGATAGGAGAACATAGCGTCGACACTATTTCCCTATGTTGACAGAGCTCCTAGGCACTTTTCCCTCTTTCAAGAGGTGTGTCAGTGCACCTCCTGAAAGGGAGAAAAGCACTCGCCTGGGCACGCTTTGTCCCCTTTGGGAAACACTCTAAAAACTCAAAAAAATGACTTAAAATCAAAACAATGCACTGTGAAATTGAAGGGATGAAGTTTAGCTCTTACTTGATCCAAATGGTTCGATCAGAGGTGATCTAGAACTCCCAGAATCCTTGATTGAAAATCAGTTTTTTTGCACCAAATTTTCTCCAGCACTATGGTAAATTCACAATGGTAACAAATATTCACCTCTTTTATATCAATTTTTGATTTTTGATTTAACAATAATTAATCAAATATTTATTTTTTTAGGGTTTTTACCATGTCTTTCCTATAGTTTTCATAGTAAATTTGTTCTAACACCGTTTTCAAAGATTTCAGGTCAATTTTGCGACGTATTTGGCAATGTTTGAGTCTCTTTCGTCTTTTTCACACTTTGAGTCAAGATGAAAAAGTATCAAGCATATTTTATACCTTTGGCATGCTCGTTAAAAACTCAGCCAAGAGGTATCGCGTACACTTTTACTGTTTTTCAGAATCGTTAAAACTGGTGTTATAGCTGATTTTACCACACTTGGTAGATCACACCTTTATGGCCTTCCGTGTCCCTTTGCAAACTCTTTGGACCCCCTTTTTCCATATTATACTTTGATGTTCCAAGAAAGTCCCCAAAAAACACCTGTTTATGTTTATACATGACTTTTAAAGCTGTACTCACGTGTATACGCAGCTTTTGAGCCAAAACCTGTGTACATCGTGAAATGTGCATAAAGACAAATTTTTTTGGAGTTTTCCTCATAGAGTCCCAAATATCTTGACTCTTGGCCTTCCATATGCCTTGAGAACACTCAGACTCAACCCTCCATTACCTATTTGGAGTGCTATATATTGAGCCTCTTGGATACATTGAAGGAGGAGAAATTGGAGAGCAAGGAAACTATAGTCGATTTTTCCACTTGTTTATGCTTGAGTCTGCATCCCTTTGTCCCTTTGGAGCACACAGTGCTGCTGCTCTTCCCAAGATTTTCTTTTCTTTGTAATCTTGCCATTGTGAGATGGAGGATTGAAGTGGTGGAGGCTTAGGTGGAGGACTCGGTTTCTTGGTTTCGAAGAAGTGCCGGCAGTGGTTGTCACTATTGTATCTCTGTTTTATTAATAGAAATATCAATTTCCTGTCCAATACATGTGCATAAATATGAATATTGTATCCATGGATGTATTTATTTTCTTATACATGATTGTTTATACATGCTAGAGTAGGCCTACCACTTTGATATATAACATGCTTGTCTTGTTTGCTGTTGTTGAGAGCGAATTGTGATTGCAAGCGTGTTGGAAAAGCTCAACGGGGATCTACATCAACCATCCGAAATAAGGTACGCTTCATATCCCTTAGTGTTAGATGTATTTATTTCTCTTGCATATTGGAAAGGATTGATTTCTGGTGTCATTCAGTCTATTGTGGTACACCCCAAGACATAGGAAGTTTCTCTCCCTAACAGAATTAGTGAATCTACTGGGGAAGCTCCTTGTTTTTCTTTGGGGATTGGGGGCACTATGTGCTTGAATTGATCTCTATTTCTCCCCATTTCCGTGTCGCATTTAGTCGTATGTTCATCCATTGATAGTTCCCTAGAGTGGTTTGACCTTGGCTTTCTTTTTACCACCTCCTTCTTTGTATACGTGGGTTTTTCCTATACAGTTGCGTATACATGCAGGTTTCTCCCAAATAACCACGTATACATGTAGGTTTTCTGTAGAAAGCCACGTACATCCTCCCTTTTGGTTGCATTACTTATGTGGGAAGTTGTTGGGTGGGTTGCGAGTGTGGCTGGGTCTTCTTGGGTACCTATACTGTCTGTTGACTGCTTCCTTTGTGACCATAGACCCCTGTTTTGTTAATTTTCTTTCTTTGAAAATTTTCCTTTAGTCATTTATCTCCCTTTTTGTTTTTCCATTAGTGCACATTAGTATTTTTGTCTCGGTGTCCTTCATGGCTTGTGTTTGATGCTTGCTGTAGAGACTGAGAGTTTTAATGACTTTTATTGCATTATATAGTTGCATTCTTACTTGCATCTCACATATGATTCAAGTAGGTACTTGCATTGGATTGCTTGGATGAGAGTTGTGTTTAGGATTTCATATTGGAAGGATTGCATTCCATTCAAAAAGGAATGAATTTTTATGCATCTCATGTAGTGGCATACCCCGTTTTCTCATTTTTAGACAAAATTGCACTTGGAATTGTTTGTTAGGTGTGCACATTTATTTCACTGTTGAGTCATAATATCATTGTTTGCACGGTCATTTCCCTTTGAGTAATCACAACCACTAAAATCAACACTTAATTTAGAATGAATTACACATTTTTCTTTGATAGGGTACATCAACAAGATTAGGATTTAGAGTCTTGGAATAGTGCATTGTGAGTTAATTCTCCAAGACTACTAAATGAAACAAGTAGGTGTCTGTCTAGGTGAGAGAGTGAAATCCTTGGTATAATTAGTGTTCTTAGGAGGCTCCTCTTACAAAGGAGTTAAGCACAAGGTAGTGTACACGATTGTGGTTGGAATAGCCCCTGGCCACTTTCAGTGAGCGCTAGAGATATTTCTAGGATCGTATTCGTATCTGGAGAATTTTGAGGTACCGGTTGGTGCTTTAGAGCTTCAGGATTTGCTACCCTCCCCATACAGTTGATCCCACATGCGATTGTCCGCTTGAGCATTGGTTATATTGGGGTGACCTTAGTTTCCTTACCTAGGTATCGCAGGGGGTGCTTGCAGAGGTTATTCTGTGAGTGTCTTGGCCAGGTAGGGGTCAGACAACACAATCGCTTTATGCATTGAAGCTAAGGGCCACTATAATTGGTTTCATATCTCTGCTTGTAGTGTATGGGAGTTTTAGGCCTCTACTAGGTGAGACATACCTACTACATTTGGGATCTCATTTATCCTCCCTTTGGCTTGTCTGCATATGGCTGTATATTTTCTTAGGAGTATTCTCTTGGTGTGATAATTGGATGTATGGATTGCAGTTACTTGAGTATATTTATGTTCTCTCGAGTTCGGGCCCTTTTATGTTCATCATTCTTGATATCACTACTAGTATCCCATCACCCACACCAGATCCTAGTGCGGACCCTGGTGTTGGACTGGGGGGCACCACAGCCCCTTATCTTACTCATAGATTCTGGAGTGGTCATATTCCATCCTATACTCCATTTGCGGAGGATTTTCAATCCCTTCATCCGGTATTAACACCACTGTTCACCCTCATGGGAGAAGTAGTGGATACATGAACATTGGGTCTCCACCTTACATTCCTTCTTATGTCCCATCGTCCACCGCACTGTTTCCTTTGAATGCAGTTGTCATGATCAATCCTCCCTATACCCTATAGTTTGGATTCTTTACTGACTATTTCTATTTGTTTTGGACTAATATTGTTGTCTTGTAGGGTCCATTTGTTTTGTACACTTTTGCTGAGTCTCTGACCCATTTGTGCCCATGACAGGTATAAATTTGAACTAGCATATGGGTTAGGATTTTACATTTGCTTGTATTTATGCATTTCCTTATGATCGTTTCATCTTGACCTTAGGTATGAACCCACTTCGTGATGTCACAAAACCTTCATACTGCTACTAGAAGTGAGATTATGTGAGTGGTAGAATCCTTTCCTATACATGGGTGCCCTAGTTAGATCTCGTTTCACATTTGGCGCCCATGCAGAGATTTATCCTTTAGGTTTGGGGAGTCCCTTTTAGTCCCTCCATGTCCTTGATCAAGAGATTCATACTCCTCTTGAACTTGATGCTAGCCATTCCCCACAGGGGCTCCCTTGTATATTAAGTTGTAATTGCATTTCATGATTTTTGCTTTCCTTATTGAGATTTACGTCGGCTCCCTGCTTCAGAGTTATAAGCCATGTATCTCGAGCTTGTCTCAATCCTAGCTGAGAAAAGCCTTTTTCATATAATTTGCAGCTTGATCACCACTTACCGGGAGGAGACCTTCCCCTGAGTGTCCTTATCCTGTACATGCTTCCTTGCATTGAGCATAGGTATGTTCCACTGCTTGGAAGTAGTTTGTTTTCCCGCGACACTCGTATCCTCCTAGTTGTGTACTATAAATAAATTTTATTCTTTTTCAAGATTTTCAACATATGAAAAAGTCCAAAAAAATTTTAAAAACATAAAAATCCAGACAGGAAATGATATTATCTTTGGTAACTGTCAAGTCATGTTGCCTTTGAACAGAGCATTGTATAATCACATCCATTGGTTGGGTTGTTAGTACGAGTTTAGGAGTTGTACTTGTTACTCTGTGTTTTCCTCCACCAACTAGTTATGCTTCCAGTCCCTATGGAGCCTCTGTTGATGCCTCCTGTATCAAAAAGATGTCCCCATTTCCATATCGATTCTATGCTTCCTACCTCCAGTCTCCACTTTCCTTATGCTCTTGTTCGAAGGAATTTTAAGCCCGAGTCGACCATTCCTTAGTTATCTTGACTTTTCATGTCGGTCATTCCCGATAGAGTTACTGGTTCATGCAGATCTTGTTCATTTGAGTTCTTCCACATTATCTAGAGTTGTTGAGTACCTCATGTTGGTCAATGGGGGATGCCTTAATTCCCTCCTTCCAACAGATTCCATTCCATCGACTTCAGGTCATTTATTATGGAATAGGAGTCTAGAGTCCATTTGAGTGCCTTGAGACTTACAGTCATCAGAGGTAGGTTCTCTTGCCATCGATAGTTTTGGGTGTTAAAATAATCAACCCATAGTTTCCTACCTTAGACATCAATTAAATAATTTTTGTCTTATTACCTAGTTTCCTAGATTCCACTCTATGCTAGTTGCCTTCTACATGTCCTAGAAGTCAACACATACTAAAAATGAGTCATGGAGTGCTTGGGAAACATCCTGGAAACCCATTTTAGCATGTCTGATTTATTCTAGATCCTCTAAAGCACATATCTATTTTTTCTGAAAAGCTGCCTGTTTTATTGAGATTTGAGGAAAAAGGAAAAGCTAGACTAGGTGTAGTTGACTTGTTTTTTTCCCACATCATCCTCCCTCCTTTTCTCCTAATAAAAGCATACATGAGTTTTCTTTCCATCCCTCATTAGCTTTCCTACTTGACTTAGCCAATTCGTGAGCATCTTGGTGGATTTGGAAACTGCTTTATGCACCTATGGGGGGTTTGACTAGATTTAGTAAGCTTGCTTTTTGACCTTTTTGAATGGAATCCTTATGCATTCAAATCTCTCATGTAATTATATATTTCAGCAGCCTATTACTTCATAATTTTTTCTATTGTACACTTACTCAATACAGATTAGTGTTATGCTCCAATTTCAGTCTCCTTTGGTGTTAATTTTGCATGTTTGATTAGCAATTTTGTGAGTGTAATTGTTCTATCTCTTGGGTTCAATTTCCACATGGTATTAGAGCCTTTTTAGATCTATTTCTATCCTTCCATATTTCTATTGTAGGTTCAACATCTTGAATGAGAGCATATTCTGCTGACTGGAGGGCACAATTTCTGAGCTATGGACCAATCTCAGAAGATCATCTTGACTCCATTCAATTTATTTGAGTGGAAAGCTAAGATGGAGATATTATTGAGAGAAAAAGGTCTCTACAGGGTGACTATGGAAACTGAGGAAGATACCAATGGAGATGTAGAGAAAATCAAATGGCACAATAGGAGGGATGAGGCCTATGGTCTTTTGTGTCTAAGCCTTTCAAGAGACCTCCTCTTCCATCTTGATGGATTGAAATCACCTAATGAAGTGTGGGAGAAGCTTGTAGAGATTTTTGGTAAGACATATGAGATGAGAGGACATCAAATCAAGAATGAGCTGATCTCCTTGAGTCTCAGTAGCTTCAAATCCTTGCAACTCTATTTTTCCATGTTTAAAGCCCTTGTTTTGCAGCTAAAATAGTGTGGGATCGAAAAGAAGGAAGATAAACTAGTTTTGGACATACTCTATAAGCTTGGCCTTGACTATTAAAATTTTATTTCGACCTTCCATTCCACCAAGTTGACAGCTTGAGCTTGGAACATGCCTAAGCTTGCAGAGTTCATGGAATCCCTCACACATGAACAAGATAAGTTGGTGATGATGGGCACCATCAAACCTTCCAAAGACCAAGCTTTGGTTGCTTGAGATTTAAAGGTGGATTCAAAAAGCAAGAAAAAAGCTAAAAATCCACCTGAGAAAAAGAGAGACAAGATTAAGTCTCAAGAGGAGCCCCAAGGTTCCAAGAAGAACTCCCAGAAGAAGAAGAACAAAGGAGAAATGAGCAAGTGCACATACTACAGTAAGGGCTATCATCCTGAGAGCTCTTGTATGAAGAATAAATATGACATGTTGACCCAACTCCTAGAGAAGAATAACATCTCCCTTCTTGATTTCTCAAAGAAGAGGGAAGGAGGATCAAATTCAAAGGACATAGAGAGAGTACATGCCTTGGTTGCTGGAACATCAAGCTCACCTAACTTCATCATAGACTCTGGAGCTTCTAGACATATGGTTTCGAAAAAAATAGGCATTATCCTCTCTTGACATGTTGAAAGATCCACCAATAGTTTTGGGAGATGACTCTCTCACTGACAGTTTGGGGAAGGGAAGGATTGATCTTGACCATGGTAAGTTCAATAATGTGTTGTATGTTCCAGGTCTTTCCTGTAATCTCTTGTCAGTGTATTAGATGACTCACATTGGGTCTCCAAAGAAGGTCATATTCTCCCCTGATGATGCTGAAATCACTGAGATTTTGAATGGTAAAGTCATAGCAAAAGGTGTTGTTGATCACACTTCGAAGGTATACATGTTTTCCCATTTTCTACCCTACTCAAATCCCTCTGCTCTTCTAATTCATGTTAATGAGGCAATCAAGCTTTGGCATGAAATATTTGGCCATATTAACTACAACTATCTTTCTGATTTGAGTGAAAAAGATATGGTCATAGGGTTACCAAAGATCAAGTTTTCTAAGGGAGTCTGTCAAGGTTGTATCCTAGGAAAACACACAGAGCACAAATATGAGAGAGCTAGTCATGAGAGAACCTATGCACCTCTTGAGTTGATACACGGTGACATTGCTGGTCCATTTCCTCATATGTCCATGAGTTAAGCCAAATATGCACTGACCTTCATCGATGAATTTTCCAAGTATTGTTGGGTTCACTTCCTAAAGCATAAGTCTGAAATTTTTTGACCTCTTCAAAGTCTTTAAAGCCTTGGTTGAAAACCAGTCTGGGAGGAAACTCAAGATCCTAAGATCTAACAATGGTGGTGAGTATGTCAAGTTTGAGTTCATTCAGTATTTTAAAGATGTAGCATTCGATCCCTTACACACCACAGCAAAATGGTGTTGTTGAGAGAAAGAACAGTCAGTGAAGGAGATGGAAACCTGGATGATGGAGGCTAAGACTTTGCCACCAAAGTTTTGGGATGATGCTATAACTGTGCATCCTACATCTAGAATAGGGTGCCTCATAAGCAGCTTGATGGTATGACTCCTTTCGAAGCTTGGAGTGGGCACAAGCCAGATGTGAGCCATTTCAGGATTTTTGGCTCAAAGGCTTGGGCTAGAATTCCAACTAAAAAGAGAAAGGCTTTGCAGCCCCAAATCCAAGAGTGCCTATTTGTTGGGTATTATAAAGATTCAAAAAAGTACAAGATGATAAACTTGAGCACTAACAAATATTTCATTGAAAGAAGTGTTCAGTTCCAAGAAGAACCTTTAGTAGCAGTTGAAGTTGGATAGTCTTCTTCACCACCAGATCCATTGATTGTAAGTGGAGAGACTAATGAGTTTGCTGATTCTGATATGTATGATAATGATGATTTTATTGCAGATCTTGACAGTCCTACAATACCAAAATGGGCAGCAAAGACCATTCATGCAGCTGGGGAACTAGCTGGAAATCCTAGTGACACTAGGAGGACTAGATCTCAGTTTGAGAGTGCCCTTTGTGTGAAAGATCCTCTATTTGCTGAGAAGTTCTATCTAATGGTTGAATCATATCCACAGACATATGAATATGCAGCACATGATCCAAGATGGAAAACAGCCATGAAAGAAGAATTCAGCTTGCTCCAGAAGAACAACACTTGGGAACTGGTTGATCTTCCCCCAGGGAGGAAGCTAGTTCAATGTAAGTGGGTTTTCAAGAATAAGTTTGCTGGTGATGGTTCACCTTTGAAATATAAGGCAATCCGTAGGACCTCAAATTTAGTGCATTAAAAGTTTGTGTTAAAAGAATGCGTTCAGTAGGTTAATTAATGGAACAATATTAATAGAAATTAAATACTGAAAACAGATGGAAAATGAACTAATAAACAGATATAAAGAAGCACAGAATCAGAGCGTCACAAACAGAAGTTGATAACGGAGTTCACCCCCTCCACTGGGCTACGTCTCCAGGTCCCTCTCCAATGGGTATCGATCCAATTAATCTTTTTAAAATGGTACAAAATGGTTCTGGAAACAACTTCAGCAACTATAAACAGAATGCTGTACAAAATATTTAAGACCTTTCTCTCGAAATTACAATCAACGTTCAAAGATAAAGAAAGCTAAAATATAATAGAGAATGTCGACTTCTACAGCACAGCATCTGGACACTTCGCAGCAAAAATGATCTCTAAGCTTCTCATAACAGAGAAATGATACTCTGCGCTCCAAAACAATCCGCCCCTTTCTCAGTGGCCAGCCTCCTCTATTTAAGAGTTTAGCGGGAGGGATAAGTAACCGATTCTATTCCATCATCTCAGCTGTTATCTTTTTTATTATTGTTACAACCATACGCTAAGCTGAACCATGCAATTCGGCCAAATCGCTGTCCAAGCATTATGGTACCATGACGTTCCATATTCCTGAAACGTTGCAACCAACTCCACGCACATATGTTGACTCACAACATGTTGCAATGACCATTACGCACATATGTTGAACCATACCATAGCGTCACACGTAATGTAACCATTTGATGTCACCACTAACTTCGCGATGTCACAGCAAGTGTGATAAGTCTATCGCAGCTAAGTCTGTCACAACAGTGTGAAAAGTCTGTCGCAGCTAAGTCTGTCACAGCAGTGTGAAAAGTCTGTTGCAGCTAAGCCTGTCATAGCAGTGTGAAAATTCTGTCGCAGCTAATTCTGTCGCAGCTAAGTCTGTCGCAGCTAAGTCTGTCATAGTAGTGTGATAAGTCTGGCACAGCTAAGTCTGTCACAGCAGTGTGAAAAGTCTATCATAGCAGTGTGAAAATTCTGTCACAGCTAAGTCTGTCACAACAGTGTGAAAATTCTGTCACAACTAAGTCTGTCACAGCAGTGTGAAAAGTCTGTCGCAGCTAAGTCTGTCACAGTAGTGTGAAAAGTCTGTCGCAGCTAAGTCTGTCATAGCAGTGTGAAAAGTCTGTCGCAGCTAAGTCTGTCACAGCAGTGTGAAAAGTATGTCGCAGCTATATATATGAGTTAAAACATATGTTATGTTCTTTGAACCATAGATTAAATACCATTGTACCATATTGGATTAGTGTAAATTAAAGATGAATAATCCTCCGGATCATTCCTCCCCATTGGAGAGATTTTGGACCACCAAAAGCCTGAATTATTTTGCAAGTAAGTGAGGGTACAGCTCCCTCACTTTTCCAATCTCCATCCATCTTGCTTTGCTAGGATGCATGCCTTTAAGCCCCACTCGAAGGTACTCAGCATTCCCCCTTCGTGAAGTTCTTACATTTTTGTCAAGAATAACACAATCTACAACTCATTCATATATTCAGGTGCCATATCATCAACTGAAGGAATCTGTATGTTAGTTTCCTCATCCATGATCATAGGAGGCTCATACAATTTAAGATTCTCAACATTGACAACTGAATAAATTTGCATGTATGGAGGTAAATTCAAGCGAAAAGCATTAGTACCGATCTTTTCCAAGATCTCAAAAGGACCATACCTGATAGGTTTAAGCTTTTTACCTTCACCTTTCATTCTTTCTTTGGTGATATGTAACTAAACTCTGTCACCAACCTGAATTTGATGATCAACTCGATGCTTGTCATGCCTGGCTTTGTGTTTTTCCTGGCTCTTCTCCAACTATTCTTGAACTGCCTGCTGTACTGCTTGGATTCTCTAAATGAACCTTAGCACTTTATCTGCATCATGATGTCCATCCACTGCATCTTTGCCAAAAGAGAAGTCCATCGGTGTTTTTGGCAGATAACCAAAACAAGTTCTTTTCGTGGAAGAATGAATTGCATGATTGTAAGCATGCTGGATATACTGCAACTGCTCATCCCAAAGTTTAGGATGCTTACTACAATATCCTCTAAGTAGCTGAACCACCGTTCTGTTCACTACCTCTGTTTGCCCATCGGTCTGTGGATGAAAAGCTATACTTTTCTTCAGTTTAGTGTCCATAAGCTCCCATAAAGTTGACCAGAATTTTCCCAAGAACCGGGAATCTCGATTAGATACAATAGACATGGGTAGCCCAAAATGTACCCAAACATTTTGAAAGAATAAATGAGTTGTTTGTTCAGTAGTGATCTACTTGTTACATGGCATTAAGATACACATTTTGCTGAACCTATCCACAACAACATATAGGTAATCATGCCCCTTTCTAGACATAGGTAGTCCTCCTACAAAGTCCATAGAAATACTTTCCCAAGGACGAGAAGAAACTGGAAGAGGAGTGTACAAACCCAATTTCCTATTGCTAGGCTTACTTGTTGCACACATAACAAAACCCCTTATATATTCAGCTACAGTTTCTTGCATTTGAGGCCAATAACAATGATTCTGCAATACAGACAATGTCTTACTTACTCCAAAATGTCCTGCAATCAATGAACTATGTGCTTCTCGAACCACATGCACTCTCTCTTTTTCTGGAATACAGAGTTTACCAAGATGATACAAGAGTTGATTATGCACATAATAGTTCTCTTCCTGTTTGCCATGTATTAGTGATGCATATACTTTCTGAAAGTCTTTATCTTCTGCATACTGTTCAATATAACTTTCATGTGTTAATGAACTATTTTGAAGAATGATTGAAGCATTTGTAGGAGGCCTTGATAACATGTCTGCTACCTTATTATGAATTCCCTTTTTATACTTAATTACGAGATGAAACTGTTGTAAGAATCCCATCCATCTTAAATGCCTACTTTGTTGTATTTTAGTTTGAGATTGTAAATATTGAAGTGGCTGATGATCAACATGTATGACTGTCTCTTTTCCCATGATATAATGTTTCCACTTCTTCACACTCTGTACTAAAGCATACAATTCTTTGTCATAGGTCGGATAGTTACTTACCGCAGTAGAGAATGTCTCTGAATGGTAATAGACTGGCTTCCTTCCTTGCATCAAAACTGCTCCCATGGCAAACCCGCTGGCATCGGTTTCGATCTCAAATGGCTGCTGCAAATCTGGCAACGTTAGAATTGGTGCTGTGCTAATATTTTCCTTCAAGGTGTAGAAGGATCTCTGATGCTTGGCTCCCCACTGGAAAATTTCTTTAACACTTGTCAACGCATGTAATGGAGTAGCAATGGAAGAAAATCCAGAAATGAATTTCCTCCAATACTGAACCGCACCCAGAAAACTTTTGATTTCAATAACGGTGTTAGACCGTGGCCATTTTACAATGACAGCAACCTTGGCTGGGTCCACTCACAGGTGGCCTCCACCAATAATATGGCCTAGATATACTAAAGAAGTTTTAGCAAATTCACATTTAGACATTTTTACATAAAGCTTTTCCTTTCTCAGTACATCTAAAATTTTCTTCACATGTACAATATGCTCTTCCCAGGTTTTGCTAAACACTAGGATATCATCCAAGTATACAATTATAAAATCATCAATGAATGGTTGGAAGACATCATTCATGACCCGCATGAAAGTAGCAGGAGCGTTACATAGCCCGAAAGGCATTACAAGCCATTCATACAAACCTTGTTTTGTTTTAAATGCTGTTTCCAGGCATCATTTTCAGCAACACGGATTTGATGATACCCACTATGCAGATCCAATTTTGTAAAATAAATTGCATGTTTCAACTGATCAAGCAAATCATCAATGCGAGGAAGAGGATACCTGTTTTTAATGGTGATTTTGTTAAGGGCCCTGTAGTCGATACACATCCTCCACGACCCATCCTTCTTTGGAACCAAGACTATAGGAGAGCCACAAGGAGAATTGCTTGGCCGGATGACTACCTTCTCAATTAGCTCCTGAACCTGCTTCTTGATCTCCTCATTCTGCATTACAGAAATTCGGTACATGGATATGTTCGGGAGTGGCACATCCTGCTGCAAATGTATCTCATGCTGAATCTCTCTCTTTGGTGGTAACCCTTTCGGATCTTGAAACAAATCATCATACTCAGAAATGATTTCAATCAGTTCAGATTTCTGTTTAGGATCACATCCTTCAAAAGATTTAGAGATCTCATCATTTTTCATCTTAACCATCATCAACACAAAATTCTTACTAGCATTTACCAACCTCTTCATTTGTCCTGTAGAGACTATTGCTAGATTGGTTTTTATCTTATGTGCTCGTACAATATATTCCATACCTTCTTTAAAAAGATGATACTTATTCTGCTCTCTATAAAAGACTGCTTTTCGGTCATACAAATATGGACTCCCAAGTACAATTCCACAAATGTCAAGTGGTACTACATCCAATTCTACCTCATCCATGAACTTTTCAGTAATTGCAAACTTCAATACAAATTTCTTTGTAACTTGCAATCGTGTATCATTAGTAACCCAACCTAGAGGATAGGGATTTTCATGAGGCACAGTAACTAAATGAAATTTCTTAACCACTTCTTCTGATATCAGATTTACTTGTGAACCACTATCAAACAATGTATCAATATTTGTGTGATTTGCAATGACACGAACATGAAACAATGCACTTCTATCTTTATCATTTTGCTTAGAAGTAGATGTCAGATTTGTACTTGCACTAGAACTTGATTTTGCATCAATGGGAAGTGAGCTACTTTTATTCTTACCCTGGATTCTGACAGCTGTAATCTTTGTTTCATCACCTGAGTCGGATCCCAAGTCTTGAACAACTGCTGCAGTAGCTTTTGATTTTCCTTTATCTTTGTTTCCTCTGTACTTCTTTGGCCTTAACTCCGGATGAAGTTTCCAACACTTAGAGACATCATGTCCTTTCTAACAATGCGAACATGTAGGCTTTTCACCCTCTTTCTTAATAGTAGCCATCTTCTTTTTCCCCTTATCTTGACCTTTCGATTTGCTGTCAAATTTAAATTATTTC
>LPNX010037801.1:333369-356879 GCA_001517045.1 Pseudotsuga menziesii | reverse complement strand
ACCCATGGTTAATTGTTGGATATGTCCTAAAGGATAAAATTGCTTCCTTAATACTTCAATGAATTCATTCCAAACTGAAATAATTTTACCATTCTTTCGAAGATCTTCCTGAATCTTGCTCTCCCACCAAGTAAGAGCCATTCCACTCATTCTCAAAGTGGCCAATTGAATCCTGGAAGGGTCATCATTAATGCCCTGCACCCTGCAATATACTTCAAGCTGCTTGATCCAATTGTCTAACTTTTCAGCATCTAAATCTCCATTATAAATTGGTAACTCAAACTTAACATCCAATTTGAAATAAGGCATATTAGAATTTGCATTAGCATTATGTGAATGAGAAGCATGAGAAGAAGAGAAAGTTTGAGTAGTATCAAGAGGATCACCATCACCTCCTACTCCTTTACCCTTTTCTTCCTTCTTCACTTTTGCATCTCTGGATGAAGATCCTTCTTCTTTCTTCTTCCTTTCTGCTCGCTCATTGAGTAGAATTTCCATCATGGCTTTCATGCTCATAAAAGCCTCCAGAAACTCAGTTTCAGAAATAACAAGTTTTTCCCATTCTGTATGTCCTTCTTCTTCCCCTCGTGGAGAAGACATGGTTCTTGATAATGTTCTCCTGAAGCCAATGTCAGGATCTCCTTCAACTAATTCTCCTTCACCAACCTTTAACCTAGACCTGGTAAGCATTCACAAACTTGCACAACAGTCAACCAGCTCTGATACCAAATATGATCTGTAGGACCTCAACTTTAGTGCATTAAAAGTTTGTGTTAAAAGAATGCGTTCAGCAAGTTAATTAATGGAACATCATTAACAAAAATTAAATACTGAAAACAGATGGAAAACAAACTGATAAACAGATATAAAGAAGCACAAAATCAGAGCGTCACAAACAGAAGTTGATAACGGAGTTCACCCCCTCCACTGGGATACGTCTCCGGGTCCCTCTCCAATGGGTACCGATCCAATTAATCTTTTTAAAATGGTACAAAATGGTTCTGGAAACAACTTCAGCAACTGTAAACATAATGCTGTACAAAATCTTTAAGACCTTTCTCTCGAAATTACAATCAGCGTTCAAAGATAAAGAAAGCTAAAATATAACAGAGAATGTTGACTTCTACAGCACAGCATCTGGACACTTCACAGCAAAAATGATCTCTAAGCTTCTCATAACAGAGAAATGATACTCTGCGCTCCAAAACAATCCACCCCTTTCTTAGTGGCCAGCCTCCTCTATTTAAGACTTTAGCGGGAGGGATAAGTAACTGATTCCATTCCATCATCTCAGCTGTTATCTTTTTTATTATTGTTACAACCATACGCTAAGTTGAACCATGCAATTGGGCCAAATCGCTATCTAAGCGTTATGGTACCACAACGTTCCATATTCTTGAAACGTTGCAACCAACTCCACGCACATATGTTGACTCACAACACGTTGCAATGACCGTTACGCACATATGTTGCACCATACCATAGCGTCACACGTAACGTAACCGTTTGATGTCACCACTAACTGCGTGATGTCGCAGCAAGTGTGATAAGTCTGTCACAGCTAAGTCTGTCACAGTAGTGTGAAAATTCTGTCACAGCAGTGTGAAAAGTCTGTCGCAGCTAAGCCTGTCACAGCAGTGTGAAAAGTCTGTCGCAGCTAATTCTGTCGCAGCTAAGTCTGTCATAGCTAAGTCTATCACAGCAGTGTGATAAGTCTGGCATAGCTAAGTCTGTCACAACAGTGTGAAAAGTTTTTCACAGCTAAGTCTGTCATAGCAGTGTGAAAAGTCTGTCACAGCAGTGTGAAAAGTCTGTCACAGTAGTGTGAAAATTCTGTCGCAGCTAAGTCTGTCACAACAGTGTGAAAAGTTTGTCGCAGCTAATTCTGTCACAGCAGTGTGAAAAGTATGTCGTAGCTATATAAATGAGTTAAAACATATGTTATGTTCTTTGAACCATAGATTAAATACCATTGTACCATATTGGATCAATGTAAATTAAAGATGAATAATCCTCCGGATCAATTGGTAGCCAAGGGCTACTCACAAGTACATGGTATTTACTATAATGAAACCTTTGCACTAGTGGTAAAGATGGACTCCGTAAGGCTAGCTTTAGCCATTGCAGCTTCGAAGCAGTGGGAGGTACCTCACATGGATGTGAAACGTGCTTTCCTAAATGGAGATCTCACTGAATATAGTTACATGCAGAAACTTGAAGGGTTTGTTTCTAATCCATATTTAGTGTGCAGGTTAAAGAAATCATTGTATGGGCTCAAGAAATCCCCCAGGGCTTGGTATGCCAAGATTGATGGCTTTCTACTGTCATTGAGTTTTGTTCGATGCAAGTCTGATAATAATGTCTATTTGAAGCTGATTCATGGTTCTTTGATGATTACTTTCTTGTATGTGGATGACCTTCTGATTACAGGAAGTTCAAAGAAAGAGATTGCCTCCTTGAAGGATGCAATGAACCATGCATTTTCTATGACAGATTTGGGATTGTTGAGCCAATTATTGGGTCTCGAAATTGCTCAATCCCAACATGGAATCAAAATACATCAGTCCAAGTATGCCTTATATTTTTTGAACAAGTTCAACATGAAATATTGCAAGCCAAGCAAGACTCCCTTCCTTCCAGGAGTTAAGCTTGAAGAAGCAGGTTCTTCTTCTATGGTAAATAATACACTGTATAGACAGTTGATTGGGTGTTTGCTTTATCTTACAGACACTCAACCTGATATATATTATGTAGTTAGTGTGGCTTCAAGATACATGGATCAGCCTCATGAGATCCACTGGAGAGCAGCAAAAAGGATCCTAAACTTTGTTCAAGGAACAAGAACTCATGGGATCTTCTACAAAGCAAAATATGATCTTGATTTTATTGGGTTTACTGACAGTGATTGGGAAGTTGACAAAACAGATCGAAAGTCTACATCAGGATATGTGTTCATTCTTTCAGAAGGACCAATCAGCTGGTCAATCAAGAAGTAGAGTGCCATAACACTCTCATCTACAGAAGCAGAGTATAGAGGAGTTGTAAATGCAACAACTCAATGTTTGTGGTTGCAGGGAATACTTGGAGAATGTGGCTTCAAATTAGAGTTTTCAACTATTATCTACTGTGATAATCAGAGCACTATTCGAAACTGCAATGATCTAGTTCAGAGACAACGAACCAAGCACATTGAGATCCATATGCACTACATCAGATAGCTTGTGCATGACGGTACCATTCATCTACTCTTCTGTGCATCTTCAGAACAAGTAGCAGACATATTCACCAAATTTTTTTGTGAGAAGACATTCAGCAATATCAAATCACTGTTGGGGATTGCTGATCATGCTGTGAAGCATGATTGATGACAAGATTTCCAAATTTTGTTTTCGTGTCCATGTTTAAGGGAGGATTTTTCCACTGGGTTTTTTCCTCTTTCCTTGGTTGTATGGACAAGCAGTATGTAAAGGGTGACTAAGCCTTGTTGCTAGGTCCTATATTTTTATGATATTTACTCATCAAGTCAAGATTAAGGGGGACTATTAGAATAATCAACCCATAGTTACCTACCTTAGACATTAATTAAATCATTTTTGTCTTATTACCTAGTTTCCTAGATTCCACTCTATGCTAGTTGCCTTCTACATGTCCTAGAAGTCAACACATGATAAAAATGATTCATGTATCCCTTGGGAAACATCCTAAAAACCCATTTTAGCATGTTTTCTTTATTCCAGATCCTCCAAAAGCGCATATCTACTTTTTCTGAAAAACTGCCTGTTTTATTGAGATTTAAGGCAACAGGAAAAGCTAGATTAGGTGTAGTTGACTTGTTTTTTGCCCACATCATATTCCCTCCTTTTATCCTAATAAAAGCATGTATGATTTGTATTTCCATCCCTCATTATCTTTTCTACTTGACTTAGCCAATTCGTGAGCATCTTGGTGGATTTGGAAATTGCTTTATGCACCTATGGGGGATTTGACTAGATTTAGTAAGCCTGCTTTTTGACCTTTTCGAATGGCATCATTATGCATTTTAATATCTCATGTAATTATATATTGCAGCAGCCTATTACTTCATAAGGTTTTCTATTGTACACTTACTCAATACAGATTAGTTTTATGATCCAATTTCAGTCTCCTTTGGTGTTAATTTTGCATGTTTGATCACAATTTTGTGAGTGTAATTGTTCTATCTCTTGGGTTCAATTTCCACATTGGGAATACATCAATGTACCCTAATCGATGGATTATTTCAAGTGTTTGAAATCAACACATCTATTCACACTTGCTAGATTGCACTCTGTACCTTGATTCCCATTACCATTATCGGTGGGATATCTCACGTCTGTTAATGGTATACATCAATGATAAGTAATCAGATGATGGACTATCATGTTTGACCTCAACACCTTTATTCACATGATAAGACATATACTCATAGTGGTTCGCATAGATGACCTCCGATATTGGTGGAATTCCACATATGCTACCTCCTTGATCATGCCAATATTCATGCGATGTCAGTTCTCGTCACCAAATTCCAGTGTATATCAAATATCTGCATCCATTATGGAGATCTTGATTCATTGTATATTGTATGTGGCGATGACCACACATGAAATTTGTATATCATGCCTATTCATGGCCATTGTACTCTTATGTATCTGGGACTTCCATATGTATATTTGCAGTCATATGCAGAGATTGATCATTGTATTGTACTGATGAGTAGCTGGTTCTTCCACCTAGGTATTCATTACTCCACTTCTGGGATGGATATAATGTATTTTTGCCATCATGTTACCCCTCTAACCTCACACATTAGGGGGCATTTGTTATAGATGATTTTACCACACTTGGTAGATCACACCTTTATGGCCTTCCACATCCCTCTGCAGACTCTTTGGACCCCCTTTTCCCATATTATACTTTGATGTTCCAAGAAGGTCCCCAAAAAACACTTGTTTATGTGTATATGCGACTTTTAAATATATACTCGCGTGTATACGCAACTTTTGAGCCAAAACCCGTGTACATCAGGAAATGCATAAAGCCAAAAGTTTTTTGGATTTTTCCTCATAGAGTCCTAAATCTCTTGACTCTTAGCCTTCCATATGCCTTGAGAATGATCGGACTCGACCCTCCATTTCCTATTTGGAGAGATATATATTGAGCCTCTTGGATACATTGAAGGAGGATAAATTGGAGAGCAAGGAAACTATAGTCCATTGTTGCCTCACTTGTTTATGCTTGAGTTTGCATTCCTTTGTCCCTTTGGAGCACACAGTGATTCTCTTCCCAAGCTTGCCTTTTCTTTGCAAGCTTGCCATTATGAAATGGTGGATTGAAGTGGTGGAGGCGCAGGTGAAGTACTCGGATTCTCGGGTTTGAAGAAGTGTCGACAGAGGTTGTCACTATTGTATCTATGTTTTATTAATAGAAATATCTATTTCCTGTCCAATACATGTGCATAAATATGAATATTGTATCCATGGATGTATTTATTTGCTTATACATGATTGTTTATAAATGCTAGAGTAGGACTAACACTTTGATATATAGCATGCTTTTCTTGTTTGTTGTTGTTGAGAGATAATTGTGATTGCAAGCGTGTTGGAAAAGCTCAACGGGGATCTACATCAACTATCCGAAATAAGGTATGCTTCATATCCCTTAGTGTTAGATGTATTTATTTCTCTCGCATATTGGAAAGGATTGATTTCTGGTGCCATCCAGTCTATTGTGGTACACCCCAAGACATAGGAATTTTCTCTCTGTAACAACTGGATTATGAAAAAAGAGCACCCCTTATGGAGTCACCTTTAAGCTCTTTTCAGGCTCCTAAAAATGAAAATATCGCCAAGCAAACTTGATGCTTTCACACTTGTACAATTATTTGAATGATCATTTAGTCGATGGTAGTTTACCCATTTTTCGGATCGATTGGACTCATTTACGAAAAAGGTACACTCTAGTTCATCACAACTAGAAGAGTTCTCTTGAGCATTATTTTATACTTTTTCAGGCCCTGGGGACTAAATCTACGAAAAAGTTCATTTTGGAGTCTTCTTAGTCATTTCAGACTTTCTAAACGTGAAACAATGAATGAGTTTATCTTTCATCAAAATCATAAAATCAAACGATGAAGGACCCTTTTATGGGAATGAACCCCTCCTTTCTCAGGTTCATAAAATGTATGAGAATGGACTCTTTACCTGATGAGCTATAACGAGTGTTTGTTAACCTCATTGAACTTGTTAATATGAAAAGAGGAACTCATCCTTCGTGAGGGGGAAATTAAGGGAATGGGAAACATATTTCATTTGTAGTAATGGCATCTCATAGTCCACCCTTTTAACATGGCACCTATCTCCATTTTCATTTTTGAATAGTTGGGTATTCAGCTTGTCCCCGAGTGGATCCACTTTCGTGAGTCATTCAACTCTTTTGAGTCAATTCAAAGGATGCATCGTCATACCCTTGCATTATGTCTGGTCACTTCCTCGTTGAGTCAATGCTTCCAAGTCATTTGTCATTTTTTTCAATGTTGAAAGGGAACCTCCTCTGCAATCAACCTCTTCAGTTACCTTACCTTACTTCAAAATTGGTCATATTTGAGTCAATCCTATGGCTGTTTTCATCACTTCAACATCATATTTTGTTCCATGTTTCATGTTGATGATGGGGGGAAACATCATTTCCCTCCTTCAATGAGTTTATTCTTGTCGAATTCAACACATCATTTAGGAATTGGACTTAGAAACCAAGTCAAGTACCTTGAGGCTTGCATGCCTTAATGGCAAGTTTTCTCGATTTCGACAGTAAGTTTTCATTAATGACCTCTGAATGGAAGATTCTACTGAGTGTTCGAGTTCAAGTACTTTATTCACACTTAGGAGAATGTACTGGGATACCTTGGGAATCATTGACATCAATGATGATTTCCCTTGCACTTGTTAACAGTATACATCAATTACCGGTAATCAAGTAGTTTCTACCATGTTCGACATTAGGACATCTATGCACATGGTTAGGATCACATCGTTTGGGATTGGAATGAAGACCCTGATTGGTTAAGTATTCACCTGAATATGTACCTATCCTCAGGTTGCGATGGAGTACTATTTGAAGTTATGGCATGGATCCACATTGTATCTTTGGTGGCTGTGTCCAGTATTGAGTCTGGGTAACATGGATCTACTTTGTATGGTTTGTAGCCATGTTCCATTTTCAGTCATCATCATGGATCTATAATGTATTCTTGGTAGCCATGACATAGTCATCATCATGGATTTGCAGTGTATTGGTCTGTAGCTATGGTTGAGTTAGATAGTTCGTCATTGATCTCATCAAGTATAGAGGCATCTCACTTTTACCCCTGATACTGTATTGGCATCTAGAAAATTATTTTACCTATCACATCCCTCTAGCTTCATACTTTGGGGGGAATTTTGTTGCAACTAAAATCTACACCAATGCTTCAATCTCTCAAAATTACTAGCCAAGAACTCTTTTGGATATTTTTTGTCCACTCTTATTCTGGAGGGTGCACCTTTCCTTCCATGATAGAGCACCAAGAAGGGCTGGTACACCTTTCTCATCAACAATAGGTTCCAATGGCACCCTTTCCTTCATTACAGGGAGCATCCACACACATACCCTCATTGCAAGGAGTGCCAAAAAGATTTAAGAGGAAAAAATAGAAGTTTCGAGAAGCTTCCAAGGGAAATCTCTCGTGGAGGATGATCCTATATGCTTGGGAGAGATGGCACTCGACCTCCTATCCCATAGGGATCATTCCCTATCCTCTTCCCAAAATATCTCAACTCATTTGAGCCTCCCTTGGCCTATAAAATAAAGATTCATGGATCATGTGAGAAGAGACCAAGTAGAGCATCCTTATGCTATTGGAATGAAGTCTGTTATTGAGGAAAATCTGAGAGAGTGGTGTGGACAAATTTTTTTAAGAGTTGAGAGTTGTGTGAGTGTGTCAAATACCTTGTGGAGACAAAGCTATTGACATCAAGGCTTTGGTTGTAGCTTTCTCTTCTCATATTTTAATACAAAAGTGTTTCCTTTTCCATATATGATTTATGTTAATCTTAATCATTTATTATTAGATTACTTAATCACTGATATAGTTTTTTTATTTATCTTGTTACTCTAATCTTTGTCTTGTTTCTTGTGTTTATTTGTAGGTATAGTACATCTCATCAAGATCAATGAAATGAAGACAAACCTCCGGATCTATGTTAAGAGAGTAGTTCATTCAAGTAGATCATTTATCTATGGAAAGGATAGTGTTGTGTCTTTTTGTTCTAGTAGTGTACCATACAGTCTAGAGGAACAAGCAGTGTCTGCACTGGTTGAAGTATTCATGGAAAATAAGGGTTAATTGTTATTCAATGGCGCCGGAGAGGAAACTCACCTATTTTGTTGGTCCAAACCAGTCAACATCTAAGTTAGATAGTATTGTGAACCTTTATGAATATTTTTTTGAGCCTATATTTCCTATGGGGTCAATAAAAATTATGAGGAAGGATTGTCGGGAGGCTTATCTATCTAGTAAGGATGACCTATAGGCCTAGTCAAATAGGAACACTCCAGATGTTGTTCCAATTTATTTTTTCTCCCCTAGTTTTGTGGATACTTGTGTAGATTGTTATAATCCCTTGACAAGAACAATGGTATTTGTAGATGGAATAAAGAAAATATTTTATGTGGCAGATGAATCTTTATGTTTTATGTTATGCCTTCCCTAAGGTGAGGCAATTTTAAGTGAAGAAGAGAAAGCCACTTGGTTTTCTAAACTTCCATTCAAACCTAAACAAGAAATAATATGAATTTATCTTTCCAAGGAAAACTCTCCATCTAACCTCATTTTCCCATTGCAGAATTATATGTTTTCAAAAAATGATAGCCATGATTGTATCTATCTTTGGGTATGATGTTGATTTGATGGTTGATGAATTACTAATTGGGGAAATGAATTCAATTCATCTAAGAACAATGTATCCCCATTAATTTTGTTAGGTTGAATTACTTTCATGAATTATTTTTCCACTTTCATGAATTTAAACTTTTTAGGTACCCATCCTATTTGATTTATCTTTTGTTTTATCATCAACCTAAATATTGTGAGCATCTCAGCTTAAAGAAGTTTTATAAATATGGTCATCCACTTTTTGTTGTAGACTATACCAAAAATACGGTGAAGTCAAAATTTGGAACATGTCATAAATACTTTGTTGCTCAATTTCTTTCTCATGCTCATACTTTCTTTCATGGTAAAGCCCCTCCTACGATGCCTCAAGAATTTAGAGAAATTATTCAATTAAGTCATGACAACAGGTTTGGGGATTAGTTTTTTTAAAGATCATATAATGATTAGGGTTTATGTTTTGAAGAGTCTCCTTATCTCATACTTGTGTACATGCCATGTATTGTTTAATTTATTTAGAATTGATTAGACACATGATTTTCTTTGAATACTTACACTTTGTCTCAAAAAATCATAAATCGACCTTTATGCCTCCTATAAAAATATTTTCATTTCTTGTTAAGAGTAGGTACGCTCTCCAAGTTTCCAATAGTATCTTGAATTCCTTGGGTTTTGAAAAAGGACTTATGTGGTACTATGATCCTCACCATTTGATTCCCAAACAAATAATAGAGCTAAATTCTTCAACACATGTTCATCATATCAATCCTAGAGATGAAATGCTTGCATAGATAGATTCATGGGAGGAGGTAAATAGATTAGTGTGCATTTATGATTATTCAAATGATATTAAACCTCAACTATAAAATCCATTTCAATTGGATTAATAAACATTAAGGATATCAACTTTTAATATAATACAAAGGAATTGTCAAATATGTCGATTGTAGGTAAGTATACATATATGCCAAGTATAAGTTGAACATGTTGAATACGTAGAGCTCATTACAGCTCATGAAGAAAAGGAGGTTATCATATTGGATAATCTAAGCTAAATGACCAAAATTCTTGTGTCTCTTTGATAATTTATGAAGTTATAAAAGAAAGTACCAACATGAAGCATGGTCACATAAGGTAAATTAACAAGTTATAGAAAGAACTCACAGAGAAAGAATATCAAAGTAGAACTTTTTCAAATTTATTCTATATACTAGATTTAGTTGATGTTGATGATAAATTGATAGATATTTCAGGAAATGAGGATAATGTGATGCCATGTTGGAAAAACCTGCCACATATAAAGCTAAAATCATAGGGATGTTTTCAACAATTCAATTGTTAAAGACAAAGAAAAAAGATGAACAAGAGAAAGTGGTGAATTCGCATGAATTCTTAAAAGGGAGAGATAACAAAGTTCGGGACTTGCAATCTCCATTATTTGAAATAGATTCCAGCATAGAGCCATTAACTCAAGAGCAAGAGGAAATGAAAAGGACACTTTAGTACACATTGAAACAAATACTAGGAAAGCATATTTTTGTGGATATCAAATTTGAAATTTGGAATCAAATTATTGATTAGATGAATAAGTTCAAACCGATTTCTACTTTTTAAAATCTAGCAGAATCTATTTTGGTTAAAATTGTGCAACTAGATTTAAACAAGTGGTGGAATGGTTTCATTGACAAGGAGGAGGATGCTAATCAAGTTGCTAAATTTATAAATCCTATGTCATAAGAGAATCTTACTACAATTGGGATCAAATATGGATCAAAGATGTTCATGGAGGCCCAAAAGATGCACACTAAAAGGGAATTAATTTTGGCAACACAGGAAAATTGCACCCAATTCAATAAATCAACCTGAGAATTTAAGGTTCAATTTTCTCCCATTTGTAATCTCGACCTACCATCACTTTATTATGATATCCTTAAAACCTACTAGGGGACATGCAAAAATGTGAAGACCAAAATGAACATATCTTGAGCAAAATGTGATTGATTTATTGTTTATTGATTTTAATATCTTGGCCCAACTCAAAATTTTGTTAAATAAATTACACTTTTATAGCTCAAATTGACACTTCTCTGTCTGTGATGACATTTTAAAAATGACACTCTAAGTGTCACTGTTGGTTCACAAAAATGACACTTATGGATGGAAGAGACCATTATTTGATCCTTAATGATCTCCCTAAGAATTCAAAGTGAGATCCCAACACCATTCTCTTCATTTTCAAAAGTTGCAACCACAAAGGAGTAATTTTGTGCCTTGCACACTAGTAAGGCACGAATCATTTGCACATTGACCTTGGCCAAGGCATGAATAATTCAAAAACTACCCATTTGTACATTTCACACTAGCAAGGTACATATAATTTACATGTTTCCTTTGGTCAGGGTGCGAATTCCCCTTAATTCCATGAAAAATTATAAAAGTTCAAAAATAGGGCGTTATGGAAGTTTTCAAACTAATTGGCTTGGTTGCAACTCCTTAAACCACTTGGAAACTATCTCCATTTATCTCCATAAAACATAAAAGGAGATGAGATGGTTCAAGAGGGGGACACCCAAGATAACAAGACAATGCTAGAGGAATCACTCTTCATGACACCGCTCATTCCCATCCACATTAATAACCCTTATTGTTGATCCATATATCCCTGAGTGTGGAAGTTACTAACCTCAAGTGACTTCATCTCTTATATACATTCAACATATAAGAGTGGGATTATTGGAGTGCAAGAGAACAGAGTCCATATTTCTAGCTTAGATAGGGTTCCTGGTAGTGACAAGGTACAATTTTTACTTGTTTCATTGTCAGAGTTGAAATTTGACATATTTTCCTCCCAAAAAATGTGTTTCATATGCTGATCATTTCTTTGAAGAATGATTCATTGTTTATGTTGAAAATTGATTAAATAGTTTATGTTCTATTCAAATTTCATGTTATTTACATTCTTCATTATAGTAAAAATTGTTTGAGGATGGTGGATTTGTTTATTTTGCAGGTTGGAATTGGGAAATAAGGAGCAGATATGGAAAATAGTTGAAGGAGCAGCTAGGATCAACCTTTGAAAAATGTACATAGTCCTCTTATTGATAATCTCTTCTCCATCTGATATTTGCTTGTGAGAGTATTCTAAGTGGTTTGATGCATGATTGTGAGCATTCTAAACCTGTAGATAGAGTCATTAAAGTCATTTTCTCTTTATTCGATACGTTTGTGACCCAACCTAGTCATATGATTTAATTCCGAACAACAAACATCCCTTGTCTTATCAACTTTATCCGGAATTGGACATTGCATATAGAAATATGTTGCACTTTGTTGATCTTATAGGACAATATTGGAGTAATATTCAGAAATATAAAGTTAAATTAGTAGCATGGTCAAACAAGGGAGCCTCTTCTTCAACACCATAAAGAATGTTAACTCTCAATAGATAGAAGTTGAAGATCAATGAAGGAAAGATAACTGGAATCCAAAATCCCTCATTTGAAGTTATATCTAAGATGATTCCATTTTAAAGTTGTGTAAATAAATCTTATTTGAATTGTCTATTTTTAAGGAAAGAGTTAGCATTGGCTAATTAAATGATAGATAGAACCTTTGGATATTTAGCCCCAAAAAATGACCAAGGAAAGGGACGACTTAGGAAGAACTATAAATTTTCTTTTAGTTTGCTGATAGTCTATTTTAAGTTATTAATGAGATTATGAAAGGAATTAATAGATAGTTTCAAGAATGAAGAGGATTCCTCCCTCTGTATTTTCCAAGTTTGTAACCCTTCTTTTGATAATCCGTGATCTCACTTCTCATATATTCTCATTGTGTTTAATTAAAATCGTTGGAAAGTTTATGTCTGATAAATGATTTAAATGTGCTCAATTTTTACTTTATATTTTCTTTCCAAATTTATTTTAAGTTCATGTGATATATGATTTACTTATTAACAATATTTAGTATCTCATTGTGCTACATCAATTGGACTTTCAATGAAAAGATAATCAATGATTTATAGTGAATGTTTATACAATGATTTGGTAACTAATACTCCATTGTACATGATCTCGACCATTGATTTATTTATGTTTATGTAATGCATGTTTGAATATTTCCAAACTGCAATATATGGTTGATAATTAATTTTTTTTCTCTGAAGTTTAGAATGCCTTGGATTTCCTTCATCCATTGGCATTTTAGCTTATATTTGTTACATTTTAGATATTACTTGTTAGTACTTGGAATAACTCCTTTATTCATGCCATCTCTTTAAATTTGATATCTTGGAATATAGGGATTAGGTTCCCAGTGAGTTTCATAAATTGTGTGGTTGTTTCTCTTATATTTTGTTCATACTTTGATGAGATGTTGTTGATCCTGGTTTTGTCACTATTTTCGGTGGGTAATTTACTCATTTGACATCTATGTTGTCACCTTTTTGACATATTTCTTATCATTCAGCCCCAGGTACGAACACATTTGGAATTTATGCAAGTATTGGTTTATTTCTATTATTTCATGATTTTACTAAGCAATTCAGTTATAATTGGAAATATGTCTGATATATGAATTTGTTTTGCAGATCATAGTATTTACACGATCCAACATTGGACATGCATTCATGCTAGATATGCGCAGAGCATATTCAACTTGCCATTCATCCTCCCGATCAGCCCGTGCATTATTAGTCGACATATTCCCAAGTGATTAAAGCACAAATGGTATTCAGCTGTTCTATTTTCCACGTGTTAGTTGTTATGATGGTCCTCACTCTGATAAGGCTCTCCATCCTCCTTTCTCCATTTGAAACCATGATCCAAGTCCACGTCCACAAGAATCTATACGCCGCAGGACGCATGAGGAGAATTGACGTGCGAGAGAACGGGAGGAAGAATGTGTGTTGTCATGTGGTTGTTTGTTTGCAATAAAGATCAAATATTTTAGGAGTGGTTGACCACTGAAAGGGTTGAACCGCTCATCCTTGTAAACATTATATATAGTCGCCTCCAAAGGAGATCTCAGCTAGTTAGCTAGTTTGTAATTTGTCAGCCGACATTAGAAGGAAAGCTCTGTAAAAACTCTGTTCTGCATGTTAATATAAGTTCTATTTTCGCTGCGTATACATGTTCTTGTTCCTGTGAATGATTGATTAACATGCCACCCTAATTGCTGAGAGGGCTCCTAAAAAACTAGTGGTTTCCATTTCGGTGTGTTCTTGTTATCTTCTTTCTCGTAGATAAGTAGTTTCTATTTCTATTTGTTTATGCAAATTAGTTTCCTGTTAGTTTACATTGTTCATTTCCTTGTTTCCTGTAGCATATATTCCATTATGAGTAATGTTGTGCTATTAGTATAGTTTTTATTTCTTGAATTAAAGCAACCGATCACGCGCATATTTTATCTCTAGTTTCCTTTCCAGTCTTTCTTCCAACTTGT
Source organism: Pseudotsuga menziesii (assembly GCA_001517045.1). Taxonomy (NCBI): domain Eukaryota; kingdom Viridiplantae; phylum Streptophyta; class Pinopsida; order Pinales; family Pinaceae; genus Pseudotsuga; species Pseudotsuga menziesii. The sequence goes on along the minus strand of LPNX010037801.1, from coordinate 342,490 downwards.
GGTTTAGTTTTATATTGATAATTACATAGAGTTGAATTACTTTCATATCTCAGATTCAGTTTATAGTAGGTTTAGTTCTGTTAATTCTCATTTTACTGTAGATTTACTTTGGTTATGCCTAAGTTATTTCATAATGCAATAGACAATAGTTTCTCTACATTCATGAATTAGCATAAGTCATTCCATTGTTACTTTAATTACTGAATAGGATTAATTATTGTCCTTTATGCATCTTATTCTCATGTGCACAAAATCAACTGATATTTAGATCATCTAGGCCATTTATTTCTTAATTTCCATAATTTTCCTCATAAGGACTGTCATTTGGACCGTCCGTTTAGTCTGCCATTCAGCCTTTCGTCTAGCCTTTAATATTTCCCATTCTTCCTTAAACCTGTTTAAAGTTCTGTTTCTTTGGATTTTGAATTATGTTATATTTGTGATTAGACAATGGTTATATCTATAATTAGGATCTTAGTCTATATCATTTAAAGTATCTATTAATTTCCATCCCTATCTTTCACTTCTTTTTTATCTTAGTATGTGTTAAATTGTGTTTTGTTTTGTCTCTTTTGTTTCTGATTCTTTTTCATTCTCTATTGTTGTAACATTTGGTAATTATATATCTAGCTTAGTCTAATTTATCTTTGTGTATAGTGGATCTAGGATTAAACATGTGAATTTCTAGAGAAACAAACCAGTACTTCGTAAATTGATCATAGCATAGGACTTGTTTTCTTCACTGTGTGGATACTGAAAAGTTTCATAGAATAGGATTTAGAGAAGACATCTCTATTAAGTTTTCTACTTGCTTCTTTTATTAAGTTTTCCACTTTTTTCTTTATTAAGTTTTCTACTTGTTTCAGAGTCATATTTTCCTCACACGTGTTTCATATAAGAGTAGTATACCTTTAACTTTCAAGTAATTGCTACAAGAGTTTTGTTTCTTAATAGATTAGTATTTCATAATATATTTTCCTTTAAAGTGATTTGCTTATGGAATAAACCACAATGTTTACTATCACCTGTAATTGGAAATTACTTAGTCTACATATATTTGTGGAAGTTAAGTTAGATCTAATCCCATTCAGTTTCTTTACTTCTTTCGAAATCCATTTCGATACACCTCCTTCTCCAATACCGATAACCATGAATGCATATCCTCAGAACAATCAAGGAGAGTGGAGCTAGATAAATTGGTTCAATCACTGTATATTTGTCAAACCACATGTATAGTTTAGTTATTAGGTTTCTTATATTAATTAAATAATCATAAAGGTATACTAATAACTAAACTATAGTTTAGTTATTAGGTTTCCTCTTTGCACCCCCTGAATAGCACTGGAAGGGAAGGCATGGCCTGAGGGACTGCATAACAGAGAAGGGGATGCTTCCTTGTGTTAGGTGTGTGTGGATGTCTTATAAGTCAAGTTAGTTCTGGTGCAAGTTTCCATAGCTCTTGGATTGAGCTCACTAGCTTAGCGGTTAGCCTTTCTAGCTTCGGTATAGCTTGATAAACCCAACTGTGTTGGCTTGGCTGCACTTCTGATAAACATTGGCTATGTATGAGCCTGTTAGTGTTCCCTTATTCCTTGTGGGAATCATGCCCAACTCGGGTGTGGTAGTGTTTCTAAGAGATTGATGAGCGCACTGGCCTATGTTTGGGTGGAACTTTGCAGCGACATAGCTGGTTGCGGGATGAGCTTTTTCACAAGATAAGTATCTCTGTGTTGATCTCTACTTGTGTATTTATTTATTAATTATTATGAACATGTTGAATGTGTTTGTTGAAGGTGAATGCTTCTGCTATATAATTGCATGTTATACATATATCAATGTTTTTATTTCAATGCATTTTATTATGATGTTCATGGTGCTAGATTTCCCGGGTTAGTTACTGCCAGTCGCGTCCTCTCCGCCGGGCTGAGGGGTGGGGACATGAAAACGAGGTTAGAAATGATGAAGGAGAAGGATAAAATTGAACTGAGACTACCTTTGGGTTCCCTATTTTAGACACTGCACATAATGTAAATATGAATAACATCCCTCCTTCCTCCTTACCTACTTTCTATGGAAAAAGTAATGAATACCCAGACATATTTTTGTTCGAGTTTGACATCCTCTGTAGAAGTTATAACTATCTACATGATGCTCACAAATTAAAAAAATTTCCTGCTACACTGAAAGACTCTGCTTTAAGATGGTTCATGGGATTAGGAGAATATAGTATCAGGACTTGGGAAGATATGACAACTACATTCTTGTGAAAATACCAAGAGTATTGCAAACCAAGAGACTCTCGAAACAATATTTTTAAGATACAAAAACTTGAAGGTGAGAGCTTGGAAGATTATCTCGAAATATTTATCTATACATTACATAAATCTAAACATAACGACCTTCAAGAAGATGCAGTATGAACACTATTCCTTAAAGGGATCTCATAAGACCTGGTAGAAAACCTCAATATCATGGCATCCGACGATATCTCTCATAAACCTTTTGTACAGATTGGGGAGATGTGTATAAATTACTCTAGAAGTAGGGGGAAAGTCGAGAGAAATCTTTGGGAGCCTTACAATAGAAATCTAAAAGGAAATACTCCCAGTTCAAAAGGAGTTACAAGGATGGAATTAGGAAACCTATTGGAAAATTTCAAAACTGATATCTTAAGAGAAATGGGTTCTCAACTATATTCTTTACAAGCCAAGAAAAGGCAAGAGGAAGAACGTACAACAATGAGCATTTTCTTTCCAAGATGCAAGACTAAGCATCCCTAGCGGGAATTCCAATTAAACAATATCTCCATATGTCAATTAAGCAACGATGTATTTCCCATCGTTGCTTGGGTTGCAAGACATATGGAAGAGTGGGGATGTTGGTGAAACATCTAGGAGGCCTCCTTGGCAACCAAGGGACCCGCCACCATATCAGAATTTGTGACTACAATGCCCACCTTATTACCAATCCTACCAACCACTTCAACAATGGAACACTATGAATTAACAACATTGGCCACCCCAATATCCTCCCCCTCCTCCTCATTTTACTCAGCATCAATATTGGCCATAGGGGTGGAAGGGACAGTCCTACCCCCATCCACCACTTGTCTCTACACCTAATAATCCTTATCCTCAGCACTCAGCCAATACCCAACAAGTTTTACAAGGGTTTGTGCCTCCACTTCCCCTTATTACACAACAACCTAATCATTTCCAGAATACAAACCCTCCACGACCTACATCTTTACCTGCACAACCGATACCTAACTCGAATAATAAGCCATCTCAAGCTCTTAAAAGCATTGAGTTGCAAGCTCTTCCATCCTATGTTATTTCGACTGTACCTGTACATGAGATACAATTACGATTTGGAAGAGTTGTGGATGACAGACCCAAGTCATCAGTCATCATTCGTGAAGAGAATGATGAAGAAGATCCCGATGAAGTCATGAATGATGCTATTTTGCAGGATGTGCCAAAAATTCCAGTGCATACCCATCCTCAACAAGAACCAACTCAAGAATGAAGAATCCCTCCATTTCCAGAACGATTAGCAATAGAAAAACCTGTAATCCATCCTGAGTATGATATTTTGAATGAATTAAAAAATGTCTGTGTCAAGATCCCTCTATTACAAGCTATTAAGGATATACCAATTTACAGTAAAGCAATAAAGGAAATCTGCATTAAGAAACTAGTAAGGAAACAAAATGACCCCCCCACTATTCATGTTATAGGTGAAATGTCTGAATGCATGACTGACCAATCTAGAATTGCAAAGTATACAAACCCAGGAAGTCCAGTAGTGATTGTTATCGTAAATAATACTTCCATAGACAATACACTTATTGATTTAGGATCGGCTATTAATATGATGACCACCACAGTCTTAGAAGTTTTACAGTTGGGACAATTTCTTCGACCGACCCCCTCAATTCTGGAACTAGCAGACCGTACTACGGTAAAACCTGTTGGGGTTCTGAATGACATTGTTGTATTAGTAGCCTCATGGGAATATCCTATTGATTTCATGGTAGTAGAATAAAATGATCCTTCTAAAGGACATCCTATTATATTGGGAATACCATGGTTGGATACCGCCAACGCCTTCATAGGATGTAGGGATGGGGAAATGACCATTTCTATTGGGTTGTCCACATAAAAAATTGTTTTATACCCCCCAGCACAACCTGTAACTGAAATATTATGGTGGTTAGATTTCCCCTTTGGGGATGAAAATATTGAAGATCCCTTCTTTCCTAGTGACTACTCTTGGGCACTTCAGGAGCAGACTACTGAGAATGTATTAAACCAATTTGTCTTTTCAACAACTTGTATATATTTTCCTCAGTCTTTTGCTCAATTCGATCAAATTTTTGGAAATGAATTTCAAGAAAATATGGTCCTCTCAACATTCGTGGAAACACCATGTGTCTTTGCAATTAAAGATCACATAGGGTCTTATACCATGGCCTGTGAAGTTATCCCTGGAAAGGTTTTACACATAAATGCAGGGTTAACCGAGAGTCAACAAGAACAATTGCTTAAGGTCCTTAAAAGTCAATCCAAAGCATTTGCGTGGGAATACACTGACATGAAGGGTATACACCCTAACACTTGTATTCACCATATTTACATGGATGCCAATGTAACCCCTATAAGGCAGCCTCAGAGGAGGATGAACCCTACTTTGAAGGACATAGTTAAAGAAGAGTTACAAAAACTCCTCAATGCTGGTTTCATTTACCCAATTTTAGATAGTAAATGGGTATCTCCTCTAGTGGTAGTCCCCAAGAAATTCACATGGAAATGGCGTATTTGTGCTGACTTCAGAGAACTGAATAAATCCACGCTTAAGGACTACTTTCCTTTTCCCTTCATTGACCAAGTGTTAGATATCTTGTCCGATAAACAATATTTTTATTTTCTCGATGGATATAGTGGGTACAATCATATTTTGATAGCACTTGAGGATCAGGATAAGACCACTTTTACATGTCCTTGTTAGGATATTTAGACACTTATGAGTTAGTTAAGATCAACTTGTGTAATATATCCATTAGGTAAAAGTGTGTTTCTTTAGTATGCATTTGTAAATATTCTAATCCGACGGTCACGATATGCTCTAGACATAGAGTGATCCGATGGTTCAACTTCTCTTAGATCATACCTACCATTGATCCCTGGCTTAACACCCGATTGGTCTATGATCTCTATTTAAAGAGCATAGAGGGTCCTTAGCTAGTTGATAGATTATGAGAAGCTCATGTAACTTTCTTTTTATTGCATAATAAATTGCTCCAAGTAGCTATTTGGCAGGGGCCGTGGACTGTTTCCCTCTCGAGGGTTTTGACCACGTGACAAACATTGGTGTATTGATCTGTGATCTCTTTGTGTGAAGCGGTTGTTCTTGGTGTTTGGTCCTTTGGGAGTACCCTGTGTACCCTAACATGGTATCAGAGCTTTTATGAAGAGCTGCTTTCGGTTTTGATCAAGATCTGGAACCGGTGTTGCCGAAACTTTAAAAGGGTTTCTAGTTTTGATTTTTCTATGCATTTGTGGCCTGTGGAAACTATTCCATTGCATCCGGAGCACCGTTTCCATTTGGAAACAGTTTTTGTTTCACCGAAAACCATTTCCTTTTGGTCCAGAAACATCCATTTCGGCAAATCTAAAGATATAATGTTACAGTGCCGGATTTGTTTTTTTTTTTTTTTTAAATCTCTCATATTTTATCAGTCTTATTAATAGATCTTTTTATTTTAGTCTCGGACTGTTTCCTTCCCTAGCTGCGAATGCTCTTTGCCTTGTGCGATCACGGCGAATCAGAAACAGTGAGGGAAAGCTTTTTTTTCTTGTCTTCTCGGCTATGTATGCTCTTTGCCGTGCACCTTGTGCGATCACGGGAAATCAGAAACAGTGAGAAAACTTGAAAACATAGACTTTCCAGGTAAGCTAACTAAGATCTAACCCCATTGTGTGGAAAAAAAAATTTTGTTTTTGTTTTTGTTTTTTTTTTTTGATTTGCAGGAAAAGAAAGCAAGCACAGGAAATGAGAGAGAAGAGTAAAAAAAAAAAAAAAACCCCTTTCCTCTTTCCATAATTTTACGTACCTTTTAAACTTAGCTCACTTGGTCCAAAGTTGCTTTACATCTTGATAAGTCTTGAGTTCAAATCTTATCAAGTTACTTTTTAGTGCATGCAATTTCTATTTTCAAGTTACTTTATTGTAAAAGTGCATCTCACATTAATAAAATAAAATAAAAGTGAGTCACTTAAGTCTTTTAATTTATTGCCGCACTATTTAAAAGTACATTATTGTAAAAGTGAACCTCACTTATTCTACAAAAGTGAATCACTTCAAAGCAACTTTATTGTAAAGTGATTGTCAAAGGTTGCTCTTTGGAAGAGGGGGGTTCTTTTTTTTAGTTGGTCAAGTTAATATCTGCCACGTCACTATTGGGACATCTTCAACATTTCCTTTGATCAAGCATAACTTCATCATCCAGAATCAGTTTTAAGTGCCGTTTTTTTTAAAACCACATATTTTTTTGAGCTCTTTGCATCCAGATAGTTAGTTTCTATTCTTTTAGCCATTATTTTATAGTATGGCCGCCCCTTGTGATATTATACTTATAATTTCTAACTATTTCTCATGGAAATCTCGTATGGAGGATGTTCTGCGAAGTATGGGACTTTTCAGGATAACCTCAGGGAAAGAAACAGAACCCACTGATGATGATAAGAAAGTTAAATGGGCAAATAGATGTGATGAATCTCGTGGATTGATTGGGATGTCAATCTCTACTGATTTGCGATTCCACATATCTGGCATTGATGAACCTGATAAAGCTTGGGAAAAGTTGGAATATGTGTTTGGTAAACACAATGAAATTCGGGGTCATCAACTTGAGAATGAGTTTCTTTCCTTGAATCCCAATGATTTTTCTTGCATTCAAGACTATTTATCTAAGTATAAAACTCTTAGACTATTATGTGCAGAATGCAAGATTAAGAAAGAAGAAAAACAATGTATTTATCATATTCTTTCCAAACTTGGACCTGCATATTCTATTTTTGTATCTACATTCTACTCCATGAAAGAATCCTTGACTGCAGCCAGCTATGTAGAGCCTAGTCTTGAATCCTTTTGTGATTCCTTAATTAAAGAGCAAGATAAGCCCATTCATCTTGGAATAATTAACAATGCAGATACATCTGGGAAAGCCTTATTGTCCCAACAGAAAGAAAAGTCCAAGCCTCCCAAGAAACAAAATTCTCACAATAATAAGCCAAACAGCAAGGGTCTCAAACCCTCTCAGTCAACTCCTCCTTTAAAAAATGACAAAGGATCCAAGTAAAAAGGAAAAAAGACTGAGCGTCATAGCAATTTTTGTGGGAAAGATAATCATGATGAATCTAAATTTTTTAAGAAGATGGCAGCCTTGGAAGCAGCAATGAAGAAGCACCACATCAGCTTAGATTCGTCTTCAGAATCTAACACTCATGGACATGCACTTTGTGCTTCTGGTTACTCTTATACTGCATCTTCTTCTTCTACTTCAAATGAATGGCTCATTGATTCTGGAGCATCTTATCATATGGCTAAGGATAAAGCCATCTTTTCTACTATGCATGAATGTAACACCAAACAAATATTTCTTGGTGATGATAGATATCTAAGTGTTGTAGGATCTCGAACAGTTCCAGTAGAAAATGGTCATTTCAGTGATGTACTATGTGTTCCAAAAATTTCCTGCAATTTGTTATCAGTCTATCAAATTACTCATTCAGGTGAAGGTAAAACTGTGATGTTTACACATCACCAAGTTGTAATCAAGGATTTTAAAAATCCTCAAAATGTCCTTGCTACTAGAACTGTTGATGATATTACCAGGTTGTACAAATTTAACAACTTTGGGTCATCACATTTTCCTTCAGTTTTTGTTGCTCATAGTGATAACTTGAGCAAACTTTGACATGAGCGATTTGGTCACTTAAATTATCGCTCATTGCAACAACTATGTAAATACAATATGGTGACTGGTCTTTCGCTGGTATCTTGCAAGGATGGTGTTTGTTCCGGTTGTGTACTCGGAAAACATCATCAGGACAGTTTTGAAAAACGTGCCTCTTGGCACGCCTCGGTTCCCTTGGAGCCTGTGCATAGTGACTTGTGTGGTCCTCTTCCATCTGCTTCATTTTCTGGTTTCAAATATTTCTTAACTTTCATTAATGACTACTCCAGATGCACTTGGGTTTACTTCCTAAAACTTAAGAGTGAAGTATTTAACATGTTCTTGGCCTATAAGGCCCTTGTTGAAAAACAATCTAGTCATCAAATTATTAAGTTAAGATCTGACAATGGAGGAGAATATGTTAACAACAAGTTCACTACTTTTTGCATTGAACAAGGAATCCAACAACAGCACACTGTTCCATATACACCACAACAAAATGGTGTAGCTGAAAGGAAGAACCACACTTTAAAAGAAATGGCTAATTGTATGATCCAATCTAAAGGGCTAAGTCTTCAATATTGGGCTGAGGCCATAAATTGTGCAAATTACATAGTTAATCACACACCCACTAAAGTTTTACAGGGTATAACACCAGAAGAAGCATGGAGTAAAATTAAACCAGATGTAAGTCACTTTTGTGTGTTTGGTTGTGAAGCATGGGCTCACATTCCAGATGAAAAACGGAAAGCATTGCAGCCTAAAAGTGAAAAGTGCATATTTGTTGGATATTTTGAAGATGCAAAAGGTTATAGACTTCTTCAGCCACATTCTCATGATATAATCATTAGAAGAGATGTTAAATTTGATGGAAATCTCTTGGCCTGCGAGCCTAACTTGGCAGGTGTGCCATCTTTGGCCTGCGAGCTTGATTCGACGATTGTGCCTTCTTCTTCTTCTTCCAGCTTCCTTGACAGGTTTCCAACTCCAGTTTCTGATGATGACAGTGAGGATGAAAATCCACCTCCGCCTGCTCATGTTCCTCCAATTGCACCAGCACCAATACTTCCTCGATGGGTCCGTTCAACATGTGAAGCAGTTGGTGATCTTGTCGGTGATCCTAGAGATCAACATCGAACACGTTCTCAGTTTCAGCGAGCA
>LPNX010037801.1:281400-333304 GCA_001517045.1 Pseudotsuga menziesii | reverse complement strand
TACCAAGAAAGTAGGAAACCATCTCATCATACTTGTTCTTTATGTTGATGATCTTATCCTTACTGGTAGTGACCCTAACCTTATAACCCAGGTGAAATCCAGTCTTAAGTAAAATTTTGAAATGTCAGACTTAGGACATTTGCATTATTTTATTGGTCTCCAAGTCTTGCAAACCAAAGAAGGAATCTTTCTTTCCCAGTCTAAGTATGCTTGTGACCTTCTTCGTCGCTTCCACATGGAAGATTGTAAACCAGCCCCTTCTCCCTTCCAGTCTAGAGCCAAGTTTTGTACCACTTGTACTTCCCCTGAAGTAGATGCCACCTTGTATCGTCAGCTTGTTGGTATTCTTTTATACTTGACTCATTCCCGTCCTGACCTTTCCTTTGCCGTTGGTCATGTTTCCCGTTATATGCAAACTCCTCATGAAAGTCACTAGAAAGCAGCAAAAAGAATACTTCGATATATTCGAGGTACAATTCAGTTTGGGATTCATTACAGTACAGGGGGGGAACCTTTATTGGTTGGTTTCACTGATTTAGATTGGGCCGGTGATCCTGATGATCGAAATTCTACTGCAGGTTATGTTTTCAGTCTGGGATCTGGACCTGTCACTTGGGCTTGTAAGAAACAACAAGCTCTTGCTCTTTCTTCAGCAGAAGCAGAATATCGAGCCGCAGTTAATGCCAGTTAGGAAGCTTTATGGCTTTGACACATCCTTTCAGAGTTTGGATTCGAGCAGCAACAGCCGACTCCACTTTGGTGCGACAATCAAAGTGCCATCAAGCTTGCCAAATATCTAGTTCTACATCAGCATAGAAAACACATTGAGCTACACATGTACTTCATCAGAAATCTTGTTCATGATCATGTTATTGAAGTGCTCTATTGCCCTATAGATGATCAAGTTGCAGACATATTCACCAAGTCTCTTACAGAAGCGAAGTTTTCTAAACTTCGGTCTATGTTAGGAGTTCAGGAATGTGTCCTTAAGGGGGGATAGGCTCTAATGCCTCCTTCCTTCTCCTAATAGTGTCACTTTTGTAAATCCTTCAATCCTATCCCAAGTTGTTCTTAAGGGGGGATGTTAGGATATTTAGACACTTAGGAGTTAGTTAAGATAAACTTGTGTAATATATCCATTAGGTAAAAGTGTATTTCTTTAGTATGCATTTGTAAATATTCTAATCAGACGGTCACGATATGCTCTAGACATAGAGTGATCCGATGGTTCAACTTCTCTTAGATCATACCTACCATTGATCCCTGGCTTAACACCCAATTGGTCTATGATCTCTATTTAAAGAGCATAGAGGGTCCTTGGCTAGTTGATCGATTATGAGAAGCTCATGTAACTTTCTTTCTTTTGCATAATAAATTGCTCCAAGTAGCTATTTGGCTGGGGCCATGGACTGTTTCCCTCTCGAGGGTTTTAACCACGTGAAAAACATTGGTGTATTGATCTGTGATCTCTTTATGTGAAGTGGTTGTTCTTGGTGGTCGGTCCTTTGGGAGTACCCTGTGTACCCTAACAGTCCTTGGGGGACATATGCCTATAGAGTTTTTCCATTTGGCTTATATAATGCACCTACCACTTTTCAGCGTGCAGTTTTAGGAATTTTTGCTGATCTTATACATGACTATGTAGAGGTGTATATGGATGATTTTACAGCCTATGGTAATACCTTTCAAGAATCCCTCTATAATCTTGAAAAGGTCTTGATCCGATGTCAGGAAACAAATCTAACCCTAAGTCATGAAAAATGTAAAATGCTATTAACAGAAGGAATAATTTTGGGGCACCATGTTTCCTCATAAGGGATCAAAGTAGACCCTACTAAGATAGAAGTAATTGTTGGTATCCCCTCTCCAAAAACTCAAAAGGAAGTAAGAATATTTCTTGGTCATGCAGGTTACTACCATAGTTTTATTGAAAATTTCACTAAAATAGCTACACCACTATTTAAACTGCTTATGAAGGATATAGAGTTTCAATGGACTGAATCATGTCAAAGCGCTTTAGTGGCATCGATAATTAGGGGTCTTGATTGGTCCCTTCCTTTTCATATATGCACTGATGCTTCTGACATGGCCATAGGAGGAGTTCTTGGTCAAAAAGAGGGCCAAGCATCTTATTCCATATATTTTGTTAGCAAAAATCTGACGCCCATCGAACTAAATTACACTGTTACTAAGAAGGAGTTTCTGGCAATAGTCTACTCCATTAATAAGTTTCGCCATTATATCATAGGATATGAAGTTTTTGTGCATACAGATCATTCTTCGATCATATTTTTGATGAATAAACCAATTACCAATGGTAGAGTGACCCGATGGCTTCTTCTATTACAAGAATTTAATATCACTATCGTCGATCGACCTGGTAGAGAAAATTTGGTAGCGGATTTCCTCTCTTGTATTCAACATGATGATGGTGCTAAACCAGTTGATGATACTTTCCCCAACGAACATCTATTTGCTGTGTCTGTTTAAACCCCTTGGTTTGCGAACATTTCTAATTATTTGGAAACTAGGAAGTTACCAAACCACTTGTCTCCTCATGAGAAACGTCAAATTGTCATCCATATTTCTAGTTACTCTTTGGTTGATAATGACCTCTTCCTTACCGAACCAGATCTTATTATTAGACAATGTGTACGGGAGGACGAGATGACACAAATCCTCCGTGCATTCCATGATGGGCCATGTGGAGGACACTTTTCTGACAAGTGGACATCATACAAAGTGTTGCATTCTGGTTATTACTGGCCAAGTATTTTTAAGGATGCTTCCATATATATTAGAGGATGTGATAGTTGTAGAATAATGGGTAGACCTATGTCATCAAATGAGATGCCTTTATAGCCTCAGGTCATGATTGAGCCTTTTGAGAAGTGGGCTCTTGATTTTGTAGGACCAATATCTCCCATGTCCCGTAAAAACAAGTATATCCTGGTTTGCACGGAATATGTCACCAAATGGGTAGAAGCTAAAGCTTTGTTTAGGGCCACAGAGAAATCTGTGGTATAATTTATATATGGAAAGATATTCACTAGATTTGGTGTGCCTCAAGAAATCATCACTGACCAAGGTTCTCAATTCACCTCTAAATTAATGAAAGAACTTACCATGAAATATAGTATACGACATTGCAAATCCTCACCTTACCATCCACAAGCCAATGGCCAGGTAGAATCAACCAATAAGGTATTGGAAGCTATCTTAACCAAAACTATTCTGCTACATCATAAAGATTGGGCAGATACACTCCCATAGGATTTGTGGGCCTATATAATAACTTGGAGAAATACTATTGGACATACACCCTATGAGTTAGTATATGGGAAACAAGCCCTTTTACCTATTGAATTCCAAGTTAATACTTTCGTATGGTTGTACAATTAGGTATGGATTTATAAGAGGCACAAAAACAACGAATCTTATGGATTAACGAATTAGATGAGATTAGGAAAGATGCACTCCAAAGGACAATGTTAATACAAAATCAACAAAAGAAATGGCATGATAAATTTATTAAGCAAAAGTAGTTTAATACCGGAGATTGGGCATTGTTATTTGACTCAAGGTATAAAAATTTTAAAGGAAAATTAACAACCCGTTGGATGGGCCCATATGAGGTAGTTACAGCCTTCAATAATGAGTCAGTAGAGATTAAGACAATTGATGATTCACAAAATTCCTTTGTCATAAATGGACACAGACTTAGACTTTACCATCAACCAATCTCTAGACAAGATTTCGTGAAGAATGTCTTACAACAAAAGGAGATGGAGCTAGTTGAAGATGAAGTCATTCCTCCTCCCCCTGATTCTTAAAATATTTTGTGTTTTTTTTATGTCAATATGTAAATATATATTTATTTATTTAATAAATAAAAGTCATTTCTAATAAGCTGACTACATTTATCCAGGGAATTTGGTTGTATAATTAGCTTATGGAATTTTGTCAAGTAAAACAGGAAGGCTCTTTTTCTTTATCTAAACTTTGATGAAATTTGTATGACTTTTTCTCGATCCATATGTTTTTGTTGCGAATAAAATTTGAATCATCTAATAAGTGGTTTTGTAGTTTGATTATAAGAACCTTGTTTCTTCAACCAACCCATGAAATGTTTCCTAAAAAGGGAAGTGCTCTAAAAACTGATAATTCAGCCTAATTTTTTTTTTAAAATAGGGAGTTATAATGAAATTACCATATTCCCTATATTGTTTCTACCCACTTTCTTTGATGATTCCTTATGATTTTATGGTGATTGATTCAGATATGTATATTTCATACTTATCATTAAAACAATTGCTTAAGACCTATTCTTATCATCATGTGATTCAAAGTTCTATTTTACACCTAAGGACTACTTGTTCATCCTATGCTCATTATCAAAACTTGTCTCTAAGGATTTTTAAGAAAATTCAAGAATAAGTGGATTTCCTAATTGTGGGGAACATTACTGCTTTTTATGAAGAAGATAGACTGGGTATTCCAAGAACAACTTTAAGTTATTATCTTTAACTCGCTCTAAGTACCAACCGACTTCCATATGTTAAAAGAACAAATTGTTATACGAAGTAAACCCGTCAGAGTACTGAACAGGCTTGTTGGTAGCGGGTCCATGCTAAGTAATATCTTTAAACAAGGAAGGCTGATAAGTGCAAGTAAACCTGTCGGGGTACTGAATAGGCTCGTTGGAAGCAGGGCTATGCTTGCATGGTACCAAGATAAACCCGTTGGGGTACTGAACAAGCCTGCTGGTAGCGGGGCAATATCGGGTAAAAGAGGTCTGGTTAAGCATTACTATGCACATGGTTCATAAAAAAAACACTAAATAAACGAAGCAGAAAAAAGAACAATACATGTTTAGGCCAATTCTTCATCATGTCATTTGAGAATGGTTGTAAGTTGGACTTGGGACTCTATCATCTACTTTAATAATATCTAGGATATAATTATTCTAGAAATGGGACCCATATCTGTAGAAATATCACGAACTCGAGAGTGAACTTAAAATATTATTTAGATGATAGGATATCGTTAAAATGAGGCATGGATGACTAGTTACTCCTATGGAATTTTTCACATCAATTATACTCTTGTTATTTGTATAATCTTCTTAAGCACTATTATTCTTGATGGAAATACATATCTGAATCACCTCCATTTACCAGTTAGTATTTGATTTGCTTACTAATAATAGTAGCATTTTTAAGAACTATTTGGAACTCAGTCAATTTTTCTTTGATGTCTTGAGGACATGCCATATTTTTGGTTTGGGGGAAGCTTAGAAAGTTTCTAAATGACTGTTTTTACGTTCTGAATGTTTATAGAAAGTTTTGTTTATTTCTGACAAAAGTATAGATGTTTTCATATGTTTTTTAGGATAATGAAATTAACGTAAGACTGTTTTAATCCATGAGGAGCAATGCAATAGAGGTTTACTAAAGATGATTTATATTATGTTCTCACAACCCAGAAATTTTATTGCATAATTAGTAGCAGTCAGACCCAGTAAGGCATATTTTTGAACAAAAGGTCCGTTTGAAGGGTCAAATGAATATTTGAATGAAGTTCCGAATGGAAGGTCAAATGACGCTCGGATGAAAATTATACTATTATAAAGGCATGTTGTCAAAATGTCAAATCCTTTTGGTTTTATGGGCAAAGAGTTTAATTGGTTGCATCATATTCATAATCATTGAGCTTTATCCACATGCTTACATGCGTATTATGATTTTATTAAGAGTAATTTCGACCTATAATTTTGATTACGATTTTGACATAATGTGATCTCGTGTAAAATCTATACGAATGTGATATGATTGTATGATATTTTCAATTATCATTACACTATCAGTATCTTTATCCTCTTACCCAATTTCATGCAAGAACCATCAAGTGACCTATCATCTTGTTAATTCAAGTTATTATGATTTTGAATGCGTCTTTATGGAATTATATTGAGTAATGTATTCAACCTGTCCAAAGTTTAGCTTTGGACATGGTTGAATTTATCAAAACCCTATGAATTCATTAATGCACGCATCCTTTTTGACGGCACATGATTCAAGATTTTCCATGATGGCATGATCGTTTAAACGTGCCAAGTCTCTGCCCGTGATCATTGAATCTCTCGATCAGAACATTGGGGCATGACATGACTCAATTACATTACAAATACTTCCTGGAATAAATATCGGGGTACAATACATAAGATATACAAGTGAATACATTCTGAAGTTACAAATACATCAACACTCCCTCTTAACTAGGAAGGTATTCTCTCGACACAATTTATCAGCACAAGCCTTCTTCTCTGTATCATCTGGATCATCATCAAGTCATCTTCATCTTCAAGCCATCTTCATCGTCAAGTCATCTTCATAGTCAAGTTATCTTCATCAATTTTGGATCATCACTTGATCTGGAGTATCACTGGATCATCATCAAGTCTGGATCATCACTGGATCATCATCATCATCACTGCTTCCACTATCTCAATCAAATGGTGCTATCTCTTCATTCTTATTGTCACAGGAAGTTCTACAGAGCCATCCCTTTTTCATGCTGGTTGTAGGCCTAGCCTCTAGGTAGGTCTTCATCTTCTTCAACACTTATATTTGACCATAAGAGGAACACATCCAAGAACCATGTTAGAATGGCCCACTCAACACTTACATCTTTCATTCTCAAAGAATGGCTCTCAGCTCTAGGCTGAGTGTCAGTCCCAGACTAAAAAAAATT
Organism: Pseudotsuga menziesii; assembly: GCA_001517045.1. Lineage (NCBI taxonomy): Eukaryota > Viridiplantae > Streptophyta > Pinopsida > Pinales > Pinaceae > Pseudotsuga > Pseudotsuga menziesii. Next base: position 326,551 of record LPNX010037801.1, on the reverse strand, counting down.
CTTGGTAACTTACCAGGTGCCTCCATTCTCCCAGAGAATAGCCTCTCAGCACTAAGCTGAGCTTTAGTCCTAGACTGAATCAATTTCCTGGTAACTAACCAGGTGCCTCCATTCTCCCAGAGAATGACTTCTCAACACTAAGTGAAGCTTCAGTCCTGGACTGAATCAATTTATTGGTAACTGATCAGGTGTCTCCATTCCCCCAGAGAATGGCTTCTCAGCACTAAGTTGAGCTTTAGTCCCGGATTGAATCAAATTTCCTGGTAACTGAATAGGTGCCTCCATTCTCCCAGAGAAAGGATTCTCAACAATAAGCTGAGATTCAATCCCGAACTGAATCAAATTTCTTGGTAACTAACCAGGTGCCTCCATTCTCCTAGAGAATGGATTCTCAACACTAAGCTAAGATTTAGTCCCAGATTGAATCAATTTCCTAGTAACTGACCAGGTGCCTCCATTCTCCCAGAGAATGGCCTTCAACACTTATATTTTACCATGGAAGGAACCAATCCTGTCACCATGTCAGAAAGGCACATGAAATCATCACCTCCCCTTGGAAGGAACCTTGATCTTGAGAAAACCAAGCTTCTCCCTGAAGCACTCAAACTTCACTCTGGCCATTTCTAGCATAGAATCACATCAAGGATGATTACATCCAAGGATAACCTGCGAGCTTCGCCAGGACCGATTACATCCGAGGACAACCTACAGGACCGTTTACGTCTGAGCAACCTACGAGCTTCACCAGGATTTATGCTCAGACAACCTGTCTCACTAGCTATGCTAGAAATCCCTCTTTCGAGAGATCTGGATATGGATCACAAACTAGGGATTCACTACTCCTCTCTGCATCATACAAAAATGCAAGTCAGATCAATCAAATCAAATAGTAGTTTTCAAAAGAAACATACTACCTCCCAAATAGCTGAGAAAGTGGCAACATATTTTTCCTCGGCTGTACTTAGTGCCATACAGGACTCCTTCCTGCTAAACCAAGAGATCACACATGATCTCATACTAAAGTAGCACCTCGAACTGCTCTTCCTATCAATGGCACTACCTGCCCAATACGAATCCACATAACCCTCCAGGTTAGTGTTCTGATTCGTATCATACTTGAGCCCATACTCAACTATACCCTTTAGGTACCTCACTACATGCTTTGCAACCATCAGGTGAACATGTCTCAATGTGTTCACAGCAAAGAAATTATCTGGTCTCGTATTTGTTAGGTACATCAAGGAACAAATCATCTGATGATACATCATGGCATCAACCGTCTCTAATGAAGCAAGACTCAATAGCTTCAGGTTCGATGCCATAGGTGTGGTCATGGCCTTTCATTCCATCATCCTGAACCTATTCAGGATCTCTACTGCATACTTCCCTTGTCCCAGGGATATTCCATCCACATTCTTCCACACTTCCATGCTTATAAAGTAGTGCATCATATCCAAGTCCTTCATCTCGAACTCAGTAGCAAGTATCCTTCTTGCAACTTTAATGAGTTCCTCTTTTCTATCAGGAATAAGTCATCGACATATAACAAGAGCATAACTGGTCTTCCACCTTCAACCTTGAAGAAAATGTTGGAATCCTCTTTACTCTCAGTGAAGCCTAGAGTTATCAGTAAGCTATCCATCATGTCGTACCATGTCGAACCTCGAGATCTTCTGTAGTCACTCCCTCTGAAGCGGAGCATCATTCTCTCTCTTCCTTTCGTACTTTATGCATTGAAACATTCTGTACTGGAGTGACAAGTAGCTTCCTCTACTACTAATATTCTATGTATCCATCTAGGGTCACTGGATACCAAGATCCTTTATCTTGAAAATGTTCTTCTTGCACCCATCTGTGAGCTTTTTATCCTCTATAGGATTTCATCTTCAACCTTGTAGCAAAGGTTAAGATATTCATCACTCTAGGTGATCTTCAAGCTCCTCATGTATGTGTTATCCCATGGGTGTCTTCTAAGCTCATACAAGGCCTTCTTTAATTTGCACACATGATTCTGTCTTCCATGTGTCTTAACTTCTGGTGGCTGCAAATGTCTCTTCGTAGTCTATGCCTTCTTTCCGTGAAAATCCTCGTGCTACGAATCCTTCCTTGTATCCCTCGATGTTTCCATATACTGCATGATGAAACTATGAACTTCCCTTCAGGTCTCGATACTGCATACTAGACATCATTCTTCATTTTTTATTATTAAAGTGAATCTTGAACTGTCGTCACTTGTTCTTCGGAACAAGTCTCATCCTTCTTTTCTTGTAGGTGATTGTATGTGATCTTTCCTACAAGTCAAATGCACCAGTTGTATGATTAGAAACATTTCATAATTCATATTCATAATGGTAAATTCTTATGCATAAAGATATAATTATGCAACTATTTTAGCCAATACAACATTCATCCATATCTCACAGAAACTTTCTAGATGCCTTCCATCTATACTAGGACAACATTGAGATTGTGCACTAATCCAATATGTCAGCAAAGAGGTTTCATTCTAGATAAATAGCAATGGAGGGTTGTATAGCACCATGAGCTACTTACCCATCACATGCATATTAGTAGTATATTGTCATTAATGCAAACATTCTATCATGTATAACACATCAACTAAATATAAACAAATGCATAACAAAACAATATCATGTAATGACAATTGAATACTTATCTTTATTTTTTTCATGGGTAGACTCCTTCTTTCAGCTTCATCATATTCTTCATTCATAACAACATCATTTCTTATCCAAATGCTCAAGATGGATAAGAGGCTCTTCAAGAATTAAGTTCTTTATATTCCCCATCGCTTGAGGTATCTTCTTTGAATCATGAAATCTTGATCTTCAGTTGCTCCCATCTTCTTTTCTCTTATTATGAGTCAAGCTTCTTCTTGTGTGTGCTCTTCCCAGAGTCTGTTGAAAGTAATCACTTCCTTCTGGCACACATTACTTGAATGAATGAATCCCATGATCCTAGGAGGCCATTCAAGGTGGTTATCACAACTTCTGCATTCTCCACTTCTTCTTCTACCGCTTCAAGTTTTTCTTTGATTTGAGAGACCCTTGTAAAGTATGATTGTATGGTCTCTGCATTCTGGATCTTCACATTCTTCAACTATTTTCTCAAAGTCATCTTCCAATTTATGTTCTTCCCTTCAAATAGCTTGGTCAAGGAATCAAACATCTCTTTCTATGTCTTTAGGGAAGACACTTGTGGTATAAGGTGATCTGTGATTGACTCAGCAATGATATTTTTGGCCTTGACCAATTTCTTCTTGTGTAAGGCTTTTAGCTTCATCTCCCTTTGGAACTAGAACTTCTCTACTTATGTAGGTGTCCAATTGATTTCCTTCAAGAAATAGTGAGATCCTATACTTACATGCTTGGAATTTGTCAGCCTCACCAAGCTTGTATGATTAGTTATCTTGAAATGAGAACCTCAACTCTAAATAGCAAAAGATTAGATCTTACCGATTTGAGGTGTCCATCCTGGTTTCGGAGCTGGCTCATCTAGGGTTTGTAAGAGAAACCCTAATTTTTAAAACTTGGAATCTTTCAGATCTGATTGGATAGAACAATAATACTCTTCAAGGAAAGCTATCCAATGTAGTCCTTTTCAAAAAACAATGGAGGGAAGCTCCCAGAACAGGAAACCCTAGTTTACCAATTTCTTCTGCGAAACTCCCTGATACTGTTTCTGCAATATATTCGAACATACTACTCCTCTATGTCTAAAATTTCGTATGGAGGTAGCCTCATCTGTCTTTGTTCCAAAACCACAACTTTCATCATAATTGGTTTCACCAATTGGGACTTATGATATTTTTCCCAAGGTGACCTGTTTCAGGACTGTTCAGCATAGCGAAGTTGTACAGACTTCCACGTGTCACTGTTTCATATTTGGGGTCTGAAAGTTTTACCACATAAATTAAAGTTTGTACCCTTTATGGAAAATATTGAGAAATTTAATTTGGACCTTTGTATCCATAGATATAGCAATTTTCCCCAGGTGTCCTGTTTGGGGAGGAATCCTGGGAGAGGCTGGAACCCTAACTTGGAGGAATCATATCTCCTAGAATATAGAGAATATAAGGTTGAAACTTGGACACAATGTACATCAGGAATTCAGATTCAACCTATGAAAGTTCGGAACCTGAGCCTTCTCCAATCTCAAGATATAACAAATCTACCAAAACTATCAGTTTTAGTGTTTTAGGGTTTTTCAGGCCCGGGGTGAAACTAGGGTTTGAATTTCCCGAAGTTTCACCCAACCAAAAATATCAACCCAGGTCTCTAAAATTTTATTTTGATGAGGAGAGAAATCCTATTTCGGGCTCACTCAAAAAATCCTCTTATGTAAAAAGCCCTAATTTCTCGCACCAAAAACTGAAAATGCCTGGAATCAAATTCTGCTTCGACAGAAAGATGTGCCCTTCAATGGAGAGTTATCCTAGCCTTATTTTGCTGATAGATTGTGGAGAGAGACCCAAAAATTAATAATCCATAGCTTCCATAGCTGCACAGTGTCTTCTTCTCAAGTTATCTCTAATACCATGTTATATTTTTATCATTTAAGCAATATGATCTAGGATCTTATCTGAGAGAATAACATGCACAACAAAAATCACAAGAGACAAGAGACACAAATAATTTTCCTTGGGGAAAACATAAAGGAGAAAAAACGACAACTTCCTTAGAGATAGAATGAGCACCAATGGCAGCAGTAAAACCCAAAGACAAAAGATTATCTCCACAACTTTTCTCTCTCTCTCACTTGAGAGAGCTTCTCCTCTCTCACTCATGCGCCCCAGTGAGTGAGTGTGTGTATGATAAATAGAGAGGCTCACTCTCTATTTATATTTTTTCATTCACTTAATGTCCACTCCAACAAGTCGGCCTCACTTAACAATTACTTACCAGGCCCGATATCTCTAGGAGAGTCTAATAAACCTAGTGCCCCACAACTGTGGGGACTTTTCCCTCCGATCAACAAGGAGGGTTAACCTTAAATCAATTGTGGGGACTATTTCCCTGACTTACAATGGAGGGTTAAACTCAATGACTTTACATGACTTTTTTACATTATTGAATCTCTCGATCAGAACATCGGGGCATGACATGACTCAATTACATTACAGATACTTCCCAGAATAAACATCGGGGTACAATACATAAGATATACAAGTGAATACATTTTGAAGTTACAAATACATCAATAATTGTACCTATAGGTGTATTTTTCCTTCTACCCTTACCCTTACCCTTACCATCGTCTCCTTTGGTAGCCTTACCTTCACCCTCACCACCTTCTTCATTGGAATTGTTTTTCCTCTAATTTGTTTTTTAAGTTTTAAATTTTCAGAGATCCTTGCTAACCTTGTTCCTTTCTCCTTATCAGCTTTCCTAGAAATGGTTTTTCTCAAATCGAAAATTATTGATTCTAATTCTCCAACTTTTTTTCCATGGCTTCCCTCCCACTCTTTCAACTTCAACTGATATTCTTGTACTACCTGTTCATATTCTTTATATTTATTCTCCATTACCTGTAAAGGACCCATTTCTATCCTCACTAGTGGTACATTGAGAATAGGTGGTATTTTTTCAACTCTTCTTTGAGTTCACTTGCTTCAGCATTAGCTTTTTCCAAAGCCTCTTCATACGCAACCCTCAGGGACTGAATTGATTTTTCAGCATCATCATTGTTTTTTTATACTTCTTTGGATAATAATTTAACCATTTATGCTTTCCCTTTTATAATTATGTCTGCTTTGAAATGATTATCCACAACTGTCTCTTGCAACACTGCTATCTGTTTTAGGCATTGTAAAATATTATCATCTTTTCTCAAGCACTCTTCCACCCAACTGCATATATAGGAAGCTTGTTCCTTGAAATGCTCCATTTTATCATATAGGATGAACACGTACCTACTATCAAACTTATATGATGCAATGTCTAAATGCATAGAGGAAGCCCCTAATTCTAATTTGGAAGAACAATCATACTCAATTGCCAACTGTTTAGGAGGAATTCTATCAAGAATGTCTTGAGGAATGGAAAAGTGAGTAGTAGTTTGTTCCATTTTGTTTCCTGTCACCTCCTCCCAATGAAATCTATCTACATGCCCCTTAAGCTCTTTCAAAGTTATGGCAACACGAATTTCATCATTTGTGACCAAATCAAGATACTGTACTCGTAATTCACCATGGTGCTCAGGACTTTGTACTAGTGTTTCCTTGTTCTGTTCAACATGGTGTAATGGTAATTCCACATGGTGCTCAGGATATTGTACTAATTCCTCATTCTACTGAGGAGACTGTACGAGAAATTCCTCATTATGTTCCCTGCTTTTACGTTTCCTAATGTATGTTTTATGAACAGGTTGTTTTGGAAAAGATATTTTTCCATGTTGGTTGATATCATGAATATCTATTTCAACAGCATGGGGTTGACATAAATCAATAATTTTTTGAAGTGTGCCTAAGAAACTAAATTTAACCTTCCTTAATTGGCTCTCTTGTAGGGCAGAGTGGAGTTTCTTAGCCAGTAGATAAGGAATATCTACAGGTATATCTTCCACCCAATGTATCACTACCTGCATACATTCAACCGAAATGTCATCCCTGTGATGATTCAAAATTGTCCTAAGGACAATATAAATCAAATTTTTGTATATTTCAAGAGGGACATATTGCATTTTTAAACCATTCCTCGGGACATTTACTTCTCGCCCACAAATTTTACTGTCCATCTAGTTCTTCTCCTATTCGGGGTTTTTCCTTGAGCTTAAAATCGCTCCCCCTCTGCGTGGAATATTTGTAGCTCAGGAAACCAAATCAAGTTCGAGGTATACCCGCTTCCAAAAAATTATGAGTTCTGTATTCCTAGCATCATATTTCAAAATTGCCTCATCTATATCCTCATCAACACAACTAAACATTCCCCATAAAAAGTCAAAAACTTCTTCTTTCCTTGTGATAGTTTCCATACTTGGTGGCCACATCTTTGCATCTCTCCATGCATTAGAATTCTCCTGGAATTGTTTTACTGTTACGCTATCATCTATGGATGATTTTGTTTCAACTGGGGTTACAGAGGAGGATGCCCGCATTTCAGCTGCGCTCGTCATGCTGGATGCCCCTGTTTGAAGTTCGGCCATGGTTATCTAGGTTCGAAGCAGAGGTGAGATGATGCCCACGTACTATGTTTCAGGCTCACAAATTCTCCCCGCAGACTGATTTTCAGTCTCACAAATTCTGTCGGCAAAGAGGTTTTCAGCAACAAAGCAACGCTTTTCTTGGGTATGCACTTTGGAAATAGAAACATATAAAAAAGGCATTTGGAAATAAAAACATATAAAGATCATCATGACATAAAAGATATAAACACGTGCCTCTACTCTTCAACAATTAAATACCATTCATCTTCTTCTTCATCCAATTCAACATTTGTATCAAGATTTGGTTCAGAAAACATATTGATGAAAGGATTATTCACATCAACATCATCATCAATGGCATCTTCGCTAATATAGTCATCAACATCGTAAATGAGATCATCGTCTACTACATTTGGATGATCAACCTCTTCAACTTCTTCATAGAACACATCGTCTGCAGCCACCTGCTCCTGATCTGAATCATCATCATCATCTTCTTCTTCATGATTATCTTCATCATCTACATGATTATACTTTACTGGTCTTCCTCTTGGATCGTATCTAACAACGTATAACCAACCTTCTTTACCTAGTACCTCTGAGTAAAAGACTTGCTGACATTGACTTGGAAGAACATAAGGCTCTGTAACCGGTTCAAATTATCTTGTATTAACCATGGTAAATCCATTAGCATGCTCAATAACAGTTCTTTTAGTATCACATTCATGCATTCATATCCTGTACCACTTCACCTCAAACAAAACTATTTTAAAGGAATTAAAATCACACTCAGTTATGTCCTCCAAATGCCCATAGTACCTATTCTCAGTTTCTTCTGGATGTCTGTCAATTCTAGAGGAAACATTGGTGACCTTAAACACTGTAGTTATCCCACAATCCGAGGTTTTCATCTTATCATCCAACATTTTGATACAAAATTTATGACCATTACACCACATAGCCTTGTGATGTTTCAACTGCAACATTGACAACAAATAAAAAATACATTGTGAATTAATAAACATCATATAGGACTTAGAAAATATATTTGAAAACTTAAACAAACCAAATACATTGAAAAAATGGGAAGTGTTAGTGCCAGAAATTGTTCTCAGACTACAGAAGAACGAGCCAACACAATCTCAAAAGTCACAATAAAATAAAATAGGGTTTTTTTAGGGTTTTGGTTGAACACTTTGAAGACAAGAGGGAAAAATTCATAAAACCAAAGAAAACCCTAAATCATGAGTATTTAAATGACTAATATGCATAACATATAAACCATAATCCAACAGAGTAAACACAATACTGAGTTTCACCCACAGTTAGCAAGCATTTCAAGCATAAAAACATTAAACAGGAAATGAATATACCAACTGAGTAATTAACACAAATTATAAATGAAACCTGTCAATAATCTGAAGGGCATATAGTGCATATATTTCATAGTTCAGTCATCAAAACACATAAGAGTCTTTTACTTAGCTCATAAACAAAGCCTGATAGCCTCCCCTTGCCAGCAAAAAATCGAACCTCTCTCCTGTACCCTTGTCTAGCTTTTATCATTACAAATAATTAGTTCTGTATTCCCTTCATTAGGTCAAATTTGAAACTACTCAGTAGTTACATTAACTAACTTTCAACTAATTGACTAAAAATAGCAAAATCAGATTCCTGGTAAATATGGCGAATTTCTGAAAAATAGGTGTCAAAGAAGCTTCCATATCTCTCAATACGCGACACCTGTGTAAAACCTGAGAGAGGTTTTTGTGAATAGTTCTGTGATGGACAAAACCCTCTCTTGGTTTTTAAAACGGAATCACCAATCAATCAGAATATGCCCCGTAAGATTAATACTAAAAAAGGAAAATATTAAATATTTTTAAAACCTTGAAAAATAGGCTATAAAGATTAAACTGAACATTTCAAACCTTGACATCTGTTGCAATACTGAGAGAGGGTTTTGTGAATGGGTATCTTATGAACAAAAACCTCTTTTTGTTTTCTAAAATTCATTTCCATCAGCTCGTGGTCTGCACTCAATTGCAATAACCCAAAACAGGAAAAACAGAGCATAATTCTCAATAATCTTTGCACACTCCAAGTCTTCTATCAGTCTTTTATTTGCAGTCACTGATCCTTCATTAGCTTCATGCAGGTATTCAATTTGATGTTTGTATTTCTTAATGATTCTTTGCAGGTTTTCCTTTTTAGAATCAATACATTTGTCTCTTGATATTATTTGCATCCCTTCTGGTGTCCATGGGATTTTTCAGTTTCTTATAGATTTCTTCATCCTCCTTCATAAGCTCTGTGGAGGTCACAAGAATCTGTGGATGTTCTTCAGCTTCAATATTGCAGTGAACTTCTTCTTCAACTATCTCTCTTTTCTCCATACATGAACTCTTTACATCCTTTTGCTGCTGCTTTTGAATCATCTGATTTCGAATCTCCATGAAAATATCAGAAATCTTAGTATCAGTGAAGACAGACTTATCTTTTGATACTACTGGTTTCTTACCTTTCATAAATTCTTTGCTGTCATCTTCACTACCATCCAATTTCTCTTGAGATTATGAATAATCTATTACTATAATTTTTTCATTAGCCATTTTGGGATTTAATAACTTCTTCATGTTTAGCCTAAGCTTGTTCTTTGGCCTTGTCATAAGTCTCCAGACTGCTCCAACCTCTCCTAGCATTTTATGAACCTTTCCTTGATGAGTTATTGAAGCAAATTTAACATCCTTCATTCTTTTCCTTCTTGACACTGTTTCCTTTTCAAAATGAGTGTATACTTCTTGCTTAGAAAAAACCCTAGCTTCATTATTAGTAGGAACTCTAACCTCATCAGATAGGTATTTTTCATCCTGTCTTGACAATACTGTAATAGGGATCTGCTTCTGCTCCTTAACCTCCTCCCTTACATTTTGATTTGATTCTGCAGGTAACATTTCTTCCACTGGATTAAATTCCTTCATCTCTGACTGTAAAAATTTGTTTTCCTCAACATTAACTCGCTGTCCAAACTCAATGTTTTCATTTTCCTGATTCGAAACTTCTCCTGGTTTATCAGTTTCTTCATCTTTGACTATGACCTTTTTTCTAAGCTTCTTAATCAGAGTTTGAACCTTATCTACCTGTCTTTTTTGGGACTGTTCCTCCTACTCAGTCTTGAAACCTGACCAAAATAAGAAGTGCTCCCATGTCTTTCCTCTTTTCTACAATACAGTACTTATGATGAGTTTTATGAGCCCATGGTGAAAACCTGATGTTTTTGTATGGTCCTGGTGTTCTCTCACCCTACTTGACATCTTCTGTAAGCAGAAAGGAAGATTTATTTTAGATTCATGATTGAGATGTTGAAGGAATCTAAAATGATACTTGAACACAAAGGCAAATCTACCCTCACAGGTGACATAGCTTTGTAAGATTTTAATAGGCTCAATCCACTCAGGTTTAAAATTTTGAATGGGAACACCTTTTCCCCAGTCTGCTACTACACCTGGAAGCAAATATCTCTGAGCATCAAAGGTGAAGGGCACCTTTTTGAACCAAAATTCTCCCTCATCCAGAATCCCTGTTGCTTCTGCTAGTAACTCCCTGGTTAGTTTGAACTCCAAAGTGTCAAAAGACACTACATCCTTGTCTAAACAGTGAGCAAATTTGTAAGAAACCTCTGAATGATAACCTTCAATCTTTTCGAAGAACACTAACCATCCTACTTCTGCAAACAACTGTGCACAATCTAGAAATTTTTTGACCCAGCTTAAGTCTGAGGGTTCTGCGCTATTGGTGTTTCCACTCTTTTTCATTTTGAAATATTGTCAAACAGCTTCTATCAATACACCATAGCCTGACTGTCTTCAAATTTTGATAAACTGATAGAGAATACAGTATAGGGAAACCCAAAAGACCCTACTCTGAATTCTTTTGTTTAAATGATAAATACTTTAAACCCATTGATTAGCAATTCATCATTTAACATGGATTAGGTTTAAAACTAATTGTCTGTCATCAATTCTGTCATTAGTCATTTGTTCAGAAAAACCCCAAATTAATAAACCTTGGTAATGGATCGCAGACTACTTGTTAAAAATGACTAATCCAACTGCTGGAATCTTGTTATCTCAACTGTCAGGTGTCGAATTGCATGCTCCACTCTTCTTTGACCGCTTTGACCACTCCAGCCAATCGCTCCTGAAAGCCATAATTTTCGCTCTTTTTCAAAATTCCAATTACCAAGTGCTGATTTTTCACCATGATCTCCACCTGCTCTACGTGCACTTCAAGGAATACATGATTCAAAACACCTCTGTCTCATTATAGTCTGCTATCATTATTGCATTACCTTTGCAACAAACCGCCATGGCTCACCTTCATGATGATTTACTTGAAGGATTAACACCTGTTATAATGCTCATTATGGAGGAAAACACGTCTCAAATCCATCAACCAGTATAAATGACATCTCATGTGTGAAAATTTCAAAAAATATGACCCAAAAATGATGATTTTTAGATAGCGCGACTTTCTTGTAGCGCCCCTGTGTAACTTTTTCTGGCTTGCGCTACAGGAATATCTGTTTTATGATTTTTTAACCAAAACTCCAAACAAAGTGTTATTTTTTGGTAAATAACTTTAAATAATGTCTTATGATATTTCTTTAGAACCTTTCGAAAATATATACATCCTATAAGCCCATAAAAACCATGAAATTAATTAAGTAAAGCAAAAATTAAAAAGAAAACCTGTTAAATCAACTATAAACATAAGGCTAAAATCAAAATATTTTAAAAGAAACCAAGGTCAAAACTTTAAAACAATAAGAAAAATCATATTTTTAAGACAAGCAAATGGTTCAAAAATAGAAAACAAAAACAAGCTATAATAGGAAGTAACTAGAAAAATGTGGGTAAACAATTTACTTGCATTTTTATCTTTTAAACCATAGGCTAAATCAACTTCCCTTTGCGACGTAAGATCAGGAAATTAATGTTGATGACGATGAGCTTTTTTAATCATCTCACTAACCCCTTCCCACGATAACCTACAGAATCATTCTTCACAATCTTCTATCCAATGCTCCATCCAATCAAGGTTGTTTGCAATGTATAAATGTAAAGCGTCCCACACTCGAGCAACTATATGAAAAAATAACAATTCACTATCATTAATTAGATATCATTACATGCATAGTTTAATACAGTTGAATATGTAGGATTAATAAAAAAATAACAAATCAGTATGATAAAATAAAATTGGAAAAATACATGTGTAATATATTAATTCCACAAAATCTAATAATTACCTTCCACGGTCCTCATTGTACCTTTCCCCAATAGGACCTCCCCTTCAAATTTGTTGATGGAGTTGAGATACCAAATGCGAGGCACATTCATATTTCTGCTAATTTAGGTAGATATTCACTAATATACACCATGCATTGATATACCATATATCCCTCAACCCTAGAACCCTCAGGACGTGCTCTTTATCTAACAAGATCGTTCATGCCTCTCCACCATCCACATCGACCTTGTGTGTACCGGTCCACATAATTCAATCTCCTCAACTTGGTATATGAGGTAGTGTTCTTGTGCATTGAAAAATGCTGGAGTAGAAACTGTTGCATTTCACACATTAGTCGGGGAATTTCTCTCTTCCAATACCTTATATCTTCTTTATGGATTTCTTTTGAGGAAAGCCACCTACAAATGATGCAATAAAATAATATCAAGCCATATATAAAATTTGCGGGAAAAACATAATATGTCAATAAGTTCTGCTACAAATCACGGACCAAGTACATTTTCCATATAAAACATTACTTACCTCATGTATTTTCCAAGAACAAAAATAATTTGTTTTATGTTGTTGTCAAAGTCATTTGGGAGAGATAAATGTAGAACATACTGTATCAAAAAACACATAATTATTATTTATTTCCAAATAAGAGAATAAAATTAATAAACTAGTGCATACCAATAAGGAAATATACTAAAAACGCACAATTACCTTAATGAATGTATGCCAGTCATGTATTTTAACCCCACCAAAATCACCTTTTTTCGTTAAGATATTCTTTATGTTAGACGAAAACCCCGCCGAAAACCTGATTTTTCTGATGACCTCTTTTACAATATTGCTCCGTTGCTCCGTTAAGCACCAAGGAAGACTAATATTATGTTGACGGCCATCACCATTAGAATTAATGATCACACTTTGCAATGCGTGATTAGCTTCTTGGATGTCACTACAAATATTTCCAATTCTTTCATTGCCAGCCCTTCCATCTAATATTCGCCATAACAATTATGTTATGTTCTTCTTGATATGCATTGTATCAAACAAATGAACTATTTACAGGTGCTTGTAGTATGGAAACCTACTGAATTGCATCGGGTAAATTTTCATTTCTCGTGGAAGCCTATTCGTGCCTTAACGACATTCATGAAACATCAACAAAATCAAATTAACTCTAATTAATAAATATAGGTACATATCGTGATGAACATAATTCACTAAAAAAACAAAGATTTATATAATATATGATACAAGTTGAATGTGATTGTCATTGATGTCAAAGGAGTTCAGTGAATGACAAAAGGATAACCAAAGACATGATGGCAGGGTAAACTCGGTGAAATACAAAGGAATGACAAAGGAAGTAATGACATGGAAAGTATGATTATGTGGCATGTATGGTGAGGCTGGAAAGACACATAATGGTGTTCTGGTGCTATCAGGAAGTCAGTGTTGTAATTTGACATCATTCTGGAAAAATATGGCAACTTTGTAAAACTTTGGAAATTGACTTAGTATGAAAAATTAGTCAAAACTACTCTAAGAGAGTTCCCGCCATAATTCATGGTTTAAATAGAATTCCCGCACCACCATATCAGGATATAGATTTTTGAACTGGATATCTAGCCACGGTCTTAGTTTTCCTTAATCATTTCTGAGGAGAAAGTTATAAGGCTGCCAAAATAGGGTTTCAAGATAAACCTTGGAGAAATTCTTGGACATGGCTAAGTGTTGGAAAACTGGTCCAGGTGGCCTTTGATCCATGAAATTTGATAAATTTATTTTCACAAGGACATCCCTTGGCGGGAATTTCCAAACTACCTCTCAAAATCCTGTTCTCAACACTTACGCAATTTTCTTGTATTTCTCCATATGCAAATTAGTATTTTTCCTACTTTTGGCAAATTGATATTTTGCATATGTGACCATTGTAAGTCAGCCTGAAAGTATGGTTGGATAGCCATTTCAACAAAGAACAAATCCATGCCAATTGATGAACCTATTGACATACACCCAACATCTGGCATGCATTTGAAAGTGGTCTTCCAAATTGCTTATTGACACTTGGACAAATCTCTTCAAACCCTAAATCACCAAGGTGATTTTATTTTTTTCATCAAACTTGGAGAGTAAGACATACACAATGTGAGGAATATCATACTGACTCAACCATGCCAATCTTCTCTCCTGCAACCTCATCATCTAACCTTGGCGGGCATTTTACTGGGATAGTACAAATGAAGGTGAGAGGCACTTTTGGCAGATTGATATCTTCCTCCTCAGAGACTCTTTGGCCAATATGAAACCATGGTTGGATGCACCAACCAACATACTAGAGTCTATCACTTTCAGATAATTTTTCTCATCATCCTATGAGAGATGGCGCACATTTCCTTGAGGCCACTTAGGCATATTTTACCAATAATTCCATACTTAAACAATTTGTCCAAAACCTAAGGTGGATTTTTCATTTCACCCAAAAACTGAACTAATGCTACTAGATGATGTATTACACCTTACTGAGCACACCTATGCTGATTTCACTTCTAGACTCATCTTCATTTTCCTTAGGTGGGCATTTTACTGAACCTTGGTGTAAGACGGCCTAAAGCCCTATTTTGGCAGATCCATATCTTCTTCCTCAAGCATTATCAAACCAATGTGAGAACATGGTCAGGTAGAAAAAACATACACCTACAGGATGACCATGTGGTGCGGTCATTTTCTTCAACTAATTTCCCTAGAGAAATTCTGACTAATTTGACCAAAAATCCTTCTTTTGGGAGACCTGTATCTTCTTCTTCAAGGAGTTTTCTGAGAACCGAAGCCATGGTCAGATAGATATTTCAAAAAACTATGGGATGGCAGGTCATGGTGGGTATATTCTTCTTCTTATGAATTATGGTGTTCATTTTCATAAGGCAGCTACTTTAGGGCAGTTTTTCAACACTTAGTCAAAATCCCCAAAATATCATACCGTTACCAATTACTACCAAAATGTAACAATGACATCATGAGACATTAGGACACCAACATGTGTTTTTCAACCTCATCACACATGCAATATCAACACTTATTTTGTCATTAATGACCTCCTTTGACATCAATGACAACCATACTCAACAGTGTCCTTGTGCTAATAAAATTCATAGGGTGACATAGATCTATTCCTTGTTGAAGTGGTTATCCACCCATGCTTTCAATTTTCCTTATGATGGTCACATGTGCAAGAAATCAATCTGCCAAAGTAGGAAAAATATTGTTTTGCATATTCAAAAATTTGGCTAAGTATTGACCAATATTCCAACAATACATAAATAATTTGGCATACCTTGACGATTTCTATTATATTCCAAGTTCCATAGGTGAGGTGTCATTCTTCGTGGTTTTTTTTCCATTCTCTTCTTTACCATTGAATTTTTCTTTGTTTGTAGTTCAATAACTATGGTTCTTAGGCAGAAAGTGCCTATACTCATCAAACACTTCCTTTTCTAAACTCCTTGAACGACGAGATTTTATCCTGGGACCACAAGCTGGACATGCAAATTTACCCTTTGTTTGAAGACCTGGAAGATATATGAATTAGTGTAGCGAATTAGGATTACCATTTAAAATAATGCATGATATTTTCAATAGATATATATATAATATTAAAGAACAAAAGAAAGTAACAATATACCACAAAAATGTGTTAACCCGGGAGCATCACGAATTGTCCATCCAAGTATTCCATGGAATTGAAATTTCCTTTTTCCTATTGGTCTAGAGATGTCATACATAGTGATGCCAACCCATAACTTCAACAACTCATCGATAAGAGGCTCAATATATACGTTCATATATTTAACCTGGTACTTACCTAATTGGTCCAACATACATGATTAATTATATTTAGCTATATGTCATTATATATAAAAGACATAATTATCATGCACGAAACAAAGAAATTAAATATTTAGTGATCAGACTTTCAAGTACAAAAATACAAATTAATTAAATACCTGGAACAATCATTGCCAACATTGTGTGCTCTCTCTTGATCGACATCCAAGGAGGAAGGTTATTGTTTAGAACAAAAACAGGCCACACTGAGTAGGTAGAATGAAGCTCTCCAAATGGATTGACACCATCAGCTGCCAACATAAGTTTAACATTACGAGGTTCTTCTTTGAAAATTAGCCACTTTTCTTCGATGCACCTAAATGCATACCCATCTGCAGGCATTCGAAGAACATCATCTCGACTTCTATTCTTTGCATGGAAATCCATAAACTGTGCTATACTTTGACACCTGAACAACTGCTGGAGATGTGGAATTATCGGAATATAACGAAGAAATTTGTGGGGCACCTTTTTTGTCACTTTATCAGTTTGATACCTACTTGTTTGACATTGTGGGCATTCATTGTCTAATGCATATTGTCCATAGTATATGATATGATCATTAGTACATGCATCAATATCTTGATACTCCATTCCAAATTCTTTCATAATCACATATATCTCTTGATATGTGCGTGGTAAAATATTTGGTGTTGGTAATAGAAATTCACCTTACAATCTACAAAATTCAAAAGAATAAGTCAATGTAAACAATATTAATCATCAATATCACATCCATACTTTACAAATTAGATAACAATAGAAATATAGGAAAAAAGTAAACCCTTTATGTACATGTGAACATGCAGACATAAATAATTAACAAATTACATACCTTAGTATCTGTGTGAGACAGATGTTTGATAAACCATTCAAAACCTTCAAGTTCACTAACAACAATATAGCAGATAGAATATTTGTTTTCGAGCCTTCATAAAGAGCTTAATGTGCCTTTTCGAGCAGAGGATCAACATCATGAATATCATCCTGGTTGTCCTCATCCATTGGAGCAAATGTGTCTTGGATCAATCTATGTATCTCATCTTCCTAATTTGTATCACTAACGTTATCTCCATCCATATCATCATTAAGAACTTTATCAGCTTCAATATTCTAATCTAGATGTTCGTCACCCTGTAAATGAGTATTTCTGCTAGTACTTGGAAAATGACTCTCCAGAAGGGGACATTTTGGGGGCATTGTCTATATATTTACAAACAACGTAGTAAAATTAGTGTGTATAGAACATATAATAAAACGATAAGATTACAATCAAATTTTTTTCTTAAGAAAAAAAAATAATAAAACGATAAGACATTTTACTGAAATTCATGACATGATTACTATTACAGAGAATACATTAAAAATTTGATAACCTCTTACCAAGGGACGATATTCATAACCCCCTTCAGCGTGCCCCTTCTCCCTACAATGTCTTTCAGTTGTCGTAATTAAAATTCTTCTTCTTTGCAAGCCCCTGCAATCAGAGCGATGACAATAACATTTTCCATCTCCCCTCTCCTCTAATGCCACTCTAAACTGAGCAAGCTTCCTTGCATTTTCATTCATAGTGAAAAATACTTGTAGTGACAAGTAATTGTCTTACCTACACCATACCAAATAGTAACTTGTCAAATACATTAGATATAAGTATGTTTCTAAATGCAGTATATTATATACCAATTTCTATAAAGAAAAACATGAAGACTGTGATGAATAGGATTGTCATTGATGACAACATTAATGACAATCATTTTGGAAAAATATGGTAATTTGGTGAAAAACAGGAAAATGACTAAGTGTTGGAAAATTGGCTCAAGTAGCCTTAATAAAATTCCCACCATAAATTGTGTGTTGAAGAAAATGCTTGCACCATATGGGGGTCTTGTAGATGGATATTTGGCCTACCTGACCATGTATTCATATTGTCTTGGAATTAGTTGAGGAAGAAGTTATGAACCTTCCAAAATAGTGTTTTAGGCAAATTGGACCAGACTAAAAAAATTGTGTAAGTGTTGGAAAAACTGGCTCATGTGGCCTTGGGAAAATGCCCACTGTACCTTATAGGTGTATGATAAAAATTATTTGAAGCTATCATCCTACAGCTTGTTGAAGAGGATATCTCACCATGGTCTCAGTTCTCATAGAAGATGTTTGATGACAAAGATAATGGTCTGCCAAAACAGAGTTTCAGGATGTTTTGCACTTTTCCAGTACTGGCAAAATTGCTTCAGTGGCCTCAGGGAAATTCCCGACCTATCTCATAGGATGATGAGAAAAATAATATGAAAGTGTTAGGATATATCTTGTTGATGGGTGCATCTAACCATGGTCTCAGTTGTCCTGTGGAGTGTTTTATGAAAGAGATATAAATCTGCCAAAAGGAAGAAAAATATTATTTTGCATTTTAAGAACACAAGAAAATTGGTTAAGTGTTAGATTCAGGAAATTGAAAAGGCATTTTGAAATGCCCGGAAGGAGGGGTTATTTTGATGATAAAAATTATCAGGTAGCATAGGCATGTTCCTTTGTGAACTGACTATCCATTCATACCTTCAGGTTGTCTTATCATGGTATCATATGCAAAATATCAATATGCCAAAAATAGGAAAATTAATATTTTGCATAGTGAGAACAAAAGAAAATTGACGAAGTGTTAAAAACAGGAGTTTGAGAGGTCAGTTGGAAATGCCCGCCAAGGGATATCTTTGTGCAAGTAAATTTATTAAATTTCATGGATCCATTCTTTGGTAAGTTGTCCATCTGCTCATGACTTTAGGTCTCCATAGAGTGTTCACACGTGTGAAATAGGAGTCTGCCAAAATGGGAAGAAATATGTTTTGATGTTCAAAAGAGGTTGAGAAGCTATTTTGAAATGCTTGTCAGAGGTTGTGTTTGTGTCAACAGATTTATCTTGTGATATGGTCTTGTTCATTGTTGAAATGGCTATCTAGCCATGCTTGTAGGTTTCCTTATGGTGATCACACGAGGGAGAAATCAATCTGCCAAAGTAGAAGAAAATTTGTTTTTACAAGTTAAAAACAATTTTGTTGAAGTGTTAAATTAAATAGTTTGGAAGCCTATATGTTGATGTGGACAATACTGAAGACAAGATACCAATGGTGTATGGACAGAGTTGAGACAGGGATGCAGTATGTTGTATGTTGAATGACTTGCTGAGTACATAATGAAGACTTGCTGATTGGTATTTTTTATGTTTGTGCCCATGGAAAACTTTCGAAGAGTTTGATCTATCAATTGTAATTTGTAATCTGAAATTTGTATAGGGAGGTTGGGTGGAGCTGGGGAAAGACTTATTGTTCTTTTGACAAGTTGAATCTTATTTGGATGTTGTATCATCCCAGTCAGTTGTAGCTAACTGAACCATTCTGGTGGGTGGTGCCACCTTATGGGTTGTATCCCATATTGGAGATTGAAGTCTCCACTTATATAAAGATTACAAAACTATATCTTGTGTCCCTTGTGCAATGTCTTGATAGTGATGTGTTTAATTGATGAATGACATGTGCCTAGTTGATATTGTTCTTTGATAAATATGTTGAAGCAATTTTGAAATAATGATATAAGATTGGTAGAAAAAGTTTAAATTGAGTTGAATCCTTAGCTCATTGATTCACCCTCCCACTCTCTCAGTGAGCATTGTGTCTAACAGACTGAAGTTTTCATTGATTCCGACAAGTGTTATGCAATGTCCTTTGATTTATTCACAATGAGACCTCAATAGTTTGGGCATTGGAACACTAGGTGGCCCAAATGGTCCAAATGAAAGTTTTCCTTCTACTGTGGAAAGTGATTAACACTATGTCAATGAACAATAGCTTAGTGGAGCATCGTGTCTATAGAAAAATTAATTGGATAGAGTCATTGTTGACTGGACCCTCTTGTTGCAATTACTCTGGTTTAAATAAAAGGAGGGAGTTGCAGAGTTGTTAAATTCGTTTGTAAGGTACATGACCCGAAGAATACAACTGTTATTTTGAGCCTCAATGTTAGTTTGTATTCCCCAAAAAAGGATGCATGCTTACCTTTTATGAATTTACAGCCAAATTATTGTTGCAGAGTATGATTGATCTCTCTAGTTTTGGATATGGTTGATAAATAAATCTGGTCTCAATCTACGCTTAATCAATCGCAACTATAGAAAATGTGCCAAAAATGTATGAGTCAAGCGGTACAATGGATGAACAATTCCTTACACATTATCACATTACGCTTTCAAGGATGGAAGGATAGAGTTTTTAGCCTGGAGACTCCACAGACACTTTGTGTGCTTTTCAGAGAGGGACTAGGAGGAAGCTGATGCAGCTTGTTGATTGTTTTTATAAATAAAAAAATTCTTTCAGACAGGGTACCCCTTCACCCAAACCCAACATATTTGTAACACAAAATAAAATTTTAAATCTGAGTAGAGTTGTGAAGCTTCAGCAAAAAGAGAAGCCTACTCTAACTCAACAAGGATAATTATTAATTCCATTACAACTTGACCCGCGCGTAAACAGTCAAGAGTCATTGAAAGATGGAATTGGTTTGGCGGGTGTGCAAATATAGCCATATATCGTCGATATAGATATGAAAGTTTGTTGAAAATTAAAAACGTCGATATTGCCACGGTTTTTCTGCCATGATAAAAAAATGAAGTATTAATCCACAAATGTTTAAAACGTTGAAGTATTTCGTGGAAAAATCCACCCAAATGTATTAGTGACAAATCCCTCAATTAAGGGCAGCGATTCATAGGATAGATTTGATGGTTGATTTAATTAAGCATGTTTTTGTTGGATTAAGGATCTGAACTAGAATGGTTCATGAATCTTGTTATGTAAAAATGTGTAAGCCTACGAGGTAGAGAATATAGAAGGCAGAGATACAGAGGATAGACAAAGCTAGATAGAGGTCAGTAGGGCCTGTAGGAGTCAAGTAAGGCTAAACAAAGTTTTATCAGGCCTAGGAGATTAGAATGTAGGTTCTGAAGACAAGTTTGAATGTACAGTTTTATTGTGTGAATGGGAAATTCCTATTTCAGTGAAATCCCTGTGTAAATTCATCTCTGTTTGAATGTGTGATTTCAGGAAATGAATGTTTGTTAAATCTTTGTAAATGATTGAAATCCTGTGTGTGAATTGGGGATTTCGAGAGGGAGGAAACAAAGATCGATTGATCGATTCTCTGATCAATTGAAGGGGAAAGCTAGATTATCATCAATGATTAATGCGTGTGGAGAGTTGTTGCAGGTTTGAGGTCTGCAAAGATCGATCACCATAAGGATTGATGGAGATGGAGATTCAAGTTTTGCATGGCTTGAATGATCAAAGGAAATCGTGGAAGGAGAAATCCGTAGTTGAAAGTTGATTCTGCAAAGATGTGCGAAGTTAAACCTTGCTTAACCAATTGGCCAAAAAACTTAGATCGGATGGTGGGGATCGATCTTGACAAAAGATCTAACGTCGAAATTCATTTCCATAGAGAGAAAATAGATCCGCCTAAGTCATACCAAGACATGCACTGGGAGACATATCAACGGTTGAGAACAAAGCCGAAGTAAATCGATGGCGCAGAAAAGTTAAAGTGTGGGAAACACAACTTTAAAAGTTAAGTGGGACAAAGTTTCAAATTCCGCGATCTGAGGTGAAAAGTGAAGTACGGAAACTGGAAGATGGAAGCTGGGAAGTAGAGAAAATCCAAGTTTCAAAAGTCAACTTTTTGAGTTTCGATTTTTGAACCGGAAAGGCACAAGAGGAAGGAGAAGTGCGGAGGCGGAAAGTCAAATTCCAAAAGTTGACAAGTCGAGTTCTGAGTTCCGTATTCAGAAGTGCGGGTTCAAAAGTGCAAACTTGCCAAAGTCTTAAAACTTAATAAGTGATCTTTTGAGTTCTGCATTCCAAAATGCGGAGGCGGAAGCAGAGGGGAAAAATCGAAAAGCCATGTGAGTAAAGAAATGTGTGGAAACCAAAGAGTTAAAGGGTGGAAGAAGGTTTAGAACAACTATTTCAATGTCTAGAAGGGTTTAAAGTCCCTCAATTTATGAATTTCATGTGTTTGATCTCAGAATTTGAAAAATCATGCCAAAGGAGGAAGAGTTTGGCATCAAACTCTCGAGATCCAACTACACCTATAGTTTAGATCTCCTTCTAGTTTCCACCACGGGTTCCTAGCTTCAAATTCCTTACCCACTCCTTTCAAATTTTCCCCTCTCATGGTTTCCAATAATTCTGTTCTCTCCAAAATACCCTCCCCCCCAAAAAAACAAGTCCCTCCATTCATCTCTTCTCCTCCCTCTTAAGCACTTCCCACCCCCTCCTTTTTTGGGAGGAGTGATCCACTACCCTCCAGAAATAATGTTAAATATTCATGTTCGTATCCATTAACTTATTTTGGACAACATGTCAAGTCAACTTAATTAAATTTCCAGTGTACCAATTTCTAAAAACAATTTAAAACAATTAAAATAATCACTTTAAGGCACAACCAAATGCATTCCTTAAATTCCTTTGACATCTACTCAATAACAAAATCAATTGGAATAAATTTAACTACATTATTTCAATAGAAATAACTAAATATTGATATTGAAATTACAACCATGTGCACACATTTACTTTTGATTGACATTTACCTAACGATCTAATCAATTTAATATGAATTAAAATCTTTCTCAAACATTGTAATTAATATCTCACAATCTAAATCCCAATGCAAGTGAGTGTGCATGTCCAAATGAGGAGCACATCACTCCTATTTATACTTTATCTTCCACTTGAGTTTTTCACTAACTAGGTCAGCCCCAACAAACTTAACTGGGTCGACTTACCTAGGAGGTTTAACCTCATGACTCTACGATGACCAAATACAATAATAACATCCCAACAGAGGAATACATTATCTCCGAATAAATTACAATAATAAAATACAATAGAATATTCTTCAAAGTTACAATATTTCAACACTCCCCCTTAATAAGAAGGGTATTCTAGTGACAATAACAACATCAATTGTAGGAGAAAGGATATAGAGAATCATGAACAACATTAATGTGATACATCTATAAATCGTTGGAAGTTTTCTTCAACAACATCAGCAACTGGAATAGTTACTGAAACATCTTCAATACCGGAGCACCATCTTCTACAACACTGAGTCTTCATCTTTGATCTTCATCTTCTTCATCACTTGATCATTCGATCATCTACAACAACACTTGATCTTTCAATCAGCAACAACATCATCTATAGCAACATAACCTACAAAACACATGATCCAATTACGGGATGATCAATCCCTCTCACTTTAGGACATAAGTCCAAGGATGATGCAATCCTAACCAGATCACTAAGACAAAATTTTGAGGATCACTTTAGGACTAATGCTCAGGGATGATACAATCCCAACCACATCGCAGAGACAAAAGTATGTGGATCAGTTTAGGACTAATGTCCAGTGATGATACAATCCCAACCACATCACAAAGTCAAAAGTTTGCGGATCACTTTGAGGACTAATGTCTAGGGATGATACAATCCCAACCACATCATGGATACAAAATTATGTGGATCACTTTAGGGATAATGTCCAGAGATGATACAATCCCAACCACATCACGAAGACAAAATTCTGTGAATCACTTTAGGACTGATTTCTAGGGATGATACAATCCCACTGCAACATCATCATCACTTCTCCCCCTTTAGAGGAAGGTCCTTTTGAACCACACCAAAATTTTCACAGAAGTACTCAAACTTCACTCGAGATAGAGGCTTAGTCAACACATAAGCAAATTTCTCATCAGTGCTCACATACTGGAGCTTTATATCTCCCTTTTGTACCATATCCCGTATGTAAAAATACTATATTTTTATGTGATTTGACTTGTCATGGAACCCTGGGTTCTCTATCATCTTTATACAACTCTGGTTGTCACATAGAATCATAGTGGTATCCAAATCCATGTCAAATAGACCTGAAATCAATTTTCGAATCCACATGGCTTCACAACTAGTAGAACATGATGCTATATACCTTGCTTCAGCTGTGCTGAGAGAAACACTCGACTGCTTGCTGCTAAACCATGATATCATGGCAGATACCAGATAATAACATCCACAAGAGGTTCTCTTCTTGTTTGAGACACTTCCGGCCCAATCTGCATCTGCATAACCATAGAATCTGTAGTCATGATCTCAAACATAGTACATACCAAATTCTATTGTACCTTTCAGGTACCTCATCACATTATTTGTAGCTACCAGGTGAAGACGTCTAGGATCAACTAGATACTGACTCAAGGTGTTCACAACAAATCATATATATGGCCTAGTATTCGTCAAATACATCAACGACCCAATAATTTATCTGTACTGAGTCACATCCACTAACTCTGACGTTTCATCAGTTAACAAATTCAGGTTGGTATCCATGGGTGTGGCCATGGATTTACATTCCAACATATTATATCTTTTTAGGATTTCCACAACATACTTTCCCTGGTTAAGAAAGATTCCTTCTAGGTTCTTCCATACTTCCAAACTTAGAAAATAGTGCATCAATCCAAGGTCTTTCATCTCAAATTATTCAGTGAGCTTCTTCTTGCATTCTAAAATATGTTTCTCATTTTTTGTCAGAGATAAATCATCCACATACAACAATAATATGACAGGTTCCTCATCCATAACCTTAAAGTAAAGGTTAGGGTCATTTTTACTTTTGGTAAATCCCAAGCTTGCCAAAAAGCTATCTATCCTTCCACACCAAGCTCTAGGATCTTTTATCAACCCATACATAGCATTCTTCAACTTGCATACATGAGTCTGTCTGTCTTCAACTTCAAATCCATGTGGTTGTTCTATGTACACTTCTTCCTCAATAACACCATTCAAGAAATTTGTCTTCACATCCATCTGGTGTAAACTCCACTTCATCATGGATGCAACTGCCATGATGGTTCTAATGGAATTGTACCTTGCTATTGGTGCAAATGTATCTTCATAATCAATTCCCTCTTTCTGAGAGAATCCTCTATTTACGAACCTTGTCTTGTATTTCTCAATACTTCCATCAGTTGCAGGATTTATCTTGTAGATCGACTTGGAAGATACCACACTTTTTACTTCTGGTTTGGGAACTATATCCCAAACATCATTCTTCATTATTGATTGGTATTCTTTCATCATTTCTTCTACCCATTCTTTCTTCGGTATAGCTTCTTCATAACTAGTAGGTTCTTGATCTACAAGATCATACATCAAAGCCACATAACTGGAAAATGGCTTTGGATTCTTTCTTAGCCTTGTGGATCCATACTTCTCTGCTTCTTGTATAATTTCTCTTTCATGACATATTCATAGTGGGAGGTTCTTGAGTTTCTAGCATATCATGGTATTTTGGTGTTTCATCTTCAGGGGAGGATGCAACTTCTACATTTCTAGGAGGTACATCTTCTTCATATAATTATTCATGCTGGAACTTTCTAGATCTCTTAAGAGATTCTTCTTCGTCAAATGTTACATATCTACTAATCTCCATGTGATGGAATCCTGGAATGTATATTCTGAAGGCTTTGGAGACTTCACAGTATCCAACAAATATTCCCTTCTTTCCGTAAGGATCCAACTTGGTTCTCTTTTTTTTTGGTATGTGAACATATACTGGGAAGCCAAATATCTTGAGGTGGCTCACTTCATGATTCTTTCCTATGAACATTTCTTCTGGAGTCTTGAATCCAAGGGCACTATGGGATAATCTATTCTATACATAAAATGTCGTCCTTGTTGCTTCATCCTATAGATACATTGGAAGATATTGATCATGTATCATTGTCTTCATTGCTTCCATAATGGTCCTATTCTTTCTTTCCACAACACCATTCTGTTGAGGATTGTATGGAGTAGTTAGTTCCCTCTTGATTACATCTTCTTTACAAAATGATTCAAAATATTTTGAAGTATATTCTCCACCATTCTCTGTTCTGAGTGTCTTGATTCTTCTTTCTGAATGATTCTCTATCAAGGCTTTGAATTCCTTGAATTTTCCAAATACTTCATCCTTTTCTTTCAAGAAATATATCCATGTCTTTCTTGAATAGTCATTAATAAATGTAACAAAATATTCATAACCACTTAAATATGTGGAGGGCATTGGATGACATACATCTGAATGGATTAATTCCAACGTACCTTTAGTCTTTGTCTCACTCTTTGGAAATGGATTCTTGATATTCTTTTCTTTTTCACATCCTTTGCAAATTCCTTCATGATCAATCTTCAAATATGGTAATCCCGTCACTACATTTATCACATGGGGTAGTGCTTTGTAGTTGATGTGAGAAAGCCTCCTATGCCATAATTCACTTGGGCTAATGGTCTCATGAACAAGGGTTGTTTTTTAATGTCCCTTGAGTTTATATAATCCTCCTTCTTCTTCACCAATGACAACTACATCTTCAATTCATTTTCCTTTGGGCCACATAAGTACTTGTCCATCTATAAATGCAACCCTATATCCTTTCTTATCTAATGATAAGATAGAAAGTAGGTTCTTTTTCAAACATGGTACATATAAGACTTCCTTCATCTTCATGGGGGTTCTAGAATCAAGCTTGTAGCTTGATTCACTAATTCCTTTGATAGGATATTGATAGTCATCTCCTAATGATACCTTCTGAGGAGAGTTCTTCTCTTCAAGTTTTGACAGGGTTTTCTTTTGTCTCATCATGTGCTTTGAAGCGCCACTATCAATATGCCGTGTATCTTTTCCAGGTGTCACAGACCCAGAGAGTGCAAAGAATAATACATACTCTTCTTCATCTTCTTCTTTTGCTTGTTTTCTTTGAGGTCCTTCTTCCTCTTCTTCTTCATATTCATCTTCATCTAGGTGTGCATGATGTCTTTTGTTGTTGTTCCTCTTGTATTTTTCTTTCTTCAATGGAAAATTTGTGGCAATGTGTCCTAGCTTGTTACAATTGAAACATTGAAAGTTGGAGTAGTTTCTTCTTGGATTGTTTCCTCTTGTCCTTTGGAACTTCTTGAGAGGTTGAGACTCCTTATGGATTTCCTTCTTGAAGTTTGATTGAATTCTTCATCTGTTGGTATGGTTTCTAGGGCTTGATCATCTTCTTTAAGTACAACTTATCTATTAGCTAATGTAGCCTCCTCTTGGATGCAATCTTCCCATACAATGTCCAATTTCATGCTTTTATTTCTATAACACATAGTCTGGATGAATGAATACCAAGGTCTAGTGAGACCATTGAGAGAAGTCATAACTAGCTCATCTTCATCAAGGCAGTCTCCAATGGCTTCTAGTTTCTCCTTGAACTAGGAGACCCTTGTGAAGTAGTCTTGGATGGATTCTCCTTAGCATATCTTGGTACTCTTCAATTGAGTTCTCAAATTCATCTTTCTATTGATGTTACTTCCTTCATACATTCTGGCTAGGGCATCATACATCTCCTTAAAGGTATTCTTGGATGACACTTGAGGAATCAAGTGGTATTTGATAGAATCAACAATAATCCTCTGTGCCCTAATCAGGTCCTTCTTGTGCTTCTCCTTAGCTTCATCCTCTTCAAGTTTTGCAACTTCTTCCTTGATGTATTTCTAAAGATCATTATCTTTAAGAATGAGGCCAATCCTATATTTCCATGCCCATAAATTCTCTATTCCTTCTAGCTTATCCTCAATCTTAGTGCTTGGGGCCATCTTATCCAGGAGGTCAACAAAAAATGAAATTTCTCAAAATGAAAAACTGACCTTGCCATGAGATGCGTTTGATTGAGGTGAATTGACTAGTACACTGGGTTTCTAGAGATTCCAACTTTTCACCTCTCAAAATTGACTTGTGAAATTCTGATCTGCAGTTTTCTAGATTTCTATTTTTTTGGTCCAAATTCAAACTAGGGTTTGAATTTCTTAGAGATCTACCCTCTCAAAAATTTCAATCTATGGCTCAATAGATGTGCCCTAGGGAGGCACAACTTTCTATGTAATTAGATTTCCAAATTTCCAACTTTGACAAAAACCCTAATTTCTTGTCGGAGGGATGTTACGGAGAGAAATTCCTATGGCTTGGGGTACCACAACAGACAACTTTGACTCCAGAAATCAATCTTTCCCAATATGCAATAGAAATAAAATGTCTAACACTAAAGGATCAGACCTCGTACCTTATTCCAGACGGTTGAAGTAGATCCCTGTTGAGCTTTCTAATCTTCAACTTGAATTGATATAATACTTCCTCAACAACAAGTAAACAATACAAGCATACTATATATCATGGTGTTAGATCTATTCTAGCATATATAATCAATAATGTAAAAGCATTTGACATATTCCAATGGATACAATATTTAATCAAATACACATCATTGGACAGGAAAAGATAGTTCTTATTAATATAAATCAAAGATTACAAGATAGATACAACCTATGACGGCACGTCTACGAACTGGAGAAACTGAATCCCCCACTTGGGCCTCCACCACCTCAATCCTCCATCTCTCGATATCAAGCTCACAAGAAAAAGGCAAGATTGGGAAGAACACAAAAGTGCTCCAAGGGACAAAGGGATGCAGACTCAAGCATAAGTTCCGGCAACAATGGACTATAGTTTCGTTTCTCTCAATCTCTCTATATGCCTTCATGTACCAAGGGGTTCCTTATATAGCTTCACAAGGGATAATGAAGGGTCGAATCTGAGCGATCTCAAGGCATATGGAAGGCCAGGAGTCGAATGAGTCGGATCCATGTCAAGGAAAACTCCAAAAGGATTTGGATTATGCACACATCCCGATGTACACGGTTATAGGGGTCAAACCCGCGTATGTACGCGGTTATCGGGTAAAAAGCCGCATATATGATTTTTCATATAGTTTTAGGGATGATCAAGGAAACATCAAAGGATAAAATATAGTCCATGGGGTCTAAAGAGTCTGCAGCGGGACAGGGGAAGGCCATACAAAGTGTGATTCACCTAGAGTGGTGAAATCCGCTATAACAGATGCCCCCTAATGTGTGAGGTCAGAGGGGTCATACGATGGCCAAAATACATTATAAGTCCATCCCAGAAGTGGAGTGATGAAGGATCCCAAATGGAAGACCAGCCACCCAATCAGCATAGTACAATAATACAACTATGCATATAACTACAAGTACATATAGCAGTCCCGGATACATAAGAGTACAATGGCCATGAATAGGCATGATACATGATATCACATATGTGGTCATCGCCACGTACAATATACATAGATCAGAATCTCCATGATGAAGATATACAAAGGACCATGATCTCCAAAATCACTGAAGATATACAATAGATCAAGATCTCCATAATGGCTGGAAATGTCTGACATACACTGGAATGAAGTCACGAGAGCTGAAATCTCATGAACACTGGCATGATCAAGGAGGTATCATATACAAGATGCCACCAGTCTGGAAAGTCTTCTACACAAACCGCTACGAGTACATGTCCTACTATGCGAATAGAGGTGTCGAGGTCGAACATAGTATTCCATCGTCTGATTACCGGTCATTGATGTATACCATTAATAGACACGAGATTACCCACCGATAATGAAAATGGGAATCAAGGTACTAGAGTGCAAACTAACAAGTGTGAATAGATGTGTTGAGGTCGAACACTTGAGAGAATCCATCGATCAGGGGACATTGATGTATTCCCAAGAAACTGTCGATGGCGAGAGAACCTGCCACTGATGACTGCAAGTCTCAAGGCACTCAAAAGGACTCTAGATTCCAATCCCAGAATAAATGATATGAAGTCGATGGGATGAAATCCGCTAGAAGGAGGGCATTAAGGCATCCCCCATCATCCAACACGAGGTACTCAGCAAAGTTGTATAATGTGGAAGGACTCGATCATAAGGTGCACGGACCAGTAACTGTACCGGGAATGGCCGACATGCAAAGTCAAGATAACTGAGGAATGGCTGACACAAGTTTCAACTTCCTTTGAACAAGAGCATAACGACGTATGGTGACTGAATGAAGGCAGCATAGACTCGATATACAAACTGGGACATCTCTGTGACACAGGAGGCATCAACAGAGGCTCCATAGGGACTGGAAGCTTAACCAGTCGGTGGAGATAAACTCAGATAAATGAGTACAGCTCCTAAAGTCAAAATATAACCCAACCAATGGATGTGATATATAGTGCTCTGTTCGAAGGCGACACGACTCGACAGCTGCCAAAGATAACATCTTTCCTTGTCCGACTTTTTGGTTTTTTAATTTTTTTTGACTTTTTCAGTTATTTGAAAAGCTTGAAAAAAGAATAAACTAGCTTTATAGTTACAAACTAGGTGGAGACGAGTGTCATAAGGGAAAACAAACTAGTTCCAAGCAATGGAACA
This sequence comes from Pseudotsuga menziesii, assembly GCA_001517045.1. NCBI lineage: Eukaryota > Viridiplantae > Streptophyta > Pinopsida > Pinales > Pinaceae > Pseudotsuga > Pseudotsuga menziesii. The sequence continues at coordinate 295,809 of LPNX010037801.1, read as the reverse complement.
TACCTATGCTCAGTGCAAGGATACATGTGTAGGATATTAACACTCGGGGGAAAATCCCCTCCCGGTAAAAAGGGAATCAAGTTGCGAAGGATATAAAAAATGGCTCTGCATGGCTAGACATGAGACAAGCTCGGGCTATATGGCTGAAATGCAATGTCAGGGGAGCCGACATAAAGCTCAATAAGGAAGACAAAGCTCATGATAATGCATTCACAACTTAACATAGGGGGAGTCCAGAGGGAAACAGGCCAGCATAAGATTCAAGAGGAGTATGAAGCTCTTGCTCAAGGACATGGTGGGACTAAAAGGGACTCCCAGACCTAAGAGAGGACTCACAGCATGGGTACCAAATGCAAAAGGGAGCTAACTAGGGCACCCATGTAAAGGAAAGCTCTACCATTCACATAGTACCACTTCTAACAGCAGCATGAAGGTTCCGTGATACCATGGAATGGGTTCATACCTAAGGTTAAGATGGAACGGTCATAAGGCAATGCATAAGTGCAAGCGGATGTGATATCCTAACCTATATGCCAGTTCAGACATCATACCTGTGATAGGCACGAACGGGTCGAAACCTCAGAGAAAGTGTACAAAAACTGGGTCCTACATGACAACCATATTAGACCAAAACAACCCAAAATAGTCAATAAAGAATCCACACTATAGGATATAGGGAGGAATGATCATGACAATAGCACCCAAAGGAAACAATGCGATGAACGATGGGACACTAAAAGGAAAGTAATGTGTAGACCCAACGTTCACGCATCCACTACCACCCCCATGAGGGTGACCACCAGTGTAAAGACCGAGCGAAGGGAATAAAAATCCTCCACCAATGGAGTAGAGGATGGAATATGACCATTCCCAAATCTATGAGCAAGGTAAGGGGTTGTGATGCCCCCAAGTCTAACACCAGGGTCTGTACTAGGACCAAGACGGGTGATAGGATACTAGGCATGCCGAAAATAAAAGGACCCAAACTCAAGAGAGCATAAATATACTCGAGTAACTACAATCCCAAAGTCCAACTAGCACACAAAGAGCACATTCCTAAGAAAATATACAGCCACAATACAAGCAAACCAAGGGGTAGATATGTGAGCTCCTGAATGAAGCAGGTATGTCTCACCTAGGAGAGGCCCGAAACTCCCATACACTACAAGCGGAGGTACGCAACAAATTATTGTGGCCCTCAGCTTCAACGCGTAAAGCGACTGTGCTGTCCGACCCCAACCTGGCCGAGACACCTACAGAATAACCTCTACAAGTACCCCCTCGATATCCCAGGTAAGGTCACTAAGGTCACCTCAATATAATCAAATCTCAGGCGGACAGTCGCAGGCAGGATTAACCGTATGGGCAGGGTAGAAAAGCCCAAAACTCTCGAAAGAGCCCTTAGATACGAATATAATCCTGGAAATATCTCCGGTGCTACTCAGTTATGACTAGGGGTCATCCCAATCAATAACTGCTCACACTGCCTCGTGCTTAACTCCCGTTTGAGAGGAGGATCCTGAGAACAATGGTTATACCAAGGATTTCACACACTCCCTGGACAGACACCTAGATGTTGTTGTTTAGTGATCTTGGAGAATTGACTTACAATGAACTATTCCAAGATCCTAAAACCTAAGCTTGTTGGTGCACCCTAGAAAAGAAAAGAGTGTAATTAATTTTAATTTAGCGTTGATTTTAGTTGGCTGTAATTACTCAAAGGGAAATGATCGTGCAAGTAATGACATTATGACTCAGCAGTGAAATAAATATGCACACCATAACAAACAATGCTTAGTGCAATCTTTGTCAACTGAAAAATAGGGTATGCCACTACATGAGATGCATAAATATATATTCCTTTCCGAATGCCAATGCAATCCTTCCTATATGAAAGCCTAAACACAACTCTCATCCAAGCAATCCAATGCAAGTACCTCCTCAAATCCATATCTAAGATGCAACTAAGAGTGCAACTACTTTGTATTTTTCAATATAAAAGAATGAAAAATGCAATAAAAGTCATCTAAAACTCTCGGTCTCTGCAGCAAGTATAAAAGACAAGCCCAGCAAGACACCAAGACAAAAAAGAGTAATGCACTAATGGAAAAACAAAAAGGATAAATGACTAAAACTACTTTCAAAGAAAAATAAATGAAAAGACGGTCTCTGGTCACAAAAGAAGCATCCAATAGACAACATTAGAACCAAGGAAGACCCAACCACACTCACAACCCACCCAGCAACTTCCCACAACATCAGACTCACCAAAAGGGAGGATGTACGCGACTGTATAAAGAACAACTGCGTATGTACGCGACTTCTGGCCAAAAATCCGCGTATGTACGTGACTTTTGGCCAAAAACCCGCATATACAGAGAAGGTAGTGGTAAAAAGTAAACCAATAAAGGGGAGTTTCAATGGACAAACATACTATTAAATGCGACATAGAAACAGGGAGAAACCAAGAGCAAGTCATTAATATCAAGCCCATTGTGCCCCCAACCCCAAAGAAAAACAAGGAACATCCCCAGCGGAGTCGCCAATTCTGTTACGGAGAGAAATTCCTATGGCTTGGGGTACCACAACAGACAACTTTGACTCCAGAAATCAATCTTTCCCAATATGCAATAGAAATAAGATGTCTAACACTAAAGGATCAGACCTCGTACCTTATTCCTGACGGTTGAAGTAGATCCCTGTTGAGCTTTCCAATCTTCAGCTTGAATTGATATAATACTTCCTCAACAACAAGTAAACAATACAAGCATACTATATATCATGGTGTTAGATCTATTCTAGCATATATAATCAATAATGTAAAAGCATTTGACATATTCCAATGAATACAATTTATTTAATCAAATACACATCATTGGACAGGAAAAGATAGTTCTTATTAATATAAATCAGAGATTACAAGTAGATACAACCTCTGACGGCACGTCTGCGAACCAGAGAAACTGAATCCCCCACTTGGGCCTCCACCACCTCAATCCTCCATCTCTCGATAGCAAGCTCACAAGAAAAAGGAAAGCTTGGGAAGAACACAAAAGTGCTCCAAGGGACAAAGGGATGCAGACTCAAGAATAAGTTCTGGAAATAATGGACTATAGTTTCGTTGCTCTCAATCTCTCTATATGCCTTCAATGTACCAAGGGGTTCCTTATATAGCTTCACAAGGGATAATGAAGGGTCGAATCCGAGCGATCTCAAGGCATATGGAAGGCCAGGAGTCGAATGAGTCGGATCCATGTCAAGGAAAACTCCAAAAGGATTTGGATTATGCACACATCTCGATGTACGCGGTTATAGGGGTCAAACCCGCGTATGTACGCGGTTATCGGGTAAAAAGCCGCGTATATCATTTTTCATATAGTTTTAGGGATGATCAAGGAAACATCAAAGGATAAAATATAGTCCATGGGGTCTAAAGAGTCTGCAGCGGGACAGGGGAAGGCCATACAAAGTGTGATTCACCTAGAGTGGTGAAATCCGCTATAACAAGGGAGAAGAGAGTTTCACCTTGTGAAAATTGTCCTATTCAGGCTAGCTCTGATGCCGTGTAAACACTCAATATGATAATATAGATAACATTAGTATTCAATTCAATTTCACAACAATAACATATACATGATCACTAAAAGAAACAAAATCACAAGATAGACACATATTTATCCTAGGAAACCCTCTAGGGGAAGAAAACCCAACAAAACTTCCTTGATATAGATGATCAAAAGTACAAATTCAAACCCCCAAACAAGTGTTATTTATCCTTGCATCTCTCTCTCTCTCTCTCTCTCTCTCTCTCTCTCCTATGTGAATTATATGATTGAGTGTGTGTGCCCAAATGAGGAGCACATCACTCCTATTTATACTTTATCTTCCACTTGACTTTTTCACTAACTAGGTCGGCCCCAACAAACGTAACTGGGTCGACATACCTAGGAAGACTCAAAATAATATAATATTACTTTCTGGAGGGTTCTATTGACCCAAATTACAAAGGAGGTTTTACCTCATGACTCTATGATGACCAAATATAATAATAACATCCGGATGGAGGAATAAAACATCTCCCAAAAATTACAATAATAAAATACAATAGAATACTCTTCAAAGTTACAATATTTCAACACCTCTGGTAGACTACCTTGGAGCATCAACTACATGACCTAACTCAAGTTAGAACCTGTAAGAGTAAGTGTCGACTACATCGACCAAGATTCCCCTGTAAGAACCCACTAGTCATCATCACACACCTTAGGGAGGATGTCGTAGCACATCCCTCCCATGAATCCAGGTTTCAGACGATAAATGGTGGGTAATGCCTCCACCCCTCCTATGGAACAAGGGTCAACACCCTTCATAGTCATATTGTGTTTCTATTTTTGTTCTTAGGGATTTGTCATTGAATAACAAGTTTGGGCAGTTAAGCTTCTTGAAACCTTGCACCTTCCCACACATCATGATAATAAACCAATATTCATATAGAACAATAATGCATCAATTGCATACCATTTACCTTTAGGAATTCATACCACTGATGTACTTCCATTTTGTAGGGTTCAACTATCCCTTGTCTCTTCTGAACCTATCTATTAGTCTCATAACAAAATGTCGTGCAATATCATATAATCATCGACATGTATCCATATTTCATTAAAACTAACGACAATGTAATCATTTTTGTTTCATGCATCTGACATCATAATCATTTATTCAACACATAGCTTTAAATTGGTATCCATGTACCATCCTCTATTAAATTTGCATGATAGAGACATAATCAAAACATGAACATAATTCATTTTAACATCACACACATATACATATAATTTCCGAAAAATAATAAATTATCAATAAGTCCTAAGTGTCATCAAACTGACAAAGTTCCACAATAATAAGCAAGTACAAACAAATGATGGTAATTTGTACTGTTAAGTAAAAATGAGGCATTGCATTTAACCAATGTTGGGCATTTTCTTATTCAATGTTTACCCAATGCTTATACGTCAAATTGACATCTATTTTCAACCCCAATTGTAGTAGTGAAAGTACACAAACCCTTTCCCTTTAATCAAGTTGTTACAGGTCGCTAAGGAAAAGCTTACATAGTTTGAAAATGTGCACATTGTACACCCTTATTTGTGCCATTTCTACATTTTGGTGTTCAATATCATAGTTTTGTGTTGGCGTTATTTTATAGTTATGCAGTCTTGTTTAGTGTAGGTGGGCATAGGTGGTTGAAGTGTTATTGGACTTTTATTATGGATACATTCATCCATTAATTGTTGTATGTAATTGTTTTAGTTCTTCGGGCATTGGGGATGATTATGGAATTTAATTTATTATGTGTTCAAACTAATGTTAAGAGGATCCATTTTCCAGTGGGGGAGGAGCTATGCCTATTTTATGGTGTGTGCAACTTTGTGGGATGCATGCTAGTGAGAGAAGCATGTTTATATTATTTTTTTATGTAATCATTTGTAAAGGTCAAACTCTTTTGTAGTCAAATATTATAACATTTCTTTTGTTGTTTTGTGTAGAACAATTTGTTGGGTTTTGAGGAAAATGGCGTTTGTGTTCTAAATGCCAGTTCTCTTGTCCTAAGTTTGTTTGTTGTTGAGCTTAGCTCATGATCTTGGTTTTCTTAGGGGTCTCCATATGTATATGACTTGGAAAGTTTTTGCACTCAAAATTCATTGCATCAATGTCTTATGTGTGTGTTTTGTAAGATTATTGTATTGTGAGGGTGCAAATTTGCATAGTTTTTCTTACTCATATGAGAACATATTGGTATTTTCATAAATTTTCCTTTCTAGGGTTGAGTTTTGTAGTTATTTATGTTTGCTTTTGTTTGTGCCCTTATTCTTGGTTCTTTCTTATAATATCCTTGTCAATTTCCTCTTTAGTTGATTCAACAAAGGCTTTGTTTCCATGTATTGTGTTTCAAAAAAACTGTGATGCACTAGTTTCCATTGCATCATGGTGCAACTTGGAAAAATTGGTGTGGTTAATTCATTCCTCATTCATTCATTCATTGTATCTCACATGTTTTATGAAGTGTAAGTGACCTTTTTTAATAGGTTGTATAGTTGGGTATATAAATAAAGGTCTTTGGGGCCATTCATAATCCACAAGAGATGTTTGGCTACATTGTTTTAATTTGTATCAAACTATTGCTAAGCCCCAAAAAATTGTTAATATTATATTTTGTAACTTAGGCTTTAAATTGTGTAGTGATGTTATCATAATATAAGAACACATCAACAATTTAATGAGGACAAATGATATAATCTTAAATCAAGCATGTGTTTCTTAGATGTTTTATGGAGTGGAAGTGACATGAAGTGACCTTCTTTAATAGATTGTGTAGCTTGGGTATATAAATAAAGATGTTGAGGCCCTTCATAACCCACAATATATGTTTGTTTACCTTGTTTTTTTTTACATCAAACCATTACAAATCCAAAAGAAAAACTTGTTAGTATGATGTTTTATAAATTTTTCTTTACACTTTGAATTGATTTTGTTATATACATAAATAACAATTTAAAGGAGACATTCTAGTATATCTATATTTACTCAAAACATAGATATTGTCTTTGTTCAAAATATTATATTACCATAGAAAATGATCTAGAATATAAATATATATATATTTTTAAAATATAAATATAAAAAATACAACTTTAAAAAATAGCTCTAGTTAATTTGGCTTGTTATAAATGTTTATAACAAATCACAAATATAAAAAATACAGCTTTGAAGAATAATCATGCCACAATCAATATTTCTTCCATTAAAAAAAAATCCAATTTAAAAAAGATTGATACTATTCAGTTTACAATCCAATTGAAGAGAGATTGATACTATTGATGTTTAAGTAATTAGATTGAAATTCATTATCTTATATGTATTAAAATTATTATTAAAAATAAATATATTTTATTTTAAAATTATTATTTTATAAATTTGAAAACATTAAATAAATTGAAATTTGTTTTTATTTTATTAAAGACAATTACCAATAATATCTTTTTCTAACACTTTGAATCAAATACATTTACATCTAATCACTGTAATTTTCTGTTTTATCCCAAAAAAAATTAAAAAAATTAAAAACCATATATACCATTTTAAAATTTATATACTATTTAAGAAATAGAAATACTATTTAACCATCATAGCTATTGTACATTTTAGCTTAAATATCCATTAAATTGAGTAAAATGAATATAAACAAATATTTCCATTAAATTGAATACAAACAAACCTTTCACAATTAAATTCATAAGGTTATGAATAAATTCATTCTCTTTTATATATATATAATCATTTTCTTCTACATTATAATTCTTCCATATTAATTGCAAAACTTCTTAATTATGTAGACTAATTTTTCCATATTAATTACAAAATTTCTTAATTTTACATGTTAATTCTTTCATTTTAATTGTAAATAAAATAAATAAAACAACAATGCAGTACCTGAATAAGCTGGTAAGTATAAGAGATAATAGAGAATTGAAAGATTTGCATGGCTCCCTACATGCCAACTACAGAGCTATCAAGTTTCTTGATAGGCTTCTGAGATGGCATGCAGGGAGCCAGGCAGATCACATCTATTTTTCCAACGAGACATCACACCCAGATCGACAGCCTACCTGCAGCAGCAGAATATCAGTTTTCCAATAAGACATCCCAGCGTCACACTCTTTATTGACAGCCTATTGCGGATTTTTCTTTTAACATCACTATATCACTTGAATTCTTAACAAATTCATACTATATTGATTAGAGTGCCTTCATTGAAATCAAGATAAGAGTGCTATCTAGCTGGATGTTGCCTCACATATTACATATGATATGACCAACTTCAGAAATTGTTCTTGTAACTCAGTGTGTTATATGTTCAAAAAAACTGACCAACTGCAAAGAATTTTCTAAGTCACATTAGTTATAACAGAGGGAGAATTTTCCAAGTCACATTAGTTATAACATTAAGATGTAGAAATTGTCCAGAGATTTCTGACTGTAAGAACTAGAGAGCTTGAGAATGAGATTTCCAAGTTCTTAAATCCATTACACACAGTTATTGTAAAATATTATAGTTGATTGAGCAGATGTCATATAAACATTTCTCAGAGTTCTTAAAGCACAAGGACCTGTTGTCAACCAAAGTCTGGGAGTGAAAATTCCAAGCAAAAATTATCAATTGATTTTCTGTGATAAAAGAGAGCTATTATAAACATAAACACATATTTGCCTCTGAAAGTATAACCAAAAGTCACAACCAGAAGCAAATTGCTTGCAAGTTATTTAGAAAATTAAACCCTAAAAGTCACAACCAGAAGCAAATTACATGCAAGTTGTTTAGAAAATCTGAGCTGATTTTCTACTATGACCATTGATACGATTCTGAAGACCGATTAAATCTGAATATTGAACTTAGAATTGCACAGAAGTTACAGACAGTAGCTTAACAAGTGGATGTATGATATACTTTCTAGGCCTACAGATTGAACATCCAGAAAATCTAAAACTGAAAGGTTACATAAAAGNAACTGAAAGGTTACATCAAAGTATGAAAACTGACGTTGGCCATGAATCACAAAGCACTGATTTCTGTATTGAGATAGCAAGCTGATCCTGATTGTACTATCCCAACACACATTGCTGCTGCCGCCTCTAAGCCAGTTAGAGCCCCTGGATTTCTCAGAGATATTGTACAACATACATTACAGGCTCAATTGCACCCAAATATGGTATAAAGAGCATGAATAGTTCAATGAAACGGCAAAAAATTCATTAACAGGAAACACAAACGAAGGGGATGAGGCGGGACCAATCTGCAATTCTTGAAGGAATTCGATGCATCAATTAAGTTGAATTGTATGCATGAAAAACACAAAACCTAATGTAAGAAAATTGCGTACTAGATTCCTGAATGTATTATCAAATGTATGGGACATTGGGGAGTATTATTCCGCGTCATGCATCATGTTGAATGATTAAATAAGAGTTCAGAGAAAGACAGTAGAGATTTATATTATTATTTTGATAAGCGTAGCGATGATGATTGCACAGCCAGCTATGACGGCTACGCCAATTAATGTTCTGTACCGACCCTGGTTTCTAGATTCAAACCTGCCGCCCAGCCATCACCAATCCTGGTCAATTTTGTGGCATTTATTCATTTCATAAACGTGAAGAATGTAAATGGAAGGCAATAGGTCTGAGTTTGACCATTTAAAAGATGTGATGGTGTGTAGTTGGATGATACAGTAATTAAAAATTTTGAAATATTTGTAAAAAGGTTAGGTTATTTTATAGAGTAGATTATAATGTTTTTTGAGGTATGAATAGAGTAGATTATAATGTCTTTTGAGGTATGATTAAGCTGTAAATTGGTTGGATTGTTTTTATGGGATTGTATTTTTTCAGTATGTAATTCAACAGTTTTATGTTCGATTTTGGTAGGGCTTTGATACAAAAAGTAAGTTCAAGCCTCAGCACAAGCTGTAAATTAGTGGGAGTTGTCAGGATGGGAACCATGTGTCAATGAGTCCTGAAGTATGTAACCCAGCAACAGTGTGTTCTATTCTAGCAGGGCCTTAACACAAAAAGTAAGTTCAAGGCCCAACACTTTCAGGTGTCAAACAAAAAGGGAGTTTTTCACCAGTTTAGAGTAACTTTCTATTATCTAAAAGTGGAGTTTTCCTAGTAACATTTACTTAGGGTTATAAAATATAAGTCTTTAAAGGTTTTCAACTTCAATTAAAAAATAAGAGATGGTATTATTTAAAAATAAATAAATATTTATTAAATTATTAAATTTTTTTTTTTTTTTGTTAAAATTATATATATATATAATCATTTATAGAATATTTGTTCGTAAAATTTTTAAATAAATTGTTTTTCTTAATTTTTAAATTTATAAATAAATTTCATATTTTTAAATACTTTTATTACACCTTAATTAGATAATATCAACAAATAATATACACATTTAATATATACATTTTTATAGACTCTTCTTAATAATTAGATATATATATATTTTTATATATAATAAAAAAGTTTGAATTATAAAATGTTTAAACTACAAACTATACAAATTAGTTTTCAATATAAAATATACAAGCCATTAGATAAGTTGACTAACTTGTGGTCTTATTAAGTTAGGTCTTATATAATAAGTTGGAGTTTTTCATTATGTATATAAGATTAGAAATATAATATTTTAGGATATTACTTTTGATGTTTATTTATTTAAATATATATGTAATAATTGTACTAATTTAATATTTATATATAATATTTATACTAATTTAAACTATCATATTTAAGAAAAATGATAAAAAGTCTTAAATAACTTATTGAATTTCATAAAAATAAAAATTCATAATATTGTAAATGCCTCAAAACTGAAATTTCAATTTTGAAATATAAACCCACTAAACAACCACTTTTTACCCACTAAACTATTGAGATTGGTACATAGATTTGAATGATTGTATAGTGGTCCTTGTACCTAGATATGAATGGACCCATGTATATATATATATGTTTTCTGTAAGTCAACATGGACCCAGCCCCATGGAGTCAAAATTCGAAGCTTCCATACCAACTATACCTACGATTAGTGTCTTACGGTCTAGGACGTGACACGTGGATGGATAATGATAGGATGGCAATGTGCATAATGTGAATATTCAAACCGACTATACCTACGATAAGTGCCTTGAGGTTTAGGATGTGACACGTGGATGGACATATAGATGTTAGGACAGTGTGCAAAGTCACACTTAGTTAAACAGTCCGTGTACAAATCGGCTATGACTTAACATATATCCAAATAATACTCGAAGAGTTTATAACCCATTAAGCCATGTTTTTCTTGATGTGAACTATGAACTTATTGGTCAAAATCTAACCACTTATGTTAAAAATGGGTGAAAATTTGAATAGTGTTATGTCTTTTGGCAAGAGGGAGCTAAGTTTTTTTAATTCACATGTTGTTAACCAAAATGGTATCTTGATGTGAACTATGAACTTATTTGTCAAAATCTAACCACTTATGTAAAAAATGGGTGAAAATTTGAATAGGGTTATGCCTTTTGGCAAGAGGGGGCTAAGTTTTTTTAATTCACATGTTGTTAACAAAAATGGTATGAAAGTTGAAATTTTTTAATGAGTAGTTTAAAAAAAAGTGTATGAAAGTTAATTTTTTTAATCACACACTTTCCAAATCACTGTACAAATTCGTGGTCATCCTGTAATCTCATGTCGAGTGGGTAATTGTCACGATGTTCATACATGAGCTCACACATGCTTTTGTACATTTGCACACTACTCCATGGATACGATGTCTTAAGCAATTGTTGCTTAGTTTAGGATGCAATTTGTTGTAATGTGATCTTTAGTTCTAAATGCAGCATTTATATTACTTTTCATAGAACTTTTTTGTAGTCAACTTTTTACATGCATATTTTTTGGCATCTATGTTGGAGATGTTATATTCTTTGCATCTGATTTTGTTTAATGCAAATCTAATAACCACTAGTTGAGAGGGGCAAAGGGGCATTATGCTTCCTTATTCACAAAAACAATTTATTGAAGGGGCAATAGCCCCAATCTATCAAGGTTTGGGGAAGTTCTTTAAAAAAATGGGTTCATTTTCAATTTGTTTTGGGCATGTTTTTGTGAACTTTTCAATTAATGGTTTTTCAACCCATTGTAATATATTCTTGGTTAAGGGATTAGGGGTTGTAATTTAATTTGGGTCAACAAATTAGTGTTTTGGATGTTGCATAATACCTAAATATTGTATTGTGAATGGCCAAGTTAATACAAAGAAAAAGATAAAGGTGTGGCTCTAAGTTAGATTGGTTTTCCTAATTAAATGTTTCTAGGGTAAATCTCAAAGAATTGATTATGGCATTGTTATTCTTTCTATTTTTCTGAAGAAATTATATGCATTGTTTCACTTGCATAGGTTTAAAACTTTTATTTGGTATTAAAGCGAGGTTATTGGCCTCAAAATGATGGATTTATTGCTAGGATTTAGCTCCTTCTTGATAGATTTAGTTTATGTTGGGTTTTCTATAAACCTAGTTCCAATGGGAGCACTATGGCATTGATTCTTATGTGCAAGATAATGGTATTAAAGTGAGGTTATTGGCCTCAAAATGATGGATTTATTGCTAGGGTTTAGCTCCTTCTTGATAGATTTAGTTTATATTGGGTTTTCTATAAACCTAGTTCCAATGGGAGCACTATGGCATTGATTATTGTGTGCAAGATAATGGCAAGCAGTTCTAGAATCAAGATTGAACAATTTAATAGTCAGATCTTTGGGCTATGGATGCTCGGGATGGAGGACCTTCTTGTAGACAAAGAATAGTGGGCCATTGTAGATCTTGGGATTGTACCTACGAATATGGTGGAAGCAGTACATATGAAGTTAGATAGGAAGGCCAATAAATTATTCACTTATGTCTTTCATATTATGTATAATTGAATGTCTCATAAGAAAACACAACTAAGTTAGGGAGTTTGTATCATTCTAAGCCATGGCCTAAGTCACTAGTAATTAAATGTTTCCTTTGAAATAAGTCATACCTCATAAGAATGAATGATGGTAACTCTATGAAAAAGCATCTCAATTATTTTAACATTGAGGTAATTGGAGCAACCAAGTCCGGTTGATCCCTTAATAATCGTATCTGACTATCATGTTGGATGATAAATAAGAATAATATATATTAGATGATGAATATTTACAAAGATGTCTTGCCCTTAAATATGGCTTGGACATTCATGATGAGGAGATGCCTCCTTTCATACTAACCTAACTTATAAATTATTTAATTATTTTCTTATTTATGTTCATTACATTGCCACTCCCTTTAAGGGAGCTTTGTCCTCAAAGCTCGAGTATCTCCTAATGTCATCTTTTATTCTAGCTCTATGTCGCACTGAAGACTTGAGAGGTGTGATTTTGATTACGACCATTGTCTCATTTTGATTATTATGTGTTAGTATTTGCAATAAGTATGAACTTGGTGAAGTTTTGTTTACGCTTTTTCTACTTGCGTGATTGCTTCTTTTAACTACGTTTGTCGTCAATTGAACATGCTCAACATACATTACGACCTTGACTATTTTCGTGTTGTTATCCCTAACACATTTTTTGTCAGTTCCCTTGAAAAGGCTCCCTGTGCTTATAATGATCATAAGAACACCGATCTTATCTTGTGTCTAATAGATATTATAGTTTCTTCCCTTGATGTTCTTTATAGCCGTCTTTGTGATGATATCTATCCTTCGTGTGTTTGTGATTGTGACATTTTTGTCGCAGCATTGATGATCTTTATTGTTAGCAACATTGGCTTGTCTCTTATCACAATCTTTGTTAGGATCATCCTTCTCCTTGTCAATTATTTCGTTGTCAATTCCCTTATTACTAGGGTATGTTATATATTTGTATTGCATGTTATATTGATTGATGCCATTACTCTCATAGGGGATGACATATTGGCCTACTCTATCTTCCTTTTTTTCATCAACGTGGGTGTCTTCTTCTACGTGATTTTCACCTCCATCTACATTTACTTTAAATGTTTCATCCATAGTTTTCTTTATTTCATCTATGTCCTTAAGGATTTCCTCAAGGAGATTTATGAATTCGTCACTCTTACTATAAGATGCCATGGATGTTTGTAGAACGCTATTTTGGTCTTTTAAGTTGAAATTTTGAATAATAATATATTAATTAATTATTATATATATATATATTCATAAACTATATAATACAATATTATATATTCTTTTTTTTAAACAAATATTATAATATTGTTTATATTATAAAAAATATAATATTTGATTTTTTTTAATATATTATTATTGTCAGGTGAAATAACTCCCGAATTCATATTATTTCTTCATAGAATGCCTTTATTTATACATCTAAGATGACTCTTGGGATCACACATCCGAGAGTCTCTTCATATTCCTAATATTTACAATAACGGATTATATTCCAACAATCCCCCCCTTAATTCGAAGGGGTGTTAGTAAGTCCGAGCATGTTTCTGAATCTTTCAAACTTTTCTCGTCCAAGCGCTTTGGTGAAGATGTCTACAACTTGATCATTTGTGGAACAATGTCGAAGATGGACTGTCTTGGCCTCTACATGATGTTGAATCAAATGATACTTTGTGTTGATTTGTTTGGTTCGATCATGGAATCTGGGATTCTTAGCCAGCTTGATTGCAGAAGTATTGTTGATCAATAATGGAGTGGAGTTCTCTTGTTTTTCTTGCAAATCTTCAAGTATCTTCCTGAGCCATACTATTTCTTTCATTGCTTCAGCTGCAGCCACATATTCTGCTTCTGTTT
>LPNX010037801.1:145893-279228 GCA_001517045.1 Pseudotsuga menziesii | reverse complement strand
GCATGCCACAATAAACTTGATGACAAATTACCTTCTCCATGCCGAGAGAGGTAGGCATAGTTCTGAACCCTTGCAGATGAACCCTTTAGCTTCAGCAGCTTCCCATCTTCATATCCAGTCATGATGACTTGGTTGTCAAAAGACTTTCTTATTTCTACGGTTCCATCAAACATGTGGATGGAATGGCCTTGCTGTCGAATTTGCACCAAGGACAGTAGGCTTCTCTGCAACTCTGGAAGATAAAGAACATTCTTCAACAAGAAATCAGGGAATCCAGGCATCTTCAGCTGAATGGTGCCCATTCCTTTTGGTTTAAGACTTGACTTATCTGCAAAGTAAAGTATGCCATTTATTCTTTCATTAAGTTCTTCAAAACAGTCTTTTCTAAAAGTCAAGTGTGATGCTACACCAGTATCAAGTAGCCAACAATCTATGTAAGATGAAAGTGAAGTCATTTCATTAATACCAAGATTACAATGTGCAACAATACAATGAGAAAAATCTGAAGATTTACTAGCATCTTGGTTCTTATTGTCATCTTTCTTCTGGTTATGTCTGTCTTTGATGGAGTCCCATGAAGCCCAACACTGATCTGCTGTGTGTCCAATCTTTCCACAATGCTTGCACTGCAAATCTGATCTTTTGCTGGAGTTGTTTCTACCTCCTCTACCTCTGAAGTTTCTTCTTCCTTTGCCTCTCTTGCTTCTTTCTCCCTTGGGATGATATTTGGATTGGTCTTTGGTGTGGTTCTTTGCTTTTTGAGCAAAGCAAAGTGATTCTCCAGAATGCTCGGTTGTCTTCTTACCAAAATCTTTCTCTTTGTCAGCTATCTTCTCTACCAGGGTATCAAATGTCAGTGATTTGAACTTGTCACTTGCTTGCAATGACTCAAGATAGTTGGAGTGAGAAGGATACAAAGATTTTACAAATGCTGCAAGGGGAAGATCTGGTTTCATACCAGCGGCTTGAATCTTGTGCATGATAGCTTTGATTTAAGAGGCAAGTAACATGGGATCATTGTCTTTTACTTCTAAACTGAATAGTTTTAGCATTAGTTGAATAAATTCCATTTCAGAGTGTGAATCATACAGATCTTTTAACGTTTTTAGTGCTTCAAAACATGACTTTGCAGGAAATATGTGCTGGCTCACCTCTTCACTGACTGTGGTAGTGATTACCACTAAAGCTTTCTTGTCTTTTGTTTTCCAAATGGCCTTCTCTTTCTCGGATTCTGGAGGTCCTGGGTCTTTGGTTATGGGGATTCTAGCTTCTGTCTCTATTGTGGTGCCTTCGCAAATACCGTCCCAAAGGTCATTGTAGATGAAGACAGATTTGATCTTCCTCCATTATTCTGGATAAGTGTCTTTGCCAGTGAGAGTGGAACCAACTACAGATGCTATAGATTGCATCTTCTGTGATTGAATCTGCAACTAAAACAATAGGAGAAAAAGAAGAAAGAGTAAAGGTGCGGGTCTAAGTCTCTGCCACCTTCCTCAAGCTTTACAACAATGTCAATGTCTCTGCTATTGTCATACAAACTTTGAAATACAAACTTAATACACAGTCACAAGCTCATCAACTATCACAAGCTCATCAAATACACAGTCACAAGCTCATCAAATACACAACAAAGAAATTGCATGCAGTTCTTCAACGCACACTACAAAACCTTCATTTGTTCAAGCTTCACTTAAATGTTGTAATATTGATACCAAAACTCAACGAAATCCACACATTAAAAACACGGTTACGTTGGATCGTAGTTCTGTTGGGATGATGGAGGCCGCAACTCTCCAAATGTGGTGGAGCTCTTCAAATGGAGGTCGCAACTCTTTTAAATGTAGGCTGCAACTCTTTTGTATCATGCAGTCAATACCAACATCATTGTAGCTTTATCCACACATCCGTATCAAGGGAGATTTCACTTCTTGTATCACGCAACTTCACCCCAAACACGATGCAACAATTGTCCTCAACTCACATCAACAATATTCAGTTCACAATCCACGATACACGAAATACAGTAGTCTTCACTCACGATATGCGCCAGTATCCAACACAACACCAAAGAGCACCAAAGAGTTCAATGTTGAAAAATTAGGGTTTCAGTACAACTCCTTCACAAAAAATGCAACAGTGCAGCAAAGGGAGCCCACAAAAAATTAGTGTTTATGTCGGTGGCAGACTGGGTGGCGATTTACAAGAATAGAGGGCGATGGAGTGGATCTCTACCGCTTCTCCCCATGCGAAGAGAAATGAATTCTTCAATGGAGGAGTCTCTACCAAATGATAAACAAAATCGCAGCACAAAAATTCAACGTGAAGGAATGTGATTCATAACACAACAATCTCTACCTTAGGAAATGGTCCTTAGCACGCACAGCCTCCAGTGTTGGGTGATTATCGCACAAAATTCCTCAACATAGTTCTGGAACTGTAACGCATACAATGAATTTGTGCAGGCTGGCAGGAGAAACGCTTGGATGTAGACTGACAATGGGCAGGCAGTCTGAAATGAATTGACAAAGGGAAGAATGGAGGTCTGAAATGCAACCAGGAGTTATGGCAGGTGGTGCTCTGATACCACTGTCAGGTGAAATAACTCCCGAATTCATATTATTTCTTCAAAGAATGCCTTTATTTATACATCTAAGATGACTCTTGGGATCACACATCCGAGAGTCTCTTCATATTCCTAATATTTACAATAACAGATTATATTCCAACAATTATAAATATACTATATTATAATTTATAATATATTGTTTTTTTTTTTTTAGGATGTGGAGGTGGATGTACGGTGCACAGTGGAAGAGATGAGGTGGCGATCGTAGTTGGAGCAGCAATGGCAGATCGAAGGTGGAGGATGACGAAATGGAAGCGCGAATGGGTGGTGGCAGTTTGCAGGAGATTGGAAGGGTTGTGCGGGGCGGCAGGTGGGAAGGGTTGTGAGGTGGGATGAAGGTGCTGGAAGGGCAGTGAGGATGGTGCATGGAGTAGCGAGAGAGGAAGTGGAGTGGGGGAGCTGGCATGGTTTCGTGGAGTAGGACGATGGAAAGGGGGATGAGCAGAGAAGAGGGCACAAGGTTACTGGGAGGCAGTGCGAAGTGCGTAGAGAAGTTAGAGCGTGATGGTGGGTGGATGTACGTGAGAGGGGAAATAGATGAAGAATATGGGAAGGGCGAGTTTGTAGAAGAGGAATGGATGGGGTGCATAGATGTGGAGACGGGAGGGAGGGAGTGAGGAAGGTGAGCGAGGTGGTGGAGAGAGGATGATGAACATCGAGAGGAGCGTGAAGGTGAGGGGATAGAGGAGTAAGCAGGGGAAATAAAATGAGGAAATGATGAGTCGATTCAGAGCTCAAAGTAGGAGGAGCCAAATCCAAGCCAGTGTTGGAGGAGCCGAATCCTAGTTCAAGTCGAAGGAGCCAAATCCGAGCTTTCATACCAAATGGAGAAACTGAGTCCGGTTGATCCCTTAATAATCGAATTCGACTATCATGTTGGATGATAAATAAGAATAATATATATTAGATGATGAATATTTCCAAAGATGTCTTGGCCTTAAATATGGCTTGGACATTCATGATGAGGAGATGCCTCCTTTCATACTAACCTAACTTATAAATTATTTAATTATTTAATTATTTTCTTATTTATGTTCGTTACAGTAATACAATTTTGTATGTTGATATAAATATCTCCATAGAAGATAAGTGCATTAATCTATTTTTACAAGTCATGCCTCAACATAATGGAGTCACAAAAAGGATGAACAAGATGTTAATGGCAAAGGAAAGAAGCATGCTCATTGGTGCAAGAATAGAACTTAAATTTTGTATAAAGGAAGTATATTACATGTTATATGATCAGCCAACCACCTCCATAAACATTGGTTGATAAGACTCCTCATGAGGCATATACTAGTAAAATACCCTACATTGTACATCTCAAATTTTTTGGTTGTGATCCTTATGTGCATGCTCCTAAGAAGAAAGGGAGCATGTTGGACAATAAAGTAGAGAAATGTATCTTAATTTGTTATAAAGATGGAGTAAAAGGATACAAAATTTGGCATCTAGTAATAAGTAAGATTTATTATAGTCATGACGTGATTTTAGAGAACTCAATAGTACTCCCAATTACGAAATTAACTAAGAGAAGGAAAACTAGAAAAAATAGAGTTTGAGTTGGAGAATGGAGAATTTAACCACTACAAAGAAAAGGCCCTATAGTGGAGGTTTGTAGTGTACAAGATTGAAAAAAATTCTTGTTGAAATATTGTAACTTCGAAGAATATTCTAAATGTATTTTGTTGATGTACCCCAAGGGAGATGTCTTATTCCTTCGTTGGGATGTTACTATTGTATTTGGTCATCAGAGAGTCATGAGGTAAAGCCTCCATTGAAATTCGGCTCAACCGTACCCTAATGAATATAATATAATATTGTTTTGAGATTTCCTAGGTGAAGTCGGCCTAGTCAGTTTAGTGGAGCCGACTTGCTAGGTTGAATGTCAAGTGACAAAAAGAGTATAAATAGAGGAGTTGTGTTCCTCATTTGAACATAGACTCACACTTGTGTATTGCACATAGGAGAGAGATAGAGAGAGAGACATACTAACAAGGAGGAGGATTACCTTTTTTGGAGTTTTACCTTATACATCTTATACAGAGGAAGTTTTTTTGGTTTTTCTTCCCCTTGAGGGTTCCCTAGGATAAATATGTGTCTATCTTGTGATTGTGCTTCTTTCAGTGATTTTGCATATGCTACTGTTGTGAATTTGGATTAAACGCTAATGATATATAGCTAAGCATATGAAATCTTAACATGGTTTTAGAGCTAATAAAACAACTTTCACAATGTGAAACTCTCTCTCTCCTCTCAATTTGACAAGAAATTAGGGTTTTTGCAAATTTTGAAATTTTGAATATTTTCTTGCATAGAAAGTTGCGCCTCCCTATAACACATATATTGAGCCCTAGATAGAATTTTTGAGTGGGTGAATCTCCAAGAAATCCAAACCCTATTTTGGCCATGAACCAAAAAACTGCAAAAAACCAGAACCAGAAATTTGCATAAACTAAAGCCTCGCAAACAAGTTTTGAAGGGTGAAGATTTGGGGTCTCCATAAATCAATTGGACCAACCAACTCACCTTAGTTAAGCACATATCTTGATAAGGTTGGATTTTCAATTTTATAAATTTCATTTTTTAGTAACCTCCTAGATAAGATGGCCCCAAGCACTAAGCTTGAGGACAAGCTGGAAGGCATAGAAAACATCTGAGCATGGAAGTATAGGATTGGCCTCATTCTTAGAGAGAATGATCTTGAAAAATACATTAAGGATGAAGTTACTGAACCATAAGACGATGAAGTTAAGGAGAAGCATCAAAAAGGCCTAATCAAGGCAATGAGGATCATTGTTGATTCTATCAAAGATCACTTAATCCCTCATGTGTCATCTAAAGAGACCCTTTGCAGAATGTATGAAGGAAGGAACATCAACATAAAGATGAATTTGAGATCTCAAATGAAGAGTACCAACATGAGTAAAGGATAATACATTCAAGATTAATTCACAATGGTCTCCTAGTTCAAGGAAAAACTAGATGCTATTGGAGACTCCCTTGATGAAGATGAACTAGTTATGACTGCTCTCAATGGTCTCACTAGACCATGGGAGTCAGTCATACAGACTATGTGTGCTAGAAAAGAAAGTATGAAGTTTGACATTTTATGGGAAGACTGTATCCAAGAGGAATCTAGAGTAGCTAACATAGAAGCTCTACTTAAAGAAGACGATCAAGCTCTAGCCACCCATACCAGAAGAAGAAGACAATCAAAATTTAAGAAGGATAGTCACAAGGAGTATAGACCTCCAAAGAAGTTTCAAAGGAAAAGGGAAAACAACCATAAGAAATAATACTCCAAATATCAATGTTATAATTGTCATAAGATAGGACACCTTGCTAGAGAGTGTCCACTGAAGAAGAAAAACAACACAAGACATCATGCTCATCTAGATGAAGATGAGGATGAAGAAGAAGAATAAAGACCTCAAAGGAGACAAGAAAATGAAGAAGATGTAGAATAATATGTAATATTCTCTACACTCTCTAGGTCTGTAATACATTGAGAAGATACATGGCTTGTTGATAGTGGTGCTTCAAAGCACATGATAGGGAAGAAGAAAACTCTGTCAAGACTTAAAGAAAATAAATCTTCTCACAAAGTATCATTAGGAGATGACTATCAATATCCCATCAAAGGCATTGGTGAATCAAGCTACAAGATTTACTCTAGAACCTTCATGAAGATGAAGGAAGTACTTTATGTACCAGGTTTGAAAAAGAACTTACTTTCCATCTCAGCACTAAATAAGAAAGGATATATAGTTGCTTTTATAGATGGAAAAGTACTCATGTGGAACAAAGGAAAGTCAATTGAAGATGTTGTGGTCATTGGTGAAGAAGAAGGGAGACTATACAAACTCAAGGGACATACAAAAACAACCCTTGTCCATGAGACCACTAGCTCAAGTGAACTATGGCATAAAACGGTTGCTCACATCAACTACAAAGAACTACCCTATGTGAGAAAGGTGGTAACATATTTACCATATTTGAAGATTGATCATGAAGGTATTTGTAAAGGATGTGTAAGAGGAAAGAACATCAAGAATCCATTTTTGAAAATTGAAACAAAGACTAAAGGTACGTTGGAATTAATTCATTTTGATGTATGTGGTCATATGCCCTCCACATATTTAAGTGGATATGAATATTTTGTTACATTCATTGATGACTATTCAAGAAAGACATGGATATACTTCTTGAATACAAAGAGTGAAGTGCTCGAGAAATTCAAGGAATTCAAAGCCTTGATAGAGAACCATTCAGAAAGAATAAACAAGACACTTAGATCAAATAATGGTGGAGAATATACTTCAAAATAATTTGAAGCATTTTGCAAAGAAGCTGGAATCAAGAGGGAACTAACCACTCCCTCCAATCCCCAACATAATGGTGTTGTGAAAGAAAGAATAGAACCATTATGGAAGCAGTGAAGACAATGATTCATGACCAAGACCTTCCCATGCATCTAAGGGGTAAAGCAGCAAGCACAACTGTGTATGTGCAGAATATATTATCTCACATTTATATTGGATTCAAGACTCTTGAAGAAATGTATACATGAAAGAAACCTGAAATGATCCATCTCAAGATATTTGGCTATCCAGTATATGTTCATATTTTGAAAAAGAAGAGAACTAAGTTGGATCCTTTTGGAAAGAAGGGAATATTTTTTGGATACTGTGAAGTCTCCAAATCCTTCAGGATATACATTTAAGGATTCCATCATATAGAGATTAGTAGGGATGTAATAGTTGATGAAGAAACAACTCTTAATAAATCCACAAGGTGTTAGTTTGAAGAAGTGCATGAAGATGATGTACCTCCCAGAAAGGTAGAAGTTGAACCCTCTCCTGAAGTACTAGCATCAGAAGATCATGATATGCTAAAAACTTAGGAACCCCTACTATGGATATATATCGAAAAAGAAAACCTATTTGGGTAAGAGAAATCATACAAGAAGCATAGAAGTATGGATATCCATAAGGCTCCAAAAGAACAAGCAAGTGTTCAAAGCCATTCTCCGGTTATGTAGCTTTGATTTGTGATATTGTAGATCAAGAACCCACAAGCTACAAGGAAGCTGCACAAAAGAAAGAATGGCTGGAAGAAATGAACAAAGAATATGAGTCAATAATGAAGAATGGTGTTTGGGATATAGTAACCAAACCAGAAAACAAGTGTGTCATGACATCTTTGAAGTGGATCTACAAGATAAAACATGCAGCTGATGGAAGTATTAAAAAATATAAGGCAATATTTATGGCCAAAGGATTCTCTCATAAAGAGGGAATTGATTATGAAGATAAATTTTCTCTAGTAGCAAGGTACACTCCCATTAGAACCATCATGGCACTTGCTTCCATGATGAAGTGGGATCTACACCAGATGGATGTAAATAGAACTTTATTGAATGGTGTGATTGAGGAAGAAGTATACATCAAACAACCATAAGGATTTGAAGTCAAAGACAGAGTGACTCATGTATTTAAGTTGAAAAAGGCTATGCATGGACTAAATCAAGCTCCTAGAGATTCATATGGAAGAATAGATAGCTTCTTAAGAAGCTTAGGATTTTCCAAAATTAAAGTTGATCCTAACCTTTACATGAAGGTTATGGATGATGAACCTGTCATACTATTGTTGTATGTGGATGATCTATTTCTAATAGGAAATGAGAAACATATTTCATATTGCAAGAAGGATCTAGCTGAAGAATTCGAGATGAAAGATATTGGATTAATGCACTATTTTCTTGGGATGGAAGTGTGGCAGAGCCCAAAAGGAATATTTCTGAGCTAGGGAAAGTATGCAATGGAAATATTGAAAAGTTTTGATATGTTGGATTGTAAATCCATGGCCACACCCATGGATACCAACCTGAAGTTGTCATCTAATGAATCTTTAGAGTTAGTGTATATGACTCAGTACATACAGATTATTGGTTCGTTGATGTATTTGGCGAATACAAGGCCAGATATATTCTTTTCTGTGAACACCTTGAGTCGCTATCTAGTTAAACCTATATGGGTTTACCTAATAGCTGCAAAGCATGTGACGAGGTACCTAAAAGGTACAATAGACTTTGGAAAATACTATGACAGATATCATGACTATAGATTGTATGGATACATGAATTCAGATTCAGTAGGAAGTGCCACAAAAAGAAAGAACACCTCAGGTGGATGTTATTGTCTAGGATTTTCCATGATCTCATGGTTTAGAAAATAATAGTCCATTTTTTCTCTTAGCATGGCTGAAGCATAGTACATAGCAGATTTCTTCGCTAGTTGTGAAGCGATATGGCTTCAAAAGTTGATGTTAGGTCTATTTGAATGATTGTATAGTGGTCCTTGTACCTAGATATGAATGGACCCCATGTTTATATATATGTTTTCTGTGAGTCAACATGGACCCAACCCCATGGAGTCAAAATTCAAAGCTTCCATACCACTATACCTACGATTAGTGTCTTAAGGTCTAGAATGTGACACGTGGATGAATAATGTTAGCATGGTGATGTGCATAATGTGAATATTCAAACCAACTATACCTACGATAAGTGCCTTGAGGTTTAGGATGTGACACATGGATGGAAAGAAGTTAGCATAGTGTGCAAAGTCATACTTGGTTAAACAATCCATGTACAAATCGGCTATGGTTTAACATAAATCCAAATAATACTCAAAGAGTTAAGACCATTAAGCCTTGTTTTTCTTGATGTGAACTATGAACTTATTTGTCAAAATCTAACCACTTGTGTAATAAATGGGTGAAAATTTGAATAGGGTTATGTCTTTTGGCAAGAGGGGGATAAGTTTTTTTAATTCACATGTTGTTAACAAAAAAAATGGTATGAAATTTGATTTTTTTTAATGAGTAGTTTAAAAAAAAATGTATGAAAGTAAGTTTTTTTAATCAAAGTCTTTCAAAATCAGTGTACAACTTCGTGGTCATCCTCTAATCTCCTATCGAGTGGGTAATTGTCACGATGTTCATACATGAGCTCACACATGCTTTTGTACATTTGCACACTACTACATGGATACTATGTCTTAAGCAATTGTTTCTTAGTTTAGGATGCAATTTATTGTAATGTGATCTTTAGTCTTAAATGCAATATTTATATTACTTTTCATAGAACTTTTTTGTAGACAACTTTTTATATGCATATTTTTAGGTATATATGTTGGAGATGTGTTATATTCTTTGCATGTGATTCTGTCCAATGCAAATCCAACAACCACTAGTCTGGGAGAAGCATAATGGGGGCATTATGCCTCCTTATTCACAAAAACAATTTATGGAAGGGGAAATAGCCCCAACCAATCAAGGTTTGCGGAAGTTCCTTAAAAAAATGGGTTCATTTTCAATTTGTTTTGGGCATGTTTTTGTGAATTTTTCAATCAATGGTTTTTCAACCCATTGTAATCTAATATTGGTTAAGGGATTAGGGTTGTAATTTAATCTAGGTTAACAAATTAGTGTTTTGGATGTTGCATAATACCTAAATATTGTATTTTGAATGACAAACTTAATACAATGAAAAAATTAAATGTGTCTCTCTAAGTTATGTTGGTTTTTCTAATTAAATGTTTCTAGGGTAAATATCAAAGTATTGATTATGGCATTGTTGTTCTTTCTATTTTTCTGAAGAAATTATATGCATTGTTTCACTAGCATAGGTTTAAAACTTTCATATGGTATTAAATCGAGGTTATTGGCCTCAAAAGGATGGATTTATTGCTAGGGTGTAGCTCCTTCTTGATAGATTAAGTTTTTATTGGGTTTTATATAAACCTAGTTTCAATGGGAGCACTATGACATTGATTCTTGTGTGCAAGATAATGGCAACTAGTTCTAGAATCAAGATTGAAAATTTTAACAGTCAGATCTTTGGGTTATGGAAGCTCAGGATGGAGGACCTTCTTGTAGAAAAAGAATAGTGGGTCATTGTAGATCTTGGGATTGCACCTACGAATATGGTGGAATCAGTATAAATGAATTTAGATAGGAATGCCAATAAATTATTCACTTATGTATTTCATATTATGTATGATAGAATGTCTCATAAGAAAACACAGCTAAGTTTGGGACTTTTTGTCATTCTAAGCTGTGGTCTAAGTCACTAGTAATTAAATGTTTCATTCGAAATAAGTTATACCTCATAAGAATGAATGATGGTGACTCTATGAAAGAGCATCTCAATTATTTTAACATTGAGGTAATACAATTTTTGTATGTTGATATTAATATCACCATAGAAGACACATAGAAGATAAGTGCATTAATCTATTTTTACAAGTCACACCTAAACATAATGGAGTCGCAAAAAATATGAACAAGATGATAATGGAAAAGGAAAGAAGTATGCTCATTGGTGCAAGAATAGAACTTAAATTTTGTATAAAGGAAGTAGATTACATGTTATATGATCAACCAACCACCTACATAAACTTTGATTGATGAGACTCCTCATGAGGCATATACTAGTAAAAAACCCTATATTGTCCATCTCAAATTTTTTGGTTGTGATCCTTATGTGCAGGATCCAAAGAAGAAAAGGAGCAAGTTGGACAATAAAGTAGATAAATGTGTCTTCATTTGTTATAAAGATGGAGTAAAAGGATACAAAATTTGGCATCTAGTAATAAGTAAGACTTAATATAGTCATGACGTGATTTTAGAGAACTCAATAGTACTCCCAATTATGAAATTAACTAAGAGAAGGAAAACTAGAAAAAATAGAGTTTGAGCTGGAGAATGGAGAATTTAACCACTACAAAGAAAAGGTCCTATAGTGGAGGTTTTTAGTGTTACAAGATTGGACAAAATTATTCTCGAAATATTGTAACTTCGAAGAATATTCTAAATGTATTTTGTTGATGTACCCCAAGGGAGATGTCTTATTCCTTCGTGGGGATGTTACTATTGTATTTGGTCATCATAGAGTCATGAGGTAAAGCCTCCATTGCAATTCGGTTCAATCGTACCCTAATGAATATAATATAATATTGTTTTGATATTTACTAGGTGAAGTCGGCCCAATTAGTTTAGTGGGGCTGAGTTGTTATGTTAAATGTCAAGTGACAAAAAGAATATAAATAGAGGAGTTGTGTTCCTCATTTGAACACAGACTCACACTTGTGTATTGTGCATAGAAGAGAGAGTGAGAGAGAGATAAATAGGTGTATATCTTATACATCTTATACAGAGGAAGTTTGGTTGGTTTTTCTTCCCCTTAAGGGTTTCCCAGGATAAATAGGTGTATATCTTGTGATTGTGTTTCTTTCAGTGATTCTGAATGTGCTATTGTTGTGAATTTGGATTAAGCACTAATGATATCTAGCTAAGCATATGAAATATTAACATGGTTTCAAAGCTAATCTGAATAGAACAACTTTCACAATGTGAAACTCTCTCTCTCTCTCCTCTCCCTCTGACAAGAAACTAGGGTTTCTGCAAAATTTGGAATTTTGAATATTTTCTTGCATAGAAATTTGTGTCTCCCTAGAACGCATCTATTGAGCCCTAGATCGAAGTTTTAGTGTGGGTGAATCTCCAAGAAATCCAAACCCTATTTTGGCCATGAACTGGAAAACCAGAACTAGGAATATGAAGAAACTAAAACCTCGCAAACAAGTTTTGAAGGGTGAAGATTTGGGATCTCCATAAATCAAGTGGACCAACCAACTCACCTCAGTCATGGTAAGGTTAGCTTTTAATTTTGAGAAATTTCAATTTTTAGTGACCTCCTGGATAATATGGCCCCAAGCACTAAGCTTGAGGACAAGCTAGAAGGAATAGAAAACATCTGAGTGTTATTGCTCAAAATGACACATCTTTTCCTGTGACCAATTTCCTATGATTTAATCGCATGTCGACACTTCCATGATGACACTTCATGAAAGTCACTGAAAAAAACACCTAACTTCGAAGACCCATATCTGGAATTTCGTAACTCCATTTTATATTTTCATTTAACCATTTGAAAGGTATTTTAGTTAGCTAAAAATTTGTAGAAGACACCAAAGTCTGAAAATTCCTAGAAGTACCCTCAAAATGATATTTTTTTATGCATACGTGAGTTTCCTTAAGGAAACCCGTGTGTTGTACGTGACTTGTCTATATAATACTCGTGTGTACCCTGAAAATGTGACTATTTGCATTGCAACCCATGTGTCATATGTGATTATTTGCATTGAAACCCATGTGTATTCCCTAAACACACAACTGATGTCTCTACAACCCGCATGTTCATGTCAAAAGATACGTTTTTTGAAATTCGGATAGTTTGGGCGGTTATGCAACTGACTCCTTCAGTTGTAACTAATTTGTCTTCGGCCCTATCTCTTCAAAAGAATATCAATATAGGTAGGGAGTTCCATGAGAAGGGACTTTAACTTTTGCATTGTCATGCTGGAGGAATTGGGACTCTCTTTCCCCCCACCTTTTCCCTAGAATCTTTCTCCTTGTGTTGCAGAGCTTGGAGGCCAGAGTTCCTTGAAGAAGAGAAGCAGTAGAACTAGATCAAGGTTTTGTGAAGTTCCCAACTTGAAGAGAAGTTATACTTGTACTTCATTTCATGATTAATAAAGATGTGATGTCCTTCTTAATTCCCAAATTATTGTTCAATGTGTGATTGAATCTTTGTTTATGATCATATGATGATGTTATTCAGATCATTATTTCATGTTTATTTGATTATCATTTCTTTATATGTGGTCACATTGGTTTGAGGAAGGTATAATTCATTTTGTAGGTCTCTTGGAGCAAGAGGAGCAAGAGGGGTAGGAGGAATATTGAAGGGCTTCTTGGATCAACCTTTGTTTGTTAAGACATGAACCATTCTAATCTCTGAATCTTGTTTATATATACTTGCAGAACCATTTGCATCTCTCTTTCAACCCCAGTACATTGTTGGCCTCTTAAATCGTAGCCATAGGAAACTTTCCTTTGTCTATTTTGGGTTTCTTTGTATTTATTTTAGCCTTTTGTAAAGTTTCAGGTCCTTCTTGCCACTTAGGAACACCTTCTCAGTCTTATAGTACACTTCCCTTGCATTCCTAAGGTAGTTTTTGACCTTTTTGGGGATTTTTTCTGCCCATACGCGAGTTTCAAACTGAAAAGTCACATGTCTAGTTTGTACACACGACCTGCTATGTTGTAAACCCATGTATGACATGTGACCTGTCAGTAGGGAAACTCACGTGTGCCCCTAAAACAATGTTTTTTCCTCATTTTTGTGGTTTTTTTGCTGTTAGAGGCTCTTTGGTAGTTCTTTTGGGGTCCTCTACAGGTGCATGAATCTAGGGAGTTAGTGTCATCCATTCTAGTTGTTCTTTATCTACGTGGTAAGTCTTTTTATAGCATTAGTGTTTTCTCTTTGCTCATCCCCCCCACCCCCTTTGCCTGGTATGATTTTTGGCTTATGTTTTTGGTTAGCCTTTGTTAGTAATCTTTGTCTAAACTTAGAAGCTTATTTGTCTTTGTTTCCTTCTTCTTTTGTTGGTTCACTTCACCATGCCAAAATAGTTGACTTGTCTTTTATGCAAGCCTTCCTTCTAAGTGAGGTTTATACTGACTTTAGGGCATTCTATAGTCTTTTGGGTGGTTTTATAGCATAGTTCCTTTTGCTTTGTTCTTGTCATTTGCATGCTTTTGTTTGTAGGTAGCTTTTATTTTGAATTTATAAAAGAAAAAGGAAAAGAACATATAGTTGTTTAATATGCATGTAGATTAGGCTTTTGTCTTTAATGCACTGCATATCACTATTTTTGAAAAAAATAAAATTGTTCTTTTGTGGCTTTCAAGTTTCTATTTGAAAATAAAGAGAATAGTTTTTTCTTTTTGCATTTCATTTCTCTTTGATTAGTTATTTTGTTTCAACTTTAAGTCAAAACACCACATAAGTTTCACGCCATTTTCCTCTGACTAAAAACAACCTATTAAAAATAACAATATAATTTAAATAGTATTAGTAGTTTTATTTTTTAGGCTCCTACACCAACTAGCTTAGGCTAGATTTATGGATTACGGAGTTTCAACTCTCCACAAGTATTTTATTTCAGATGTAGTTGGCCAATCAATAGGTAAATCCTCTTCTATGTTGAGTGTATCTAGGAAACTCCTCTGAAACAAGAGTTGAGCATGAGACCACGTGGAGGCTTGGACTAAGGAGATAACCCTCTAATTCCTTGCTAAAGCGTAGACCAAGGTTTTTGAGCATCTAGGGACTTTTTTCAATACCACCCTTTAGGCTCAGTGTGGTGACAGTGTTGACAGGTTTTCAGGATTTACTACCCTGCCCATGTGTACGAACCAGTTCTGTTGTAAAGGAAAGTTTCCTATGGCTAGGATTTAAGAGGCCATCAATGTACTGGGGTTGAAAGAGAGATACAAATGGTTCTGCAAATATATATAAACAATATTCAAAGATTAGAATGGTTCATACCTTGACAAACAAAGGTTGATCCAAGTAGCCCTTCAATATTCCTCTTACTCCTCTTGCTCCTCTTGCTCCAAGAGACCTGCAAAATGAATTATACATTCCTCAAACCAATATGACCACATCTAAAGAAATGATAATCAAATAAACATGAAATAATGATCTGACTAACATCATCATATGATCATAAACAAAGATTCAATCACACTTTGAACAATAATTTGGGAAGAAGAAGGACATCACATCTTTATTAATCATGAAATGAAGTACAAGTATACCTTCTCTTCAAGTTGGGAACTTCACGAAACCTTGATCTGGTTCTGCTGCTTCTCTTCTCCAAGGAACTCAGCCTCCAAGCTCTGCAACACAAAGAGAAAACTTCTAGGGCAAAGGTGGGGGGAAAGAGAGTCCCAATTCCTCCAACATGACAATGCAAAAGTTCAAGTCCCTTCTCACGGACCTCCCTACCTATATTTATATGCTTTTGAAGAGATAGGGTCGAAGACAAATTAGTTACAACTGAAGGATTCAGTTGCATAACCACCCAAGCTACCCGAATTTCAAAAAATGTATTTTTTGACACAAACACGCGGGTTGTGGAGACATCTGTCGTGTGTTCAGGGAATGCACATGGGTTGCAATGCAAATAATCACGTATGACACATAGGTTGCAATGCAAATAGTCATGTTTTTAGGGTACACACAAGTATTATATAGACAAGTCACATACAACACATGGGTTTCCTTAAGGCAACTCGTGTATGCATCAAAAATATCATTTTTAGGGTACTTCTAAGACTTTTCAGACTTTGGTGTCTTCTACAAAGTTTTAGATAACTAAAATAAATTTCCAACAGTTCAAAGAAAAGGTAAAATGGAGTTACAAAACTCCAGATATGGGTCCTCCAGGTTAGGTTTGTTTCAGTGACTTTCATGAAGTGTCATCCTGGAAGTGTTGACATGCGACAAAATCATGGGAAAGTGGTCACAGGAAGAGATGTGTCATTTTGATCTATAACACTAAGCATGGAAGTATAGGATTGGTCTCATTCTTAGAGAGAGTGATCTTGAAAAATACATCAAGGATGAAGCTACTGAACCATAAGAATATGAAGCTAAGGAGAAGGATAAAAAAGGCCTAATCAAGGCAATGAGGATCATTGTTGATTCTATCAAAGATCACTTGATCCCTCATGTGTCATCTAATGAGACACCAAAGAAATGTATGATTCCTTTTCCAGAATGTATGAGCGAAGGAACATCAATAGAAAGATGAATTTGAGATCTCAAATGAAGAGTACCAAGATGAGTAAAGGAGTATCCATTCAAGATTAATTCACAAGGGTCTCCTAGTTCAAGGAACAACTAGATGCCATTGGAGACTCCCTTGATGAATATGAACTAATTATGAATGCTCTCAATGGTCTTACTAGACCATGCGAGTCATTCATATAGACTATGTGTGCCAGAAAAGAAAGTATGAATTTTGACATTTTATGGGAAGACTTCATCCAAGAGGAATCTAGAATATCTAACAGAGAATCTCTACTTAAAGAAGATGATCAAGATCTATCTACCCATACAATAAGAAGAAGACAATCAAACTTCAAGAAGGGTAGTCACAAGGAGTATAGACCTCCAAAGAAGTTTCAAAGGAAAAGAGAAAATAGTCAGAAGAAAGACTACTCCAAATATCAATGTTATAATTGTCATAAGATAGGACACCTCGCCAGAGAGTGTCCATTTAAGAAGAAAAACAACAAAATACATCATGCTCATCTAGCTGAAGATGAGGATGAAGAAGAATAAGAAATACCTCAAAAGAGACAAGAAAAAGAAGAATATGTACTATTCTCTGCACTCTTTGGGTTTGTAATACTTGGAGAAGATTTATGGCTTATTGATAGTGGTGCTTGAAAGCACATGATAGGGAAGAAGAAAACTCTGTCAAGACTTGAAGAAAATAACTCTCCTCACAAGTTATAATTAGGAGATGACTAT
This sequence comes from Pseudotsuga menziesii, assembly GCA_001517045.1. Lineage (NCBI taxonomy): Eukaryota > Viridiplantae > Streptophyta > Pinopsida > Pinales > Pinaceae > Pseudotsuga > Pseudotsuga menziesii. The sequence goes on along the minus strand of LPNX010037801.1, from coordinate 262,144 downwards.
AAATATCCCATCAAAGGAATTGGTGAATCAATCTAGAAGATTGACTATGAAACCTTCATGAAGATGAAGGAAGTACTTTATGTACTAGGTTTCAAAAAGAACTTAGTTTCCATCTCAGCAGTAGATAAGAAAGGATATATAGTTTCTTTTATAGATGGAAAAGTAATCATGTGGAATAAAGGAAAGTTAATTGAAGATGTTGTGGTCATTGGTGAAGAAGAAGGAGAACTATACAAACTCAAGGGACATACAAAAACAACCCTTTTCCATGACACCACTAGCTCAAGTGAACTGTGGCATAAAAGGATTTCTCACAACAACTACAAAGAACTACCCCATGTGAGAAAGGTGGTAACATGTTTAACATATTTGAAGATTGATCATGAAGGTATTTGCAAAGGATGTGCAAGAGAAAAGAACATCAAGAATCCATTTTCAAAAATTGAAACAAATACTAAAGGTACGTTGGAATTAATTCATTTTGATGTATGTGATCCTATGCCCTCCACATTTGTAAGTGTATATGAATATTATGTTACATTCATTGATGACTATTCAAGAAAGACATGGATATACTTCTTGAAGACAAAGAGTGAAGTGTTCGGGAAATTCAAGGAGTTCAAATCCTTGATAGAGAACCATTCAGAAAGAAGAATCAAGACACTTAGATCAGATAATGGTGGAGAATATACTTCAAAATAATTTGAAGCATTTTGCAAAGAAGCTGGAGTCAAGAGGGAACTAACCATTCCCTACAATCCCCAACATAATGGTGTTGTAGAAAGAAATAATAGAACCATTATGGAAGCAGTGAAGACAATGATTCATGACCAAGACCTTCCCATGCATCGAAGGGGTGAAGCAACAAGAACAACTATGTATGTGCAGAATATATTATATCATAGTTATCTTGGATCCAAGACTCCTAAAGAAATGTGTACAGGAAAGAAACCTGAAGTGAGCCATCTCAATATATTTGGTTGTCTGGTATATGTTCATAATTTTTTGAATACTATGAAGTCTCCAAATCCTTCAGGATATACATTTCAAAATTCCATCGTATAGATATTAGTATGGATGTAACATTTGATGAAGAAACAAACCTTAAGAAATCCATAAGGTGTCAGTTTGAAGAAGTACATGAAGAAAATGTACCTCCAAGAAAGGTTGAAGTTGAACCCTCTCCTGAAGTACTAGCATCAGAAGATGATGGTATGCTAAAACGTTGAGAACCCCCTACTATGGATATATATTGAAAGAGAAAACCTATTTGGGTAAGAGAAATCATACAAGAAGCATAGTAGTATGGATCTCCAGAAGGCTCCACAAGAACAAGCAAGAGTTCAAATCCATTCTCCAGTTATGTAGCTTTGATGTGTGATATTGTAGATCAAGAACCCATCAGCTATAAGGAAGTTGCACAAAAGAAAGAATGGGTGGAAGAAATGACCGAAGAATATGAGTAAATAATGAAGAATTATGTTTGGGATATAATACCCAAACCAGAAAACAAGAGTGTCACAACATCTTCGAAGTGTATCTAGAAGATAAAACATGCAGCTGATGGAAGTATTGAAAAATACAAGGAAATATTTGTGTCCAGAGGATTCTTTCATAAAGAGGGAATTGATTATGAAGATAAATTTTCTCCAGTATCAAGGTAAACTTCCATCAAAACCATCGTGGCACTTGCTTCCATGATGGAGTGGGATCTATACCAGATGGATGTAAAGACAACCTTCCTGAATGGTGTGATTGAGGAAGAAGTATACATCAATTAACCATAAGGATTTGAAGTCAAAGACAGAGTGACTCATGTATGTAAGTTGAAAAAGGCTCTGTATGGACTAAAGCAAGCTCCTATAGCTTTGTATGGAAGAATAGATAGCTTCTTCACAAGCTTGGGCTTTGCTAAAAGTAAAGTTGATCCTAACATTTACATGAAGGTTATGGATGATGAACCTATCATACTATTGTTGTATGTGGATGATCTATTTCTGACAGGAAGTGAGTATCATATTTCATATTGCAAGGAGAATCTAGCTAAATAATTTGAGATGAAAGATATTGGATTGATGCACTATTTTCTCGGGCTGGAAGTGTGGCAGAGCCTAGAAGGAATCTTTTTGAACCAGGGATAGTATGCAGTGGAAATATTGAAAATATTTGATATGTTGGCCACACCCATGGATACCAACCTGAAGTTTTCATCTAATGTATCATCATAGTTAGTGGATATGACTCAGTACAGATAGATTATTGGGTCGTTGATGTATCTGGTGAATACAAGGCCAGATATATGTTTTTTTGTGAACACCTTGAGTTAGTATATATTAAAACCTATATGGGTTCACCTAATAGCTGCAAATCATGTGATGAGGTACTAAAAGGTACAATATAATTTGGACTATACTATGATAGATATCATGACTACAGATTGTATGGGTACATGGATTCAAATTTGATAGGAAGTGCCACAAACAGAAAGAGCACCTCATGTGGATGTTATTTTCTGGGATTTTTTGTGATCTCGTGGTTTAGAAATAAATATTCTAGTTTTTCTCTCAGCATGGATGAAGCAGAGTACACAGAATATTTCTCTGCTAGTTGTGAGGCAATATGGATTCGAAAGTTGATGTCAGGTTTATTTGACATGGAGTTGGATACCACAGTGATTCTATGTCACAACCAGAGTTGTATAAAGATGACAGAGAATCCCGTGTTCCATGATAAACCCAATCACATAGAAATCCAATATTTTTACATAAGGGATATGGTACAGAAGGGAGCTATAAAACTCTAGTATGTGAGTACCAATGAACAAGTTGTTGATGTGTTGTCCAAGCCTCTATCTCTAGTAAAGTTTGAATACTTTCATGACAAGATTTGTGCAGTCTGAAAAGACTTTCCTCACAAGGAGGAACATGGATGATATAGATCCATCCCCATAAGGAGGAACATTGATGATGATGATACAAACTTTCCTTTGAAGGAGGAATGATGAAGATATGGACCCTCCTCGGAAAGGTGAAATAGGTAGAAGATATGAACCTTCCTTGGAAAAAGAGGGATCGAGTTGATGATATGGATCCTCCATAGAAAGGGGGAATGATGATGAGATAATCATTGGTGATGGGATGACAGTGATGATATAGTATTAAAGAGGCCAAGTGCGCCTGCATATTCTGATGAGGCCCGACATTCTCTTGTGGAAAATAGTATCCTCTTTTAAGGATGGTCTTGCGAATAATAACACTCTACTCTTGAGAGTGGTCCTACAGACAATACTATCACATGGAGAGTGTACCTACATTTATTTATAGATTCTGTAGAATAACAATCGCTTGGGAGTGGTCCTAACTTTAAAGTTGAGAATGCTCTACAATGAGTCTTTACGAACGACAGGTCCTGCATTTAGGTGTGGAGGATATCTGCAGTTGTAGACGATACTCTCACATGGAGAGTGTACCTACATTCATTTGTTTATGCTGTAGAATAACACTTGCTTGGGAGTGGTCCTATATTTAAAGCTGAGGATGCTCTATGATGAGTCCTTATGGACAACATGTCCTGCATTTAGGTGCAGATGGAATATGCAGTTACAGGCGATACTCTTGAATGGAGAGTTTACCTACATTCATTTGTATATGTCGTAGAATAAAACTCGCTTGGGAGTGGTCCTAGCTTTAAATCTGAGGATGCTCTACAATGATTCCTTACAGACAATAGGTCCCGCATTCAGTTGTAGAAGAGATATGTAGTTTCATACAATACTCTTGCATGGAGAGTGTTCCTACATTCATATGTAGATGTCGTAGTATAACACTCGCTTGGAGTGGTCCTAGCCTTAACAAACTGAGGATGGTCTACATTGAGTGTTGCTTTCAGTTGCAGATGATAGGTACTACATTAATTTGTGGAAGAGATCTACATTCAGGTGTAGATGTTGTGGTCTTGCATTCATTTGTGGATGATCTAGCTGGTTGATATTATGGAACCTCCTCATTAAGGAGGATTAGGCTGATCAGGATTGCATCATCCTTGGACTTGTGTCCTAAAGTGATAGGGATTGGTCATCCCATAAAGAGATCATCTGTATTGCAGGTAGTGTTGCAGAAAAAGGATAAAGAAGATCGAAGTGCTGCAAAAAAGGAGCAAGAAGATCGAAGTGTTGTTGCAAAGGATCAAGAATATCGAAGTAATGTTGCAAAGGATCAAGAAGATCAAAGTTCTACTGCAAAGGATTGAGAAAATTGAAGTGTTGTGGCAAAGGATCAAGAAGATCGAAGTATTTTTGCAAAGGATCAAGAAGATCAAAGTTTTTTTGCAAAGGATTAAGAAGATCAAAGTGCTGCTACAAAGGATCGAGAAGATCGAAGTGCTGCTACAAAGGATCAATAAGATCAAAGTGTTGTTGCAAAGAATATAGAAGATATAAGTGCTTCTACAAGGGATCAAAATATCAAAGTGTTTATGGAAAGGATCAAGTGACCGAGTGTTACAGAAGATGAAGACTCGATGTTGTAGAAGATGATGTTCCAATACTGAAGATATTGAATCTATTCCAATAACTGTTCTTGTAGTAGGGATTTCACCCTAGCAACAGAGTAGGAACAACTCCCTTCCGTCTATAAGATGGAAGGGTAGAGTTCCTATGAGAATGGAAGAACATAAGGAAATAAACAGTAAACGAAATAAGAAAAAACGAAACCTCTCTGCACACGAGGTTAGGGCTAAGCTCCAAGACCCTACATACAACTGTTAGAAAACCAATAAACCTACAAGCAATCAATGGAAACCTGCAGACAAATAATGTTATAAAACTACAAGCTATCAAAGAAAAAACATGAAAAGACAAGTATACCTTTTGGTTGGAATGGGCCACCATTCCCTAGCTTGGGAGAGCACCTCTCTTAGGAATGGGGAGTTATGGCTCAATGGAGGAATGGAGGAGAGGGAGGGTGAATGGATTGAGAGGCAAATGGTCTTAAGGCACTCACACGGGAAGCATAATGATAGGGAGTGAAGGAGTGATTCGAGAGTGACCCCCACCCCTCTATTTATAGTTTTTCTCAAGATTTTTAGGGGTTTAAGCCCCTGGTTGGGGCTTTAGCCCCTTTTTTGGGATTTTATCCCCTTTCGCTCAATCTTTAGCTCTTTTGGGGGTTTTAATCTCCTTTGAGGGGTTTTCGTCCCTTTTTGGAGGCTTTAGCCCCTATGAAAGCTATTTTGGCTCTTTTTAGGGGTTTTTAGGCCCATTTTCATATTTTTAAGCCTTCTTGTGGGTGTGGGGGTCAAATGGGGTCAAATGAGGGTCGTACGTAGATGTTGTTAGGTAGTGTAGGTCATGTAGAGCTCATTGTGGGATTTTTCGGGTTAACAGATTGCCCCCTGATGTGTGAGGGTAGGACCTCATTATATGGCCGACGGACATCATAGGATTTTCTTGGGGAGAGGTGGTGCTTCCTGGGCTAGGGCATCGTGGATTTTGGTTTTTGTATTAATATGGTTCCCATCAATGGGTGAGATACAAATAATGTGTGACATGTATATGGATGAGGCAGGCATCCCCATGCTTGTGATGATGTCAAAATAATAATGTGATCTAAGCTCTATAATACAAGAGTCTATCATGTACAACTGTTGTTACACTAATGGTTGCATCAATGAGAGGCTGAATACAATTTTGATATGAAGAACTGCTACATTGGACCCATGTCATTCTCATGGAATGCTATATCTTCATGATTGATGATCTGTCGGATCTAGAGCGGTACATAGTTTTCTAACAGAGAGTTTGAGTATCTGTGGTGCAAGTATGCTGTATCAATCATAAATCTATATAGAAGCACTGTTAGGGTTTCTGAACACTATCTCCAATGCAACCCTAAAATCAAAAGGGACATGAACCTATTGAGATCCCTCAAATATACTCATCAATGTGCTATATTCAAGTGACATCCAGGGTCTTTGACCAAATACTGCACAGACCAATACCCTGTACGAATCTCAACGGTGCGATGATGTAACTGGAGTCGAGCACGTGAGAAACAACCCTCCCGAGAGGCACTAAGGACTCCTCGCAAGTGGTCCAAGGACCTCATCAATGAGGTTAATGAAACCAGGATATAGGGACCTCTGGATCTATCCTATGGAATACATGTGTTGTCGTTGACAGAGGGAGACCTGCCCCTAGTCAAGGAAATGATGTTTCCTTGACCAGAAGCATGAGGGAGATAACCAAAAGATGTGAGACACTCTGAGGACTGACCCACTGAATGGTGGGGGGGAGGGGGGGGAAGGGAAGGAGTTAAACAGGGGCAAAGGGAGTTTAGTAGACTCAAAATTCCTTTGTTCAGAGTATGACGCCAGGGAAGACCAAGAAGCAACTGAAACTGACTCATGGGAAAGGGATCATAGTTGTAATACCAGGAATGTAACAGCAGATGAGAAATACTTGGGGGAGGTAGACACTTTTGATATTAATGGGATCCAAGGAATACACATCGCATAGTACTCTGAACAAAGGTGACCCAAAGTGGGAAAGCTGCCAAACTATTATCTATGGGGTGGTGTCTAGAGACACCGTTGTGGTACAATCTCGTGGATTTTTGGCAAGCCCGAGAAAGTAAATGCTCGATGGTGCTTTCAATTTTAGAGAGTCTAAAAGCATGAATAAGACTCTATTGGGGGATCTTTTTCATTGATAGTATCCTGCACTCGAAAAAGGATAAAATTATACATAGGAGAGCTCACCCATCCTTTAGGGGATGGGATACTTCTTTACCGTTGGCAGTCCAGTCAGCCGGAAAAGGTTAAACCTATACTGATTAGACAATCATTCAGATACTTTTATGAGCATGAACAAGACCAAGTTTGCTTGATGATATTTTCTTGATGAGAAGGATGGAAAAGAGCTTAACGAAAACCCATGGTGAGATTTTTCGTAAAGTTCGACCCCTCTGCCCAAGAAAGCATAAAAGGATGCAGAGGGGAATGGTCTTGGCTTGAATGTGCCAAGGAGGTTCTTTTCATTTGATGGTCTACATGGTCCACAAAAGGAGATAAACGATATGATGTAGATGCCATTTCCTATACTTTAACAAGTGGGAAAGGAAGCAGCTGCGCTTGGCCATCTTTTCATTCTTTTAGGAGTCAGAAAAGAGCTTTAAAGAAACTCTAGTATGGTCAACCGATTGCAGTGGCATAGGTGGTGCCCCTATGTCGGGACAGTGGATAGTGGTCCAAAGGTCATCCATGCAGTATGGATGGAGCAGGTGGATCTTAAACATACCAATACATGCATGGGATAGATCGTGACAGAGGCACGGGAGTTAATGCAGTAGAGGCACGCAAACCGAGGTGGCTCTCGAATAGAGGTTAGGAGAGCTATGTGTGAGTTATGGTGGGTGTACTTGACTACATGTGATGTGAGTGCAAGTCCAGAGGTATTTATATGTGAAATGCATGCAAAGGAAATGATCTGTCCTCTAGCTGATGGTTCGGAGACCCACATAAGGTGCGGTGGACGGAGTAGACAACTATGTGTTGAAAATAAAAAATGATGTGCCTTTCGAGTGGTGGTCCAGGAACCTGCATGAATAACAGTAGGCAAGCATGATGCAAGTACAGGTCCGGGGACACTTGCATCATGATGTTGTGGCTCGTAAATCGAGGTAACTTCTTGGAAGTGTTCCTGAAAATTACATATTAAACATGAGATGATGGTCTCATACGGATATAGAGGGCGAAATTCTGAAACCAATGGCATGAACGACGTCTCAAACAGACTTCGTATGGTCTTGTTGTGTCAAAAGGAAGAAAATAGGTCAAATGGGTCCTATATATGGGTGGGGACCACTTTGTGAAGTTTCATTGTCACTGTTCACTGCAGAGTTGGAGAGGTGGGCCCTAGATGTATCTTCAGGCTGAGTCGACGTCAGCTAAACAATGCAAGGGCCTTTGGGGTAGGATTTTTTTGGGGTCCTTCTTATGTGCTTTATTTTTTGAGAAAGTACGTACTCTGGGTCTGCACCGGGCAGTGCGGGATGGTGGTTTGTGGGAGCCGTGGATGCATAGGTGGTGCTAGATGATGGTATGAGAGGGTGCCGACAGAGTGGGCCACTTCTTTACTAAGGAGTTGCTTGAGCAGTGGAAGTAGCTCCCAGTGATTATTGAGGAGTACCCTTATGTGGGTATGGATTATCGTGGGGATCCTGAGATGCCCTGAGCTCCTAGTCAGGAATGGGGACCAGCTGATATGTATGTGTGATGTCTTTATGTTCATCTTTATACATAGTGTAGTTGAGTTGGTTGATGATTATATGTATAGAATGATGGTATCCTTTTTTGTGTATTCAGATGTTGGTCCCCACTCGCCACCAGGGTATCAGAGGTGGGTGGTCGCTATTGCATAGGAGGCAGTTCCTACGGGGAACCCTCGCAGGAAACGGTGGGAGGTGGATGATTTTTTGTCATATTTGGAGTGGATTGCTAATGGGATCTCTGATGATGGCTGGTAGCATTTGAACAATGAGCGGATTGCTTCCATTCACAGTTTTCGTCCATAGTGGACCTCTGTGATGAGGAGGATGGCCATGACTTGAGATTAAATCCGTCGGGTGGCAAGAGGGGATATTCCTGCAGAGGATGAGTCTTCTGAGGAAGATGATGATACTGAGCCAGATGATGAGTCTAGGTCAGATTAGTAGCCAGTGGGGCTGGTCCTAGTGCGTTGGTGCACTTAGGAGTTTTTGCATCGCTATGTATATTCAGTTAAGAAAGCATATGTGGCTTCTTTATTTTTACTGGACATGCGATTTATATACCTATATATTTTTTATGCACATGGATGTGCTTTTTATGGTTTTATATGTGAGTCTTTTTATGATGTGAAATGCAATACCTAGATGATGTATTTTTACACTTGTGTGTGTGTTTTATATATGATTATGCACGATGTTGTGTTTGTATGTTTCCTATATGTGATTATGAATGTGCCAATTTAGAATATCATTAGCCATTTGATCTGCTACACTATTGAGGTTTCTAGGAACATGTGTGAAAGTAATGGATTCAAATGTTTTAACCATCTGTTTAGTGTGTAGGAATTTTCTAAAGATGCAGGGATCACGTACACGGTAGTAGTTGTTCAACTGGGAGACAAGCAGTTGGGAGTCTAAGAATACATCGAGATGGCACCCACCTAACTGGAGAGCGGCAGCCAAGAGGCCATTAACACCATCATATTCATCCTGGTTGTTGGTCGCACTACCCATGCATATTTTGTCGATATGGATCAACTCGTGCGACAGGGAGTAGATGACCCATGTAGCTGAGGTAAGGTTTGGAGACCATCTGCTCGCTCCATCAAAAAATCCAATGTACCGATCTAAGGTAGGATCCATCTGGGGCAATGAGGGGAAACAATACATAAGACTCAATTTAAAAATGTGTAAAACAAAAATGGACAAGACTATATTACAAGTTGAACTATCGTCAATTAAAGAGGTGACGTTAGAGGGAAAGTGGTTTGGAATTTCAGGGGATCAATGGTCATTCCTTTGTATGACATGATGAACCCTAGGAGACTTTCTGTTGGGACACAGAAAACACACTTGAAAGGGTTCAAGCATATTTTGTACTTGTGACATCATTGGAAGGATAGCCACAAGTCGTCTATGTGTTGTGATTGATTTTGTGACCGCACAATGAGGTTGTCAAGATAGACCAACATGATGTGGATGAGGTCATGGAAACAAAGTGTCATGGCATACTAGAAGGTGGCTCCAACATTATTTAGACCAAAGGGAATTACTCGATAGGAGAATGTGCCCCACGGGGTTGTGAATGCAGTCTTGTAACGATCTTGTTTTTGGATCTGAATTTGGTTATATCCAGAAAATCCATCCATGAAGGAAAAGACCTTATGTCCGACGCATGCATCGATAATATGATTGATGAAGGGTGTTGGGAAGTTGTCTTTGGGACACGCCCCATTTAGATTGTGAAAGTCTGTGCAAACACGGATGGTACCCTATTTTTTATTCACGGGAACAGGATTAGAAACCGAAGTGGTGTATGCAATGGGGTAAATGAAGTCGGCCGTGCGTAGCTTCTCAATTTTAGCTTTGACCGCAGCAGCTTTGGACGGGTGGATGGGTCATTGCTTTTAGTGCACTGGGGCCACATTGGTCCATGTATCAATGTGGTGTTCCATAATGGATGGATCTAACCCGAGAATTTTAGTGTAATACCAGGAAAATATGTCGCGTAATTCTTGGAAGAGAGCTTTGTAGGCAGTGAATTATTTCGAGGAGCAGGATGCCCCTAGCATGATTTTTTCAACGACCTCAGGATTGGTTGAGATGTTGATTTTGATGGTTGGTGAGAGGTTAGACATGTTCCCTTCTTCGAAGGCGTTTGGTGCTGGAATGGGATTTTTGAACCAGTCGACTTTCCCATGAATGAAATCTTTGGTTTCCACGGAAAAATGGTTAGACTACGACACGAGCTCTTCGGGGAGGAAGAACGAGCGATGGTGCATGTTGTCACATGGGTATTTCGAGGTGGTTAAGGATTCAAGTATCTCCTCATCGTTGCGGAAGCAACGAAAAAACAGGTTTGATGGACCATCAGTGATGGTGGAGACAAGAGGGTATGTAGAACTAGACATCATGTAAATGGACATGGTGTCTGAAGAAGGAGGTGGGGGTTGAACTTATTCGATCAGAGTGATCTCAGATTCGAGGGAATGTTGTTGAAGGTTTGCTAGATCCATTTGGAACTCAGAGCAGTCTTGGTAGTGGTGAGAATAGTGTCCATACAATCCGCAGAGGGCACAAGCATGGTTTGTTCTCAATGACTTGTTTCTCACTATTGGTCTGCTTGGGAGTTCAACCACAGGGAGGTTTTTTGGTGTATCCATGGCATCCAAATGCGCATGGATTATGGGAATATCAGGGCAATTTTGAGTTGGATGGTCCTATTCTTCATAGACGTCGCAAGGTGGGATTTGTCGAGGCTCAACAGTAGCTTTCACATTTTTCCCTTGGCCCTTTTTGGGTGGGGCGGTGCAGGTGCGGGTGTGGTGGTTGGTTTTTGTGGGCCGGGTGGAGGATGAGATTTGACCGCAATGGGTTGCATAGGGGTTAAGAATACCCGGGGCATTGGTGGTTAAGTCGGTGGATCAAGGTACCACACGGGAATTCCCAATGTAAAATTGGGTAAGTTTAAGGTAGCCATTACTGGCTTGCTCATGACACCATGTGGGAGAAAGAGGAAGGGAATTGTGTGGACTAGGGAGGAGCCCAGATAACTCCCTGATGGTTGCATGTGGGGATGAGGTTGTGGTGGTGGCTGCGCATAATGTTGTGACTGTCGATGATGTTGCGGCTGCTAATGGTGTTGTGGCTGTGGATGGTGTTGTGGCTATGGATGGTGTTGTGGTTGCGGTGGGGCTGTGGCTGGGGCTGCGGTTGATGTTTGGGTGCAGCAGTGCTAGATGAGAGCATGCACAAGTCCACAGTATCATTTGGTGTCAGTGGTGGTGACACTAAGGGGAAAGAAGCCGTCATGGTGGTATTGACAAACAACCCAGATCCCACATTCAACAACGGGGAGGCTGGTCTGTTGTCAACCATGATGTTGGCGGGTGCGGTTAGCACTTGCAGATCAATAGCGTTGATTGTGGGGATAACATTGGCGGGTGCCATTAGCCCTTGTAGATCATGATAAGTCAGTTGGTCAACCGTCATGATTTTCCCTTCATGGGGGAACATCATGAGATGGAAAATAGTTAATGCTACATCTCTCATGGCATACATATAACTTCTTCTGAGGAGAAGGGTATAGTCCAACTGGGCATTAACAACCTCTATGTCAATCAGTACTGTTTTCCTAGCCAATGTGATGGGCACATGAGGGAGGATTCCTTTGGATTTAGTGGGATGGCCATCATAATCCTACAGAGTAGTAGATGATGGTTGCAAAATTGGGGATCCAAGCTTCTGCCAGACTAGGGTGGACATAATGCACGTGGATTCCCCCTCATCCAATATGCATCGGTGCACAACCAAATTCTGGATAGACATCGAGATTTGGAAGGAAATGGTCAATGTCATCCGCAGTTCTCCATTCTTTGTGTCAAATGTGATCAACTTGGAGTCAGAGGGGTCTACAGCACCAAAGGTGGCTAGTATGGATTTTCGCTGCGTTGGGAAAGTTTTGAGTACCTTAAGAGTGGACATTGCGGTATGTGTTTGGGCCAAATCATCCACGATGCTGTAGCTGAAAGTAGTTCTAGCCATGGCGTTGTTGGCAACCCATTGTATGGAGGGGCATAGAGGGAAAGGGGGTAACTGAAGAGGTGCATTGGCTATTTTGGATGTCGATGCTGCTGATGTGTTAGCGGTTTTGGTGTTGGTTCCGTACTGATTTCATATGGTCTGTAAATTGACCTCTTTAGTTTTCATAGCTAGTAGGTGGTGAACACCTGTTTCTGCCATCGGAGGTGGCCCTAGGGCATTGGGATTGGGTTGGGGAGGGGGTGTAGTTGCCACTAGTCCTTGGACTGGTAATGGTTTTTGGAGCACCATAGGAGGAGTTCCTGGTCGTGTTGGGTTGGGTTGGGCTTCATTTGTTGTATTGGTGGCATGTTGAACCTCATTCCTAATGGCTTGCTCAGCGTGACCCATGAAGGGACACTCATATGTGTAGTTCCCGTAGATCTCGCATAGTGTGCACGGTTGGTTTGTACACAACAGAGTGTTGCATCTCGGTGCATTTGGTCATTGAGGATTTTGGGCTGGCCGGTTTGCCATGGCATTGTTGGGAGGATTTGGTTGTTGACCACCTCCCTGTGGTTGATTATTGCCTTGGTTCTAGGGTTGGTTATTCCTGGCTTGCACTTGTTGGTTATTGGGGGCTGGCTGGTTGGGAAGGTTTTTGTTGTGCCAACACCTGTGCCAATGGAGCAAGTGGAGTAGGGGCAAGGGATTGAACGGCTTACATTGGTGGTGCATAGTAAACTTAGGTGGGTGCAGGTGCCAAAAATGTGGGCATTTGTCCCGCATATTGTTGTGCCGACCAGGCCAATGCCTGGGCTTGCTGTGGTGGTGCAGGTTGTGCATAAGAAGTTGTGGCTCCAAACTGGGACATCATTTTTGCATAGTCCAGAGTTTGGATTTGGTATGCAACACTAGGGGTGTTTCTTGTTTGTGGTGGTATTGCAGGTGGTGTCGGATGGTGCTGTGGTTGGTGAGAGATGGAACCTATGATGCCATCTACAGCATGGGATGCTCCCGATGCTTCCCGGTAAGAGGTGCCTACATGGGGAGCGTCTGGAATGACAGTGTAAAGGTATCCAGACAGTGCATAGATCAGATCAAATTGTTGGGCTTTCAAGATGGGCTCCTCTTTGGATTGGGGATGTTTGGATGTGACATCCTTTGCTATAGGTGGTAGAATTTTTTTTAGGAACCAATCTAGGAAGATCCTGTCATCAAGCTGAATCTTGCACAAACTACGACGTTACCGCCACTCATGGATGTGGTCGGTTATGTGGGTTGCAGTATTCTGGTGGAAAGATAGCAAGATATCCACCCCTTTGTCATATCTAATAGGGATTTGGAAATATTGCAGGAACATGAAAGCCAAGGAGTTAAAATCTGGGTACTTGGATTGTGGTAGCTCAATGTACCACTTGGCTGCATCACCTGTGAGGGTGCGTTGGAATAGTTTGAGCCTGATTGAATCATCTATGATGCTATTTAATGAGCACCATATGTGAAACGTCATGATGTGGTTTTGGCGGCACTCCCTTTCCTTCCCTTCAAACTTGGGAATGTCTGAGGGAAGTTTGGTTGGCATGGGAGGCCAAAATGTTTGATGGCAAATAGGGTCATTTGTTAACTGAACCAAGTTAGGCAGGTTGAGACATGCCATGAAAGGAAGCTTTAACCCAAGGTTGATGTGAGATGGGGAAATAATGGTGGTGGGGTTTGCAGGGACATGATGCACCTGCATAATTGGGGGTACTTGTGTCACCGTTGTGGAAGGGCCACTGCCCCCAAGTGTGGTAAACAAAACTGTGTGAGTGGAATGGCCACTAACCCAATGTGTGATAGGAGGGGCAGTGTAGGTGGAAGGGCCACTGCCCTTAGGCATGCCAAGTGGGACAGTGTGGGTGGAAGGCACACTACCCCCATGTGTTACAGGTGGGACAACTTGACTGGTCAATATGGGTGGTGGTAGTTGGATTATGATGGTTTGCATGACCATGATGGGGCTACCAGTAGGGGTGTTGGTGGTGGTTTGGGGTGTGGACATGGGTCCACTGCCAATCACTAAGCCAGAAAATGGATTCGGGTTTGCACCAGCCATGGGGCTAGATGGTGCAGTATGCAGGTCTGGCTCAGATTGGTATGATTCTGAGTCTGAATCAGAGGCTGTGTGGCTTTTTGATGGTGTAGAGGGTCATCGAGAATGGTATTGATGGTGTTGGTTCAAGGACCCAAACTGTGGTGGAACGCCCCTCAGGCATGAGGAAGAATGTGGGGGTTCAATTGTGTCTAATTTGTATGTCAAGTGGTGAAATATGGTAATGATTTTTGGACCCCGATTTTAATGGCTTCCTATTGGCTTCAGGTGGTCACTCGGCCACCAAGACTGCTAGAAGATAGTGCTTGGATTTTTCCTTATGGGAGTGTTAGTCAATCGGTGGGGGTCGTTGCCCATTTCGCTTGGCAATTCCTCTAAGCGGCTAGCTACTTTGGGATTCCCATGGTACTCCTCACAATGAGTTTCTGGGATGAGCCCAAGTACTTCCCACAATTAAGGCAGTCAGGGACTTATGTCCTCAAAGACTGCAGATTGTTGAATTACTGTAAATTATAAATTTTAAAGGCTAGCTCAGTGTCATGAACTGAGTTTGGCTGTTTTATGTGGCATGGTTTGTGTGTATGTATTTTATCTTTCTGTTACATTTGGTGGCTACTTGTATTGTTTATGAATAGTCCACAGAGATTGTATTGCAGAACCTATAATGTGAGTAGATTGTTTAACATAGCAGTAAATTGTAAACAGAAATTTGAATGCATGCCATACCTGAATTTGGATTTGAACCTGACTAGGTGACTTCCTTACACTTGTATTTCTCTTCAACCAGGAAAGAGTGCTAGGATCTCAACACAATGGGACTAAGCCCATTCATAGATCCTCAGGTCAATCTCCGGATGCAAGGTCAATCAACAGGGAGGACGCGAATGCTGTGAAACCCCCATCGGTCTCCACCCCCTCTACCTTTCAGGTCACCTGTTTTTAGTGGTTTAGAAAAATTACAGGTGAAGTGCCTATTACTATACGAGATTCACCCTTCATCTTATCCCAGAATACCCCAAAGGGTGATGACTGGGTAGAGGAGGAAGGGCTATGCAAGATGTTAATTTCAACTTAAAAATTGAAACCTACAGTAATTTTTTGATTCAAGTTTTTAAACAGATTCATTAACCATTTAACCATTTAATTTAACAGTGATTTACACATGCTAAATAAAATAAACAGATGCTGAAAGGAAATATACACATTTTTAATGGAAAGAGGTGGTCAAGTCGCACTAACAGTCCTTAATCTTTAAAAATCTGAATCTGAGAGACAGATCGCTCTTTTCGGGGCAAATGTGGTGAGGGGGGCGCCAAATTTTCCCCAAAATAAGCAAGAGGGGCACCAAATTTTCCCAAAAACAAGTGAGGGGGTTGCTCAGAAAATGCATACAGAAGCAAGATGGCTTGTGGGATGAAGTCGCACCTTCCAATCCTAAATGAGTGAACTGGTCGCACCTTTTGGGCCTAAATGAGTGACCTGGTTGCACCTTTCAGCCCGATAAGAGTGACCTACTCTGAAAAGGTGAATTCTTTTTGAACATGAGCCAGATCTAGTCGACAGTAACTTGTACTATGGCCAAATGGGCTCAGTTTAGCCTTGAGGAGGCTTGGCAGTAACTAAAAATGCATGAAAAGATAGATCTAATCTAGATTTGAAAGAAAACTAAACTAGGGCAAGAAAACAGAAATAAAAAATAAAACTTATAAAAATAGTCCAGGGATCCTGTGGGATTGACTTGGTATGGTCACCAAATCTGTAGTATGGATTTCACCATAGCTATAGAGTAGGAACAACTCCCTTCCATCTATAGGATGGAAGGGTAGGGTTCTTGTGAAAATGGAAGAACAGAAGGAAATAAACAGTTAACGAAATAAGAAACACGAAACCCCTCTGCACACAAGGTTATGGTTAAGCTCCAAGGCCCTTCATACAACTATTACAAAACCAATAAACCTGCAAGCAATCAATGGAAACCTACAAGAAGATGTTAAGCAATAAACCTGGAAACAAATAATGTTAGAAAACTATAATATCTGAAAGCAAAAACATGAAAAGACAAGTATACCTTTTGGTTGGAATGGGCCACCACGCCCTAGCTTGGGAGAGCACCTCTCTTAGGAATGGGGATCTATGGCTCAATGGAGGAATGGAGGAGAGGGGGGGTGAATGGCTTGAGAGACAAATGGTCTCAAGGCACTCACATGGGTAGCATAACGATAGGGAGTGAAGGAGTGATTTGAGAGTGACCTCCACCCTTCTATTTATACTTTTTTCTCAATATTTTTAGGGTTTTAAGCCCCTGGTTGGGGCTTTAACCATTTTTTGGGGCTTTTAGCCCCTTTCGCTCAATATTTATCTCTTTTGGGGGTTTTAATCTCCTTTGAGGGGTTTTAGCCCCTTTTTGGAGGATTTAGCCCCTATGAGAGCTATTTTGTCTCTTTTTAGGGTTTTCTAGGCCCTTTTCCATATTTTTAATCCTTCTTGAGGGTGTGGGGGTCAAATGGGGTCAAATGAGGGTTCTACGTAGATGTCTTTAGGTGGTGTAGGTCATGTAGAGCTCATTGTGGGATTTTTTGGGTTAACAATTCTAGTTGTTGATGATTGTTGAAAACTTCCTATGACGTATAATTCTATTACCTTGATACTATTAAAGATTCTCTCTCTCTCATTACTCCTATATTTTATGATGTTGTTTTCCGTAGAATACCCTTCTCATTAAAGGGAAGTGTTGAAATATTGTAAATTTGAAGAATATTCTAAATGTATTTTACTGATGTACCCCAAGGGAGATGTCTTATTCCTCCATTGGGATGTTGCTATTATATTTGGTCATCATAGAGTCATGAGGTAAATCCTCCATTGTAATTCGGGTCAATAGTACCCTAATGAATATAATATAACACTATTTTGAGATTTCCTTGGTGAAGTCGAACCAGACAGTTTAGTGGGGCTGACTTGTTAGGTTAAACGTCAAGTGACAAAAAGAGTATAAAGAGAGGAGTTGTGTTCCTCATTTGAACACAGACTCACACTTGTGTATTATGCATAGGAGAGAGAGAGAGACATACCATTAAGGAGAAGGATTAGCTTTTTTGGGGTTTTATCTTATACATCTTATACAAAGGAAGTTTTGCTAGGTTTTCTTCGCCTTAAAAGTTTCCTAGGATAAATTTGTGTTTATCTTGTGATTGTGTTTCTTTTAGTGTTTCTGCATATGCTACTGTTGTGAATTTGGATTAAAAACTAAATTCTCCACTATACATTATCCTAAGTAACAATACTAGTGCATTATTACTATAAATTCTCCAGTGCATTAAACAACTCGAATGCACTGAAACTGCGTAAGCAAATTTTCTTTAAATTACATAAATAATAAAATAACCGAAACACCCAATTGGGTTTCGTATTTGAACCAAGAAGTGGTCCCATTGTACCCAATGGCTAATATATAAAACTACAAACCCATTAAATCTAAAATTCCTAAAAAGAAAAAAACATAATTGTGAAACATTAAAGATATTTAAACCACAATGTAGAATTGTGTAGCTATATAAAACGAAAGGAAGCAACACGAAAATATAAATAGGAAAATAAATATACCATGCATTGTGATCAATAAGAATAACTTACATACTTGAAATTTCTACTATGCAAGGTTTTGTTTGATTCAACATAGCTTTTAAATGTCAATCTTTAGAATAATCTAGTTTGTCCAAACTCCTCCCCGATAATTCTCTCTTCCAAAACTCTACCCTCAAAATTTCAGTAAAATAATGAATTAATGATTAGGTTTTTTCTAATACCTTATAGAATTAGTTTTTGAAATTGAAATTCTCGCTTCTTTGTTAGTTTATGGGAAAAAAATTCGTGCGACTTTTTATTTTTGATTTCCAAACATTGGTTCAATATTTACAACGAAGCACCAATGTATCATAATATGAAACACATCGTGAATATATACTTAAAAAAAATACAGAATAGTGATGCAAAAAAAACACATGAACGCCCCTGAACGATATGTTTTCCATGATGCACTGTATTGGTGTACAATAAAAAATAAAAAATACATCATATTGCAATGCATAAAAATATTATGGCTCCATTGGTGCACCATTATATATTGAGTGCACTAGCATTGACAATATTGAAAACTGAATAGATAACTATCCGTTACCAAATATAGTACATATTTTATTTTGTGGGTTTTTTGTGGATG
Organism: Pseudotsuga menziesii; assembly: GCA_001517045.1. NCBI lineage: Eukaryota > Viridiplantae > Streptophyta > Pinopsida > Pinales > Pinaceae > Pseudotsuga > Pseudotsuga menziesii. The sequence continues at coordinate 243,546 of LPNX010037801.1, read as the reverse complement.
TTCCAGAATGGTGTGTATGTGGTTTAGCAGCACCAACATGTCTATTTACATAAGATACACCAGTGTGGCATTTTTTATTATGGTGTATTGGTTTAATTAAAAAGCGTTATTGTAATATGTTATCCATTATTTAGGAAGTTCAAAGTAGATATTATTCCATATTTAGAAAGCTAAAAATTTGAGATCATGATTCAGTCTCAAGAAAAACAAGAGAGATAATGAATAGTGGATGGAACCATGTGTTGAGTATATAGTTGTCATTGATGTCAAAGGTGTTCACAAATGACAAAGGAATAACGAATGTATATTATGGCTGAACCTATTCAATAAAAGACTAAAGTAATCATAAATTAAAAGACTAAGGTATTCATGACATGGCATGGAACAGTTGGGCATGTGGCATGACACATATGATGATATGGAATAAAAAGATCAAGTGAATGAGGATCAGTTTTGGAAGATAAAAATATAATGGTTGTTATAGAGGATTTCACCACTCTAGGTGAATCACACTTTGTATGGCCTTTCCTTGTCCTGCTGTAGACTCTTTAGACCCCATGGACCATATTTTATCCTTTGATGTTTCCTTGATCATCCCTAAAACTATATGAAAAATGATATACATGGCTTTTTACCCGATAACCGCGTACACACGCGGGTTTGACCCCTATAACCATGTACATCGGGATGTGTGCATAATCCAAATCCTTTTGGACTTTTCCTTGACATGGATCCGACTCATTCGACTCCTGGCCTTCCATATGCCTTGAGATCGCTCAGATTCGACCCTTCATTATCCCTTTTGAAGCTATATAAGGAACCCCTTGGTAAATTGAAGGCATGTAGAGAGATTGAAAGCAAAGAAACTATAGTCCATTGTTGCCGGAATTTATACTTGAGTCTGCATCCCTTTGTCCCTTTGGAGCACTTTTGTGTTCTTCCCAAACTTGCCTTTTGCTAGTGAGCTTGCTATCGTGAGATGGAGGATTGAGGTGGTGGAGGCCCAAGTGGGGGATTCAGTTTCTCCAGTTTGCAGACGTGTCGTCAGAGGTTGTATCTATCTTGTAATCTCTGATTTATGTTAATAAGAACTATCTTTTCCTATCCAATGATGTGTATTTGATTGAATATTGTATCCATTGGAATATGTCAAATGCTTTTACATTATTGATTATATATGCTAGAATAGATCTAACACCATGATATATAGTATGCTTGTATTGTTTACTTGTTGTTGAGGAAGTATTATATCAATTCAAGCTAAAGATTGGAAAGCTCAACGGGGATCTACTTCAACCGTCCGGAATAAGGTACGAGGTCTGATCCTTTAGTGTTAGACATTTTATTTCTATTGCATATTGGGAAAGATTGATTTTTGGAGTCAAAGCTGTCTGTTGTGGTACCCCAAGCCATAGGAATTTCTCTCTGTAACATAATTGGTGACTCCACTGGGGATTGATTGGGTGGTTATTGATTGGGATGACCCCTAGTCATAACTGAGTAGCACCGGAGATATTTCTAGGATTATATGCATATCTGGGGGCTCTTTCAAGAGTTTCGGGCTTTGCTACCCTGCCCATACGGTCAATCCCGCCTGCGACTGTCCGCCTGAGCTTTGATTATATTGAGGTGACCTTAGTGACCTTACCTAGGATATCGAGGGGGTACTTGTAGAGGTTATTCTGCAGGTATCCTGGCCAGGTTGGGGTTGGACAACACAGTCGCTTTACGTGTTGAAGCTGAGGGCCACAATAATTGGTTACGTACCTCCGCTTGTTGTGTATGGGAGTCTCAAGCCTCTCCTAGGAGAGACATACCTACTTCATTCGGAAGCTCACTTATCCAGCCCTTGTTTGCTTGCATTTGGCTTCAGATTTTATTAGTGATTTCTCTGTGCATGCTATTTGGCCTAGGGTTTACGTAAATAGAGAGTCTTTGCTTTTTGTTGAGTCATTGTGAATTCGAGTGCGGTTCTGCACCGTTCTCGTCGGTTAGCAGGACTTCCGCCTTCCACTTCTCCTCCTCCTTTGGGAGAGAGACCTAGACAGTCCAGGAAGACTATGTCACACACTGATTCACACACCATGGAGGATCATTCAGAGACTATTCCTGAGCCACCTCCTCCCATTCATGTTGATGATGGGGAATTTACTCCTACATACGATCCTTCACCTGACCTAGCTGAGTTCGGTCTTGTGATTTCCCAGATAGGATCTTTGCACGATAGACCTAATCACCCTAGGGCTGATTCCCCATTGACACATTACCAGTATGGAATGCTGGAAGATGCCGAGACTCACTTTGAACCTGCCAGCACTAGCTACAGTAGTTATGCTACGACTGGTTTTCCTATGCACGATTTGACATTTCATGTCAAATTTGACTTCGAGCTTAGCACTATGCCTGGGGGAAATCCCATTCCTTACCTTGCGGAGAGGTTTGGGAGTACTAGTCACATTGCACCTTCCATCCCAGTGGTGGACGCTACATCTCATCTCCCTCCTAGGTCTAGGGTTAGTGATCTGATTAGGATACCAGATCCGAAACGGGTGACGATAGGAGGTAGTACATATCTTATTACTCAGATTCCTTCATCCTTGGTTCCAATTTCTTCAATTGTACATCCTCCACCTTATCCACGTGGTCCTTCGAGCCAATATATGGCTATGAGTCAGGCCCATACTGCGGTTACTAGGCCGATTGTGTCTCAAGTTCATATACCACCTGCTGCTTCGGGAGGCTATATTCATGCTTATAGTGGTCAGCTTGTTACGTCCAGGGCATATATACCTACTTCTTATATGTATGTTCCCCCTTCCGGAGCTCATCTTCCTACCTATGGAGTGTCCCATGGGACATCACATGCGATGACCTATGGACCTTATTACGGGAAATAGTATGGACAAGTTTCTTCACCTTACAGAGGCGGGTATCAACAACCTTCTTACTCTCCTAATTATGGATTCGTAGCTCCTACGAGTCAAGGTCCACCTTACTATGGTACTTCCATGTCACCTTATATGGGTCAGACAGGAGGAGGACACTATGGCCAAGGCCATGGTGGTGCTCAAACCTATGTGAACCAAGGAGCAGTCCATCGACCTCATCATCCTAGGCTCCCTTTCCTCGTGACGCTTAACCTTCCTGACTTATTGAGACTTACGAACGATCCCATGGCTCATGACCCGGCTTGGCCGACTGTCCCTACCAAGCTTCCTTCGGGCATACCTAAGTTCGAAGGCAAACTGGGAGAGGATCCGAGCGAACACGTTACCACGTTTCACCTTTGGTGCTCTTCAAATTTGTTACATCAGGACTCAGTCCGCTTGTGACTATTTCAACGTACCCTCACGAGGCCTGCTACGAAATGGTATATAGAGTTACCAAAGGGAGATTCTACCTTGTTCGATGATCTTGCGATGACTTTTCTTAATCACTTCCAGCTACCAGTGCACTATGACATTGGTATTGAACTCTTGTCGACATTTCGGCAAGATAAAGCCACCCATATTTCTGATCATATTCAGGAGTGGTGTAGGCAGAAGAGATTAATTAAAGATTTTATACTGCCAGAGTTCCTTCTCGAGTGGTTCCTCAAGTCTTTATTGCCATATATCGTGAAGGATGTTTCTACATCTGGAGTGCAGAATGAGGAACAAGCAATCTTTAGGGCGTAGGAATTGGACTTGATTTATGCTCAGTCTGGTTTGTTGTATGAGATTATTCCCAACGCTCCTCGTTATAGTTTTGATCCCAAGGTCAAACCTGGACCACATGCCGATGGCATTGTGGGTTGTGCAAGTGTGAAACCTACAGATTCGGTTGCAAAAAAAGTTAGTCAATTGTCGCTCAACCAGTCTGCTTAGGGACAAGCTACGGCTTCGTCTCAACCCACCCAAATGGAGAATGTACTTTCTGTGCAATCGTCGAACCAGAAGGGTAACCAGCAACCCGAATGGAATAGAAAAAAGGGTAAGAATAATAATCGAAAGGGTGGGAATAGGAATGAGAATGCTACCAATAATGACAAGAACGGTCAGAATGCTGGTGGGGACAAGCAAGTGAAACGTAAGGCTAAGTTCCCTTGCAAGCTATGTAAGGATGATCACCTCACTTACTTGTGCCCTCGAATTGATGAAGCTTCGAGACTCTTAGCACATGGCCCAACTGTGCTAACAAACCCTTTACCGCATAACCAGAATATGAACTCGAAGTCCTAGGAGCAATCTAGTGAGAATGATCCACTAGAGACTAGTGCTCATGGGTGCATTAACATGGTCCGTGCTGCTAAGGTTGTGACTCATGTGAAATATTATGGATCGTCACAACCCAGCCCAGGCAAAGAACCTGATCCACCAGGAACCCCTTTGCACATTGAGAAACCTGCGGATAAACCAGAGGCTGCACCTCGCATTCCTAAGGGGGTACTTAAGCACTCGGGGCATAATCCAAATGCTTGAGCCACCCAGAATTATTCAGTTGTCGAGGATTTGGGCCATACTCCTTGTGCGATGTCTGCATTGGAAGTGCTTCAGAGTTGTCCTTCGCAAAGGAAGGCTTTGCTTTCTGCTCTTGGTGTGAACGGTGATGATTCTTCCTCAGTGATCAAATTTGAAACCACAGGTCATCAGCCTCGCTTGCCCTACTATGTGTCACTTTTGGTACATGTAGAATGTCTTAATATGATCGTCAAGCGCACTATGATTGACGAGGGCACTGCTGCATCTGTGATGTCTTTGTCCTGTTGGAAGGGTCTTGGTTCTCCTGAGTTGTCGAAATCAACGACTATGTTAACTGGTTTTGATGGGAGATCTTTTAGGCCGCATGGAATCATTCTGTCCCTTAAAGTCCATTTGGGGGGGAAGACCATTGCGATAGAGGTTGAGGTGGTTGATGCGTCCCTTGACTACAATCTCTTGCTGGGTCGAAACTGGATGTATAGTATGCAAGCCGTTTCTTCTTCCGTGTTCTGCATTGTATGCTTTCCACATAATGGAAAGATTGTAATGATTGATCAAATGACATTCAAGAATTCCCCTGTTACTACATCTTCGGGAGCTTCGGTCCCAGTCATTGAACAGTCTCAACCGGTAATTGCGAGTGTGGGTGTAGGCATGTATCCATCCCTCATGGGAAGCTTTAGTTGTCCTGAACCGGTCCTCATGATAGGATCTTGTTCCGATAAGGCTTCAACTTCCACGACCTCAGTGTCTTTTCGCACAACTCATATGGAATATCCTTGGATTCTTCCTACACTGAGTATTTCCAGTGAGCCTGTCGAGACCAATGTGCCGCTTCCAGCAACCATGATAGCTTATCAAGCCAATCTTAAGAATGTTGTAGAGCCTTGTTCTTCCTCTTCACAGACGGAAGAGGAAGACCCCTATGTGCTACCAACATGGGCAGTACAGTCTTCTCATGCCCATGACTGCCTGGATACGGTTTTCCCTTCAGATGAAGCGATCATCGAGGCTATGTCGGGTGTTGAGCTGCCATGGGAGGAACTTCATCATAGATCATATTTCCTTCCACCGCTTGACCGTTTTGAGCATGAGGATTATAGGGATATTCTTAGTCAGAGATTTGGTAGTCCCATGATTCCATTAAGCTCTCCTGGTCAGATGGTTGATGGGAACATGGCGAACATATGTTCCACGATTTCTATCAACATCTCTTGAAATCTTGGCACCATTGAGAATGTCTATATTGGGGCAGAATGTTCCCATGCTGAGATTCTCGAATATACCGAGATATTCAAGGAATTCCATGATATTTTTGCTTGGTCTTATGATGAGATGCTAGGTATTGACCCTTGTATTGTCGAACATGAGATTAAGACTTACCCCAATGCTAAGCCTATTCGACAACGTTTACGCCTTGTGAATCCTAGAAAAGCACCCACCATTAAGGCAGAGATAGAGAAGCTGTTGAAATCCAGTTTCATCTATCCCGTTCCCTTGACAGAGTGGGTTTCAAACCCCGTTCCGGTGGATAAGAAGCAGGGAGCGTTCCGAATATGCACTGATTTCTGTGATTTAAATCATGCATGTCCTAAGGATAACTTCCCCACACCATTTATAGATAAGATTTTGGATGAGTATGTGGGTAGCGAGGTGTTCTCCTTTATGGATGGCTTTTCCGGGTATAATCAGATCCAGATTAAACTTGAGGACCAACACAAGACTGCATTTATTTGTCCTTGGGGTACGTTTGCATATCGAAAAATTCCTTTCGGCCTTAAAAACGCCGGAGCTACATTTCAACGGGCGATGACCTTGATTTTCCATGATCTCAAGTCTATTATTGAAGTATTTTTGGATGACCTCGCTGCTCATTCTCGTATGAGAATGTGTCATTCCTATCACTTGAGATTGGTCTTCGAAAGATGTTGGCGCTATTCGGTTCGATTAAAACCTCATAAGTGCATCTTTTGCGTGAAGTTAGGTCGTTTACTAGGATTCATCGTTTCAAAGGAGGGCATAAGAGCCGATCCCTTAAAGGTTGAGGCAATACTTCAGTTGTCTCCCCCGAAGAACATTCATCATCTTCAGTGTTTGCAAGGTATGGAAAACTTCTTACGAATATTTGTGGTCAACTTTGCTAATTTGACTAGAGGATTCATGCGTCTCTTGAAGAAGGATACTCCCTTTGAATGGGATGAGTGAGCCCAGGAGTCCTTCGATGCACTTAAGCGAGCCCTAGCGTCGGCCCCGGTGATTAGTCCTCCGGATTATAGCCGTGATTTCCTATTATATGTGGCTGCATCTTTAGAGACGATTGGTATGGTATTGGTTCAGGAGGATGAGGAGCTCCAGGAGCATGTCATATATTATCTGAGCCGAAACCTTATTGACGCAGAGATTCGTTATTCTCATGTCGAGAAGCTTGCTTTAGCAACTGTACATGCGGTTCAGCATTTGAGACATTATATTATCCTTCACCAGACCTCGGTTGTGGCCCATGTCAATTCGTTTCAGTTCGTCCTCACACGAAGGATGATTGGGGGAAAGTATAATAAATGGATTGTCATTCTGCAAGAGTTCGATCTCGAATTTGTTTCGACAAAGTCGAAGAAGTCATTAATTTTTGCAGAGCTTATATCAGATTTCTCGAGCGAGGCCAAGGAGTTGGTTTGTGAAGATACGTTTGTTGATGAACACATCTTCTTAATCTCAATGTCTGACCCATGGTACAGAGATATCATAGTATATCTGCAAACACAGAGGACCCCTACTCACCTCTCGTGAGATGAACGATGACAATTACGTCACGTCTCTAAGAACTACCTTATAGTGGACAATACTTTGTACTGCCGTGGGGTAGATTCCATTTTATGACGTTGTTTAACTCATGAGGAGGCTGAGGTTGTGCTGAATGATTTCCATGGAGGGGCGTGTGGTGGTCATTTATCTGGGATTTCTACAACTCAAAAGATTTTGAGAGCGGGTTATTTCTGGTTATCAATCTTTAAAGATTGTGTTTATGCGGTCAAGAGGTGCCACCCTTTCTAGGTGTTTGCACGAAATATGTGCTCGAAGAATGCCCCGTTACATCCCATTATCACCGCCGGTCCCTTCACCAAGTGGGGGCTCGATTTTATGGATTGCAACCTAGCTTCAGCTGGGGGGCACCATCATATTATAGTGGCTGTGGATTATTTCACGAAATGGGTTGAGGAAATGCCTACAGTAAAATCCAATGGTGAGACAACCACTCACTTCGTATTCAACCAAATCATTACTCAGTTCGGGATTCTGAAAGAGCTTGTTACTGACCATGGCTCGCAGTTTTATAACCGTATGATGGAAGAGTTGGTATCCAAGTTATGGTATAAGCAAGAGCACTCCTCTTCTTACTACCCCCAAGCGAATGGATAGGTTGAAGCAGTGAATAAATAACTTAAGTCCATTCTCCAACGAACCATTGCACAGAGCAAGACGAATTGGCATATTATGTTATACCCTGCTTTGTGGGCATATCGAACTGCGGTTAAGACGGACACTGGTTTTTCTCCATATCAGCTTGTGCATGGAGTGGAGTCGATATTGCCGGTTGAATGCGAGATTCCTTCATTGAAGCTAGCTGTGGAACTCTTACCAGACACTTCACCTTTGGAGGAGCGTTTGGTCCACCTCGAGCAACTTGATGAGTTGCGTCGAGATGCCTTGGTGGCTCTAGAGGTTAATAAACGTCGCGTTAAGGTCCAATATGACAAGTCTATCTGTCCAAGAGTGTTTAGTGAAGGAGACTTGGTCCTTTTGTGGGATCAATCGAAAGAACCCTTGGGGGCAGGGAAATTTAATCCTATGTGGCGTGGTCCTTACGTGGTCAAGCGTGTCTTAGAGAAGGGTGCCTATGAGTTAGTCAATTACGAAGGCATAGCTTTGGCGGAGCCTAGAAATGGGCTCTATCTCAAAAAATGCTATGCATGATCTTTAGCCAAGGCTGCTTGTTGTATATTATTGTACAGCTTTGCATAGTTAGGTCTTTTTCTTATCGTGATTGGGTTTGTGATTAGTTTCCATTTCTTTTGGAAGATGTCAATGGAATCTTCCACTTACATAGGATTCGCGGATGGTGCAAGCCGTCACACTCAGCCTTTGCTGCTTGGGTGATTTATACTCCTATGGGTCAGGTACTGTCTTCAGGAGGTGTATGTCTACGGCCATCTTCCAACAATGTTGCCGAATATAGTGCCGTTATCGAGCTTCTATGGGAAGCCATTTCACATGGTGTTCTATCTCTTGAGGTACATCTTGATTTGGAGTTAGTAGTGTCATAGCTCAATGGTTTGTACCATGTTAGAGATCCGACATTATTGAGAAGATTCTTATGTGTGAGATTGTTAGAACGAAAATTTGATAGTATCACATATATACACATTCCAAGAAATGATAATCAAGTTGCTGACTCATATGCTAACTACGTGTTAGATTGGCATTTGTTTCATTCATAATAAATTAATCACAAACATTTTTACACATGTAAATAAATAAACCGATCACCATAAAACCTTTTATATATCAAAAAATGTGGTAATACATAATGTCATATACAAAAGTGGAGCTTTCAAAGCTTCCATCATATAATACACGGTCGTACAAACAATATACACTCCCAGGTATCTAATCCTATGGAGGGGGATGGTTGTGATCATGATACGTCACTACGGCTCTAGCTAGCCGCTGGAATAAATGCACCCATGCACGTGGCACGCCCACCACTTGTCGCTGCATGGCCTCAGGCAAGTCCTCGACTTGCGCCATGGGAACCCTATGAGTCAGTCGCACGAAGTTGGTATGAATGCTCTGGAGCGTTCGCTCCACATCCACACCTGTGATGTCATCCCCTCTTCCCCTCCGTCTATGACGTGGGAAGCCCTCTGGTTGTCGTGGTCCCACATCTGCACATGAATGGTAGATGTCACTATGTGTTGTCATGCAAAAAAATGTCTTTTTGATTCTACATAATCAAGAAAATACAAAAAAATTAAATAACTCAAAAAACTTTTAAAAAAAGAGTGAGAGTTGAGATTTGGTACCTATCTCTCCGTATGCCGATCCTAGTGGCAATGGCATGTCCAGATCCCCCCAGAAATATATCCCTCCATAGGGGTAGTCATCTATGGCAACAATATGTTATCGCCACCATGGAAAGAAGTCAGCTGGATATGGGTTGGCCACCCTACCACCCCCCAATCTGTGCATAGCATCTGCCCAACATCATTGGGCCGGATCTCGAACCCCGTGGAGAGGAACGTCCACTCTAGGGCTCAATCCTGGAACACGCTCGAATAAAAACGTGCTCAATATGCTGCTGAACCCGAAGTTTCGTATCCTACCTGCCTTACACTCACTGAGTTGGTGTTTCATGTTTCTCAGTAGTGTATTACTCCAGTTGTATATGGTCAGTCTCATACACTCCACCGCATAGAACATCAGTGGCCGCGAGGCCTGATGGAGTGAGGCTAAGCCTGCTATCCTACCCAGTGTCTGTAGTATGGCCTTTAGGCCCAGCACCTGTATATCATTGGTGGGGACTTGACTTCCCACCTTCTCAGTATCTGGGTAGCAGTACACAGCTACATACTCATCGATAGTAAGCCCACCGCCTGGCCCACCTCAGGAATGAAGGTTCACCACCTCCCCTCGTCTAGATAGACCTATGATAAAGTATATGTCTTCCACCTCTATGGTGAGAGACATCCCATCTATCCTGAAGGACTCTGAGTCTGGATCCCAATAGTCTACCAGCATCTCTAGCAGTCTTGGTTTGGTCCTCAAACCACCAAGGCACCAAAAATTGTAGAGTCCGCATGCTCGAAGAGCTTGCTGAGCCATCACGTCAGCCCTTATAGCTTCCTCTACTTCACCATGCTCGCGCTCTCTCCATTCTAGCACCATCCTACAAGAGAAATTGCCATATTTCCCATTAGATTCTTATAAATTTACTTGCACGGCATCATACGTGACTGTTTTGCAAACAGTCGCGTATGTACGCGGTTTCTAGCCTCTTTTCCGCGTATAGCCAGCCCTATACATGGAAAAAGCTTCGATATCCACGTGGGCCACAGTGCTCATGTAGAGATGGCCTAAACTACCTCATTTCACCATGAAAATCAACAAGAATTATATTGAAATGCATGAGGAGAGCATGAGTAACTACCTGGAAGAAACGGTTGTGAATTCCGCCGGCTGGATCTCTTGGAATTTGCAGTTGAAAATCAGAACTCCAATGGGTAAAAGTTTCAAATGACTTATGTTTTTTACTATTTATAGAAAAATTTTCAAATATTTGAAAATTTTTACCCCCTTTCCTATAGTTTTGACAGTTTCTAACCATTTTGGACCGTTTCTGACATAATTTGTGATGTAGAAGACCATTTTCAGTGCCGTTTCAGCCATTGGATTGACCCGTTCGTACTGATCTCACGTATAATGTCTACACTGGCATATAGGTTAGGTTCACCACTGTTTGCATTTTTCATGACCTTATGACCATGTCACCCTGACCTTAGGTACGAACCCACTCTATTATGTCACGGAACCTTCTTGCTGCTTTAGAAGTGGCATGATGTGAGTGGGAGAGCTTCACCTTACATGGGTACCCTAGTTAGCGCCTTATTTGCATTTGGTGCCCATGCCGACGTTTTCTCCTTTAGGGTGTGGGAGTCCGTTGTATAGTACTACCATGACATTTCGCAAGAGCCTCATACTCCTCTTGATCTTATGCTGGCCTGTTTCCCTCCGGACTCCCCCTATGTCAAGTTGTAAATGCATTATCATGAGCTTTTCCTGCCTTATTGAGCTTTATGCCGGCTCCCCTGACATTGTGTTTCAGCCATATAGCCCGAGCTTGTCTCATGTCTAGCCATGCTGAGCCATTTTTATATCCTTCTCAGCTTGATTCCCTTTTTACGGGGAGGGGATTTTCCCCCGAGTGTCGATATCCTACACATGTATCCTTGCATTGAGCATAGGTATGTTCCACTGCTTGGAACTAGTTTGTTTTCCCTGATGACACTCGTCTCCTCCTAGTTTGTAACTATAAAGCTAGTTTATTCTTTTTTCAAGCTTTTCAAATAACTGAAAAAGTCCAAAAAAATAAAATAAAAAACAAAAATCCGGACAAGAAAAGATATTACCTTTGGCAGCTGTCGATTCGTGTCGCCTTCGAATAGAGAACTGTATATCACATCCATTGGTTGGGTTCTAGTTTGACTTAGGATCTGTACTCATTTATTTGAGTTTATCTCCATCGACTGGTTAAGCTTCCAGTCGCTATGGAGCCTCTGTTGATGCCTCCTATGTCACAGAGATGTCCCAGTTTGTATATCGAGTCTATGCTGCCTTCATTCAGTCACCATACGTCGTTATGCTCTTGTTCGAAGGAAGTTGAAACCTGTGTCGGCCATTCCTCAGTTATCTTCACTTTGCATGTCGGCCATTCCCGGTACAGTTACTGGTTCGTGCACCTTATGATCGAGTCCTTTCACATTAGACAGCTTTGCTGAGTACCTCATGTTGGATGATGGGGGATTCCTTAATGTCCTCCTTCCAGCGGATTTCATCCCATCGACTTCAGATCATTTATTCTGGGATTGGAATCTAGAGTCCTTTTGAGTGCCTTGAGACTTGCAGTCATCAGTGGCAGGTTCTCTCGCCATCGACAGTTTCTTGGGAATACATCAATGTCCCCCGATCGATGGATTCTCTCAAGTGTTCGACCTCAACACATCTATTCACACTTGTTAGTTTGCACTCTAGTACCTTGATTCCCATTTTCATTATCGGTGGGTAATCTCACGTCTATTAACGGTATACATCAATGACCAGTAATCAGATGATGGACTACTATGTTCGACCTTGACACCTCTATTCGCATAGTAGGACATGTACTCGTAGCAATTTATGTAGAAGACCTTCCAGAATGGTGGCATCTCTTATATGCTACCTCCTTGATCATGCCAGTGTTCATGAGATTTCAGCTCTCGTGACTTCATTCCAGTGTATGTCAGACATTTCCAGCCACTATGGAGATCTTGATCTATTATATATCTTTAGACATTTTGGAGATCATGGTCCTTTGTATATCTTCATCATGGAGATTCTGATCTATGTATATTGTACGTGGTGATGACCACATATGTGATATCATGTATTATGCCTATTCATGGCCATTGTACTCTTATGTATCCAGGATTTCTATATTTACTTGCAGTTATATGCAGAGTTGTATCATTGTACTATGTTGATTGAGTGGATGGTATTCCATTTGGGATCCTTCAAAACTCCACTTCTGGGATGGACTTATAATGTATTTCAGCCATCGTATGACCCCTTTGACCTCACACATTATGGGGCATCTGTTATAGCGGATTTCACCACTCCAGGTGAATCACACTTTGTTTGGCCTTTCCCTGTCCCGCTGTAGACTCTTTAGACCCCATGGACCATATTTTATCCTTTGATGTTTCCTTGATCATCCCTAAAACTATATGAAAAATCATATACGTGGATTTTTACCCGATAACCGCGTACATACACAGGTTTGACCCCTATAACCGTGTACATCGGGATGTGTGCATAATCCAAATCCTTTTGGAATTTTCCTTGACATGGATCTGACTCATTCAACTCCTGGCCTTCCATATTCCTTAAGATCGCTCGGATTCGACCCTTCATTATCCCTTGTGAAGCTATATAAGGAACCCCTTGGTACATTGAAGGCATGTAGAGAGATTGAAAGCAAAGAAACTATAGTCCATTATTGTCGGAATTTATACTTGAGTCTGCATCCCTTTGTCCCTTTGGAGCACTTTTGTGTTCTTCCCAAGCTTTCCCTTTGCTAGTGAGATTGCTATCGTGAGATGGAGGATTGAGGTGGTGGAGGCCCAAGTGGGGGATTTAGTTTCTCCGGTTCGTAGACATGCCGTCAAAGGTTGTATCTATCTTGTAATATCTGATTTATGTTAATAAGAACTACCTTTTTATGTCCAATGAAGTGTATTTGATTGAATATTGTATCCATTGGAATATGTCAAATGCTTTTACATTATTGATTACATATGCTAGAATAGATCTAACACCATGATATATAGTATGCTTGTATTGTTTACTTGTTGTTGAGGAAGTATTATATCAATTCAAGCTAAAGATTGGAAAGCTCAACGGGGATCTACTTCAACCGTCCAGAATAAGGTACGAGGTCTGATCCTTTAGTGTTAGACATTTTATTTCTATTGCATATTGGGAAAGATTGATTTTTGGAGTCAAAGCTGTCTGTTGTGGTACCCCAAGCCATAGGAATTTCTCTCCATAACAACGGTGGGAATTAATCCTACATAAGATCCAACGGTTAGGAAACACCCCACAAGTCGCATGCAAAAGGAAAGTTGTGGGGAGACAACTTAGGAAAGTTGGTCGGGCATCCCACATCCTGCACCCTGAAATCTAGAGATCAGATGACTGAGATCAATCTTTCCAAAATAGATCAATGGTGTGGAAAGACCATTACAGAAAAGAATATTGCGAAAAGGAAATTGCGGAAGTCCATAAATAGAAAAAAGCGATTCCGCATCCTGCATCCCGCAATCCACAAGATCAATGATTAGGAATGACTCCACAAAAGATCGATGGCACATAAGGAATATTGCAAAAAGAAGTTCGCAGAAATTCGAAATCCTGCATCCGGCATTCCACAATTTGGAGAGATCGAACAATTGATGTTAGTTCCTCTAAATCAAGATCGACAGTGTGGAATTGATGCTGCAGAAATATGATTCCGAAAAGAATTTTGTGGAAAGGATAAAAAGGATCATTGACATCCTACATCTCACATCCTGCAAAATGGAGATCGATGGTCGGGAAAATTGTCATATGAATATCAACAGTCAGAAATCGTTGTGATGTAATTTTGATACAAAAAGGGAATTTCAAGGAGGAAATCTATAGAACAGATATATAGTCCATATCGTGCTTAACAGTAGGATCAATGAATCCGATTAAAAATGGTAAATATCATTGGAGAAAGAGTTTTGCATTGCGGAAATATTAGAGAACAATAAACATGACTGCCAAATTGTGATCTAAGGTTGAGGGAGGAATGAAACATCAACATTTTGTGAAGGAATGTGGAGAATTGAAGAGGTAAGTGTTATTTGGGTGTGTTTGTAAACGAAGAATCACGATCCAAATTGAAAAGACACAACAATGAAGAGTTGTGGTGAAATGATGAAGGTGCAATGTATTTAAATGAAATTTCATGTTCTAAATGAGGGTCTCTATTAATAAGTTTAATAGAATCCATAGTGAATAGCTTACAGCTATTCCATAGTCTGAATAAAATCACAGTAGGGTGGCAGGGCGATGCTAGGGCAGACCACAGGTCTGTAGGGGGGTCGTAGCCTCCTTCCAGTCGTAGCTGGAGAATAGGGTGTTGTAGCATCCTTTTCTGTTAAAAACTGACAGAAAACCATAAGGGGTGTTGTAGCATTCTATTCTGTAACTGTAGACAAAACCTAGGGTGTATCTTACATACCTTCTGTTGTAGCAGATAAAACAATTTTGTAAATTCATCTTATTAATGAGTATGAGTTGGTGGTTTTCTCTTTGAGGTTTCCACGATAAAATATGTGTCATAATTGTTGATTATTTTGTGTTTTAGTTATAAAAAGGTCAATACTGATTCACACCCCCCTCCCTCAGTATTGTTGGATAAACCAAAAATTGGTATTAGAGTAAGTTCCTTTGCAACAGCTTAACCGCTGGAAGGAAGATCCCATTCAAAGAACACAATGGATCAATAAGAAGGAATGTTCACTAACAAACCTCCACTATTTATCGGAGAGAATTATGTGCACTGGAGTGTCAGAATGAGATGTCATCTGATGTACCTGGGGTGGAAGTTTTGGGCAGCAACTGAAACAGATCATAACATAGGAAATCAGTACCCTACAGACACAATAGAACTAGGTCAATATGAAGGAAACACCAAAGCCCTGAATGAAATATTAAGTGGCTTAACACAATCGGTATTTACTAAAGTTATGCAATGCACATCTGCCAAACAAGCTTGGGATAAATTAAAACTGAGTCTATGAAGGAGAATCTAAAGTCAAACAATCCAAACTTCAAACATATAGAAGTCAGTTTGAAAGCCTTAACATGAAAGAAGAAGAGAATATTGGTGAATATCTTTTTTGTGTTGATGAAGTTGTTAATGCAATGAAAGGGCTTGGAGGAAAACTAAAAGAAAAGGTAGTGGTAAGTAAAGTACTAAGAACTTTACCAATGAGGTATAACCTAAAAGTATCCACCTTAGAATAATGAGATGATATTAAAAGTATGACAATGGATGAGCTACATGGAATTCTCACTGCATATGAAATAAGAATATGACAAAATGGATCTTCAAGAAAGGAAGTAGCTTTTAAGTCCCCCTTAAAAAATCATTCAGAAAATTCAAATGATGAGAAAGCTCTTTTCATCAGTAAACTTGAGAAAGGGATAGGAAAGCACAAGGGAAAATTAACTTTAAAGTGTTTTAATTGTGGAAGGATTGGAAATTTTTCCTCCAAATGCACCTACACTAAACAATATGAGAATGAAGAAAAAAAAACCTCAAAATTTAGAAGAGGTAAACCAGGAAGCAAGAAAAAACCCTATGGGAACAAGAAAATTGTTTACACCATGGAATACCGTGAAGATTTAGATGAAAGTGAAGCTGAAGAAACTGAAGTCTTATTTATGGGTCTAAACACTCAAAACTCAAATAGTGACTCATATGTAGAGGGATAACTAGACCTAAGATCTGAACTTGTTAGTGCTCTTGAAGAACTTGACAAAAGCAGAAAGAAGAACAAACAGTCAAATCTTATCATCAGTCAGTTGGAAGCCCAACTTCTAGAATCCCAAAAAGTTGAAAAGGATCTGAACCTTCAGCTGTTAGGATATTTAGACACTTAGGAGTTAGTTAAGATCAACTTGTGTAATATATCTGTTAGGTAAAAGTGTGTTTCTTTAGTATGCATTAGTATGCATTTGTAAATATTCTAATCCGACAGTCACGATATGTTCTAGACATAGAGTGATCCAACGGTTCAACTTCTCTTAGATCATACCTACCATTGATCCATGGATTAGCACCCGATTGGTCTATGATCTCTATTTAAAGAGCATAGAGGGTCCTTGGCTAGTTGATCGATTATGAGAAGCTCATGCAACTTTCTTTCTTTTGCATAATAAATTTCTCTAAGTAGTTATTTGGCTGGGGCCGTGGACTGTTTTCCTCTCGAGGGTTTTAACCACGTGACAAACATCGGTGTGTTGATCTGTGATCTATTTGTGTGAAGAATTTTCTCAAGGTGTTCGATCTTTTGGGAGTACCCTATGTACCCAAACATGGTATCAGATCATTTATGAAGAGCCGCTTTTGGTTTTGATCAAGATCTAGAACCGGTGTTGCCAAAACTTTGAAAGGGTTTCTAGTTCTGGATTTTTTGTGCATTTGTGTCCTATGGGAGCTGTTCCATTGCGTTCAAAATGTTGTTTCCATTGGGAAATAGTTTTCATTTCATCGAAAACTCTTTCCGTTTGTTCTAGAAACACCCATTTCGGCAAATCTAAAGGTATAATGTTACAGTGACGGTTTTTTTTTTATTTTAAATCTTTCATATTTTATCATTTTTATTATTAGATCTCTACTGTTTTGGTCTCAGACTATTGCCTTCCCTTATTGTGTATGCTCTTTGCCATGCACCTTGCGCGATCGTGGCGAATCAGAAACAGTAAGGGAAATTTTTTTTTCTTGTCTTCTCGGCTACGTATGCTCTTTGCCGTGCACCTTGTGCGATCACGAAAAATTAGAAACAATGAGAAAACTTGAAAACTTAGAATTTCTAGGTAATCTAACCAAGATCTAACCCCATTGTGTGGAATTTTTGTTTGTTTGTTTTTGTTTTCATTTTTTTTGTGATTTGCAGGAAAAAAGGCAAGCACGGAGAACAAGAGAGAAGAGTTAAAAAAAAAAATCCCGCTTCCTCTTTCCATTCTTTTACGTACCTTTTAAACTGAGCTCACTTGGTCCAAAGTTGCTTTATTCCTTAATAATTTGTTGATGTGTTTGTAACTTCGGAATGTATTCATCTATGTATCTTATGTATTGTAACCCGATGTTTATGCCGGGATGTATCTATTATGTAATTGAGTCATGTTGTCATGCCCTGATGTTCCGATCGAGAGAATCAATAATGTAAACAAGTCATGTCAAGTCATAGTGGGTAACCCTCCGATTGTCTAAGGGTTAAAGTCCCCGCAGTTTCGGGGCACTAGGGTTATTAGACTCTCCAAGTAGAGGTCAGCCCTAGTATGGTTTTAGTCATGTTAGGATTAGTATAAATAAAGAACTGGAGTCTCTATTTAGTACACATCACTCACACACTCAAGTGTAGCACATAGTTGAGGAAGGAGAAGACACTGGGGCTAAACAAGAAGAAGATTACTGCTGTTGGGAGTGCATCTTACTTTTTTGGGGTTTTACATCTTGTGTTGATTCTATCTCTGAGGAAGTTGCGGGGTTTTCTCCATTTATAGTTTCCCCGATGAAAAACACTGTGTTCATTGTCTCTTGTGTTTGATTGTTGTACTTGTTGTTCTCTCAGTAAAGATCCTAACATAATGCTAGCTTGAATGTTGAAAAACTAACATGGTATCAGAGCTAACCTGAGAAGAAGACAATGTGCAGCTGCAGGAACTAGGGCCTCCTAGTTTGTGGATCTTCCTCCACATATTTTCAGCAAAAGAAAGGTGGAATAAATCTCCTCCTTAGGGAGCATATTTCTATCGAAGCAGAATCCAATTCTGAGGTTTTTCAGTTTTGGACCTGTCACTGCTACCGAAAATTAGGGCTTTTCATAGAAGAGGAATTTTTTAGTGAGCCCAAGCCTGGATTGATCTCCTCCCCAAAATAAAATTTAGGGACAAATTTCAAGACATTTGGGTGGACAGAACTCTAAAAAATAAAAACCCTAATTTGCTCCTGAACCAGCTCTATAGGATTTCAGCTCAAGTTTTAGATCCAACATCTTGACTCTGGTAAGATCTAAAATATTTTGTATTTCCATTTGAGGTTCTCAGTTAAGATGTCTCATCATACCAAGCTTGATGAAAAGCTTGAGGGAGCTAATAACTTCCGAGCCTGGAAGTATAGGATATCCCTAGTCCTAGAAGAAAATGAGTTAGACTCCTACATCCATAAGGAGGTTCCAGTTCCAGAGGGAGATGAGGAAAAGGCCTTACATAAGAAGAATATGGTTATGGAAAAGAGGGTCATTACTTATTCTATCAAGGATCACCTTATCCCATAGGTGTCCTCTCTCAAGACACCTAAAGCTATGTTTGATGCCCTAACCAAATTGTTTGAAGGGAAGAACATAAACCGGAAAATGACTCTGAGAAACCAACTGAAGAATGTGAAGATTCAGAATGAAGAAACAATCTAGTATTACTTCACAAGAGTTTCTCATATCAAAGAACAACTAGAATCAGTTGTTGAAGAAGTGGAAAATGTAGAGATTGTGATGACTACCTTGAATGGCCTTCCTAGGTCATGGGATTATTTCATCCAAGGAATCTGTGCTAGAAAGAAGTTAGTTAAGTTCAGCAGACTATGGAAAGAGTTCTCTCAAGAAGAAGCTCGGATAGCAGCTCGAGAAGAGAATATGGGAAGTGAAGATCAATCTCTCACGGTACACTCGAAGTCTCACTCCAAATCAACCAAAAGAAGATCTCATAGCTCCAGAGGTAAGCACTCTCACAAAGATATCACTAGAAAAGATTTATCTAGGATCATATGTTATACATGTGATGAAGCAAGACACTATGCAAGGAATTTTCCTAAGAAACATAAACTAATGAAGAGGAGCAACAAAAGAAGACATCATGCTCATGCTGCAGAGGATGATGAACCATCCAGGAAGAGATTCAGATATGAAAGTGAAGATTCTTCAAGTGAGGATGAATATGTTTTGATCTCCACTCTCACAAGTAACATTACTCATGGAAGTGATTATTGGCTTATAGACAGTGGGGCTTCCAAACATATGACTGGATTCAAGGAATCCTTTGTGAGACTGTCAGAACATGAATCACCTCACAAGGTAAAGCTATGAGATGACTACCAATATCCAATAAAAGGTAGTGGTGAATCTTCCTATAAACTAGACTCTGGAAAGTCTCTAACAATGAAAGAAGTATTGTTTGTGCCAAGACTAAAGAAGAACCTTCTCTCCAGATCAACATTAGATGCAAAAGGAATGCAGGTTGCATTCATAGATGGTCAAGTCATGATGTGGCTAAAAGGAAAGACTATTGATGATGCGGTAGTGATTGGAGAACAAGAAGGAGGATTGTACAAATTGAAGGGCCATCCAGAACAAGCCTTGGTCCATGACACAGTAGAGCCGAGTGAACTTTGGCATAGAAGGCTTGCACATGTGCATTACAAAGCACTACCTATTGCAAGCAAAGTTGTCGAAGGTCTTCCAGAAATCCAAGCAAAACATGATGGGGTCTGCAAAGGATGTGCGAAAGGAAAGAATACAAAGAAGACATTTCCAAGTAGCAAAAGCAAAGCAAAAGGAATATTGGAAATCATCCACTCTGATGTATGCGGTCCTATGTTATCAAAATCACTAAGTGGGTATGCATACTATGTTTCTTTTATTGATGATTTTTCTAGGAAGACATGGGTTTACTTCATGAAGAACAAAGATGAAGTATTTAGTAAGTTCAAGGAATTCAAAGCCTTGATTGAGAACCATACTGAAAAGAAGATCAAGACCTTTTGATCTGATAATGGTGGAGAATTCACTTCAAATGAATTCAAATAGCTATGCAAAGAATCAGGGATTAAGAGGGCGTTGTCCACTCCTTATAATCCACAACATAATGGGATTCTGGGACAGAAGAACAAAACTATCATGGAAGCTGCAAAAGCAATGCTTCATGATCAAGACCTTCCTATGCATCTCTGGGCGGAAGCTGCCAGAACAACTATGTATGTACAGAACTGTACTCCACATAGAGTACTCAAGAACAAGACTCCTGAAGAAGTATTCTCAAGAAAGAAACCAGAAGTCATCCATCTCAGAATATTTGGCTTTCCTATGTACATCCACATTCCAAAAGAGAAGAGGACTAAATTAGATGCTTCATGAAAGAAGGGTATATTTGTGGGATACTCTGAAAGCTCAAAGGATTATAGAATATATTTCCCAGGATACAAGCAGATTGACATCAGTAGGGATGTAACATTTGATGAAGACACAGCTTACAACAAATCCAGAAAGAGACCTACTGAGGAACCTAAAGAAGCAGAAGCACCCAGAATTCATGATACAACCATGAATGAAGAAAATCAAGAAGAAGATCGAGAATTTGAAGAACCACAAAGACCTATAGATCCACCTCTGGAGAAGAATCCTCATAAGAGGAAACCTGCTTGGGTATGAGAAATTATCCAAGGTGTAGAAAGATATGGGGCTCCAGAAGAGAATCACAGAGAAAGAAAGAGGACCAGATCCTGTTCCGGGTATGTAGCTTTACTATGTGATTTCATTGATAAAGAACCTTCCAGTTATGAAGAAGTAGCAGAATGGAAATAATGGAAGGATCCTATGATCGAAGAATACCAATCGATCATGAAGAATGATGTTTCGGATGTTGTCCCAAGACCAGATGGGAAGTCAGTTGCCACTTCCAAATGGATATACATGATCAAACATGTTGTAGACGATAGCATTGAAAAAGATAAGGCAATATTTGTAGCTCGGGGTTTCTCTCAGAAAGAGGGAATAGATTATGAAGAAACCTTTGCGCCTATAGCTAGATACACTTCCATCAGATCAGTACTTGCTCTAGCTATAGTGATGAAATGGAAGATACACCAGATGGATGTCAAGACTGCTTTCTTGAATGGTGTAGTGGAAGAGGAAGTGTATGTAGAACATCCACTCATTTTTGAGACACATGATAGGGAGTCTCCTGTGTGCAGATTGAAGAAAGACCTGTACGGTTTGAAACAGGCACCCAGGACATGGTACGACAGAAATGATAGATTTCTATCTAGTTTGGGCTTTAACAAGAGTAAAGCAGATTCCAACCTTTACTACAAGGTTGAAGATGGCAACCCAGTGATGCTTCTACTATATGTAGATTATCTATTTGTGATAGGTATGGACGGGTTGAGAACTGATACGAAGAGAAAGCTTACTGCCGAGTTCGAGATGAAGGACTTGGGTATGATGCATTATTTTCTAGGTATGGAGGTGTGGCAGAGTATGGATGGAATCTTCCTTGGACAAGGGAAGTATGTAGTAGAGATCTTGAAGAGGTTTGGGATGATGGACTGCAAGACTATGGCCACACCTATGGCATCGAACCTAAAGCTATTGAGTGATGCTTCATCAGAGTCCGTTGATGCTACAATGTATCGTCAGATGATTGGGTCTTTGATGTACCTAACGAACACGAGACCAGACATTTGCTTTGCTATGAACACCTTGAGCCAATTCTTGACAGATCCGAGAAATGTTTACTTGATTGTTGCAAATCATACTATGAGTTACCTAAGGGGTATAGTTGATTATGGGCTCAAGTATGATACAAATCAAAAGATTACCCTGGAGGGTTATGTTGATTCAGATTGGGCAGGTAGTGCCATCGATAGGAAGAACACTTTAGGGTGTTGCTTCAGTATGGGATCAGGTGTGATCTCTTGGTTTAGCAGGAAGAAATCCTGTGTGTCACTGAGTACAGTTGAAGCAGAGTATGTTGCAGCTTGTTCAACTAGTTGTGAGGTAGTATGGCTGCAGAAGCTACTGTCTAATTTATTTGATCTCTATATGGATGCTACTTGTATACATTGCGACAACTAGAGTTGTGTGAAGTTGTTATAGAATCCAGTGTTCCATGACAAGTCGAAGCACATTGAGATCAAGTATCACTATATCAGGGATATGGTGCAGAGAGGAGCAGTGAAGCTCCAGTATGTTGCGACGGAGGAACATATAGCTGATGTGTTGACAAAACCATTGGCCAGAGTGAAGTTCGAGTACTTCAGGGATAATATTGGTGTTCTCCAGATAGAGGTTTCCTCCAAGGGAAAGTGATGAGTCCCAAAGACATTATGACGAGAAGGTCAGATGTAAGGGCTGAGCCATTCTATCATGGTGAGAGGATTCAGTTCCTTCCATGTCAGATATGAGTGTTGATATTCATAGCCATTCTGACGAGCAGGTCATATATAAGGGCTGATCCATTTTGTCATGGTGAGAGGATTCAGTTCCTTCCATGTCAAATATGAGTGCTGTCCATTCTGTCAAGTAGGACAGATGTAAGGGCAACTGCCACTCTCTAGGAGAGTGGAGGCACCTGCTCCGTTACCAGGTAGCTCAGTCTGGGACTGGGGGCCTTTCTGACAAGGGTGGAGGATTTGGTTCCTTCCAGGTCAGATGTGAGTGCAAGCCATTCTAGATAGGGTGTAGGACTTGTTTCCTACCAGGTCAGATATAAGGGAAACTTCCATTCTCCAAGAGAATGGAGGCACCTGTTCCGTTACCAGGTAGCTCAGTCTGGGACTGGGGCCCTTTCTGGCGAGGGTGGAGGATTTAGTTCCTTCCAGGTCAAATGTGAGTGCAAGCATTTCTAGAGAGGGTGGAGGACTTGTTTCCTTCCAGGTCAGATATAAGTTCTGAAGCCTTTTCACATATGGTAGTGATGTCCTGTCATGCTAGTGAATGTGAGTGCTGGGCCTTTTTTATGTGATTGTAGGTTTCTACATGATCATATGTGAGTGCTGGGTGTGCCTTTCTGACGAGTAGGTCAGATGTAAGTGTTGGGAAAAGATCTACATGATGGCTAGGCCTATAACCAGCATCAAAGAAGGCTGGCTCTATAGAACTTCCTATGATGAGATAACACACATGATGATGACCAGATGAGATCCAGATCGAGCTATGATCCAGATCTAGTTATGATGACTCCGAGAGATCTAGATCGAGTGATGATCCAAATCCAGCAGTGATGATCTAGATCGAGTGATGATCTAGATCCAAAAGTGATGATCTAGATTGAGTGATGATCCAGATCTAGTCCAGTGATGATGATCCAAATCGAGAGATGATCCAGATCGAGAGATGATCTAGATCCGGTGATGATGATCTAGATCAAGAGATGATCCAGATTTGAAGAATGAATATGACTTGAAGACTTAGAAGACTCAATATGCAGATGACAAGATGATCTAGTTGATACAGAGAAGAAGACCAGTGCTGAAAATTGTGTCGAAAGAATACCTTCCTAGTTAAGAGGGAGTGTTGATGTATTTGTAACTTCAGAATGTATGCATCTATGTATCTTATGTATTGTAGCCCGATGTTTATTCCGAGATGTATCTATTATGTAATTGAGTCATGTTGTCATGCCTTGATGTTCCAATCGGGAGAATCAATAATTTAAACAAGTCATGTCAAGTCATAGTGGGTAACCCTATGATTGTCTGAGGGTTAACGTCCCCGCAATTCCAGGGCACTAGGGTTATTAGACTGTCCAAGTAGAGGTCAGCCCTAGTAGGGTGTTAGTCATGTCGAGATTAGTATAAATAGAGAGCTGGAGTCTCTATTTAGTACACATCACTCACACACTTAAGTGTAGTGCATAGTTGAGGAAGGAGAAGACATTGCGGCTAGACAAGAAGAAGATTACTGCTGTCGGGAGTGCATCGTACTGTTTTGGGGTTTTACATCTTGTGTTGATTCTATCTCTGAGGAAGTTGCGGGGTTTTCTCCATTTATGGTTTCCCCGATGAAAAACACTGTGTTCATTGTCTCTTGTGTTTGATTGTTGTACTTGTTGTTCTCTCAGTAAAGATCCTAACATAATGCTAGCTTGAATGTTGAAAAACTAACATAAGTCTTGAGTTCAAGTCGTATTAAGCTACTTTTTAGTGCATGCAATTTCTCTTTTCAAGTTACTTTATTGTAAAATTGCATCTCACATAAAATAAAATAAAAGTGAGTCACTTAAGTCTTTTAATTTATTGCCACACTATTTAAAAGTAACATTATTGTAAAAGTGAACATCACTTATTCTACAAAAGTGATTCACTTAAAAGCAATTTTATTGTAAAGTGGTTGTCAAAGGTTGATCTTGGGAATAGGGAGTTCTTTTTTTTAGTTGGTCAAGTTAATATCCACCACGTCACTATTGGGGACATCTTCAACATTTTATTTGATCAAGCATAACTTCATCGTCCAGCATCAGTTTTCAGTGCCGTTTTTTTTTTAAATCGCATTTTTTTTAGCTCTTTGCATCTAGATAGTTACTTTTTGTTCTTTCAGCTATTATTTTACAGTATGGCTGCCCCTTGTGATATTATACTTACAATTTCTAACTATTTCTCATGGAAATATCGTATGGAGGATGTTCTGTGAAATAGGGGACTTTTCAGGATAACCTCAGAGAAAGAAACATAACCCATTAATGATGATAAGAAAATTAAATGGGAAAATAGATGTGATGAAGCTCGTGGATTGATTGGGATGCCAATATTTATTGATTTGCGATTCCACATATTTGGAATTGATGAACCTGAAATAGCTTGGGAAAAGTTGGAATCTGTGTTTGGTAAACACAATGAAATTCAGGGTTATCAACTCAAGAATGAGTTGATTTCCTTGAATCCAAATGATTTTTCATGCATTCAAGACTATTTATCTAAGTATAAAAGTCTTAGACTCTTATGTACAGAATGCAAGATTAAGAAAGAAGACAAACAATGTATTTATCATATTCATTCCAAACTTGGACTTGCATATTCTGTTTTTTTATCTACATTCTACTCCATGAAAGAATCCTTGATTGCAACTAGCTATCAAGAGCCTAGTATTGAATCCTTTTGTGATTCCTTAATTAGAGAGCAAGATAAGCTCATTCATCTTGGAATACTTAACAATGCAGATACATCTGGGAAAGCCTTATTGTCCCAACAGAAAGAAAAGTCCAAGCCTCCCAAGAAACAAAATTTTCACAATAATAAGCCAAACAACAAGGGTCTCGAACCCTTTCAGTCAACTCCTTCTTTAAAAAATGACTAAGGATCCAAGCCAAAAGGAAAGAAGACTGAGAGTCATTACAATTTTTGTGGGAAAGATAATCATGATGAATCTAAGTGTTTCAAGAAGATGGCAGCCTTGGAAGTAGCAATGAAGAAGCACCACATCAATCTAGATTCATCTTCAGAATCTAACTCTCATGGACATGCACTTTGTGCTTCGAGTTACTCTTATACTGCATCTTCTTCTTCTCCTTCAAATGAATGGCTTATTGATTCTGGAGCATCTTATCATATGGCTAAGGATCAATCCATATCTTCTACTATGCATGAATGTAACACCAAAAAAATATTTGTTGGTGATGATAGATCTCTAAGTGTTGTAGGATTTGGAACAGTTCCAGTAGAAAATGGTCATTTCAGTGCTGTACTGTGTTCCAAAAATTTCCTGCAATTTGTTATCAGTCTATAAAATTACTCATTCGGGTGAAGGTAAAATTGTGACGTTTACACCTCACCAAGTTGTAATCAAGGATTTTAAAAATCCTCAAAATGTCCCTGCTACTGGAACTGTTGATGATATTACCAGGTTGTACAAATTTAACAACTTTGGGTCATCACCTTTTCCTTCGGTTTTTGTTGCTCAAAGTGATAGCTTGATCAAACATTGGCATGAGCGATTTGGTCACTTAAATTATCGCTCATTGCAACAACTATGTAAAGACAATATAGTGACTGGTCTTTCGATGGTATCTTGCAAGGATGGTGTTTTTTCTAGTTGTGTGCTCGAAAAACATCATTAGGACAGTTTTGACAAATGTGCCTCTTGGTACGCCTCGGTTCCCTTGGAGCTTGTGCATAATGACTTGTGTGGTCCTCTTCCATCTACTTCCTTTTTTGGTTTCAAATATTTCTTAACTTTCATTGAAGACTACTCCAGACGCACTTGGGTTTACTTCCTAATATGTAAGAGCGAAGTATTTAACATGTTCTTGGCATATAAGGGCCTTGTTGAAAAACAATCTGGTCATCAAATTATTAAGTTAAGATCTGACAATGGAGGAGAATATGTTAACAACAAGTTCACTACTTTTTGCACTGAACAAGGAATCCAACAACAGCACACTGTTCCATATACACCACAACAAAATGGTGTAGCTGAACGGAAGAACCACACTTTAAAAGAAATGGCTAATTATATGATCCAATCTAAGGGAATAAGTCTTCAATATTGGGCTGGGGCCATAAATTGTGCAAATTACATAGTTAATCACACACCCACTAAATTTTTACAAGGTATAACACTGGAAGAAGCATGAAGTAAAATTAAAGCAGATGTAAGTCACTTTCATGTATTTGGTTGTGAAGCATAGGCTCACATTCCGGATGAAAAATGGAAAGCATTATAGCCTAAAAGTGAAAAGTGCATATTTGTTGGATATTCAGAAGATGTAAAAGGTTATAGACTTATCGAGCCACATTCTCATGATATAATCATTAGAAGAGATGTTAAATTTGATGAAAATATCTTGGCCTGCGAGCCTAACTTGGCGGGTGTGCCATCTTTGGCCCGCGAGCCTAATTCGGTGCTTGTGCCTTCTTCTTCTTCTTCCAACTTCCTTGACAGGTTTCCAACTCCAGTTTTTTGATGATGACAGTGAGGATGAAAATCCACCTCCGCTTGCTGATGTTCCTCCAATTACACCAACACCAATGCTTCCTCGATGGGTCTGTTCAACATGTGAAGCAGCTGGTGATCTTGCCGGTAATCCTAGAGATCAACGTCGAACACGTTCTCAGTTTCAGCAAGCCTCTTCTCTTTTAGCTCAAGTTTCTAAGAATCATGATCCAGAAAATTTTGCAAAAGCTTCAGGAAATACAGATTGGGATGAAGCTATGGATGAAGAATATCGTTCCTTAATGGCGAACGATACTTAGGATCTTGTTCCTCTTCCAAAAGGAAGAAAACTTGTCAGATGTAAATGGGTCTAGAGAACTAAGTATGTATTAGATGGAAGTGTTGAAAGACTTAAGGAAAGGTTAGTTGCCAAAGGTTTTTCCCAAGTTGAAGGGATTGACTACAATGAAACCTTTGCTCCTGTCACAAAAATGAATTCCATCCGCCTTGTTCTTTCCCTTACAGCCTTACATAACTGGGAAGTCCATCAAATGGATGTCAAGTCTGCCTTTTTACATGGTGATTTACAGGAGAAAATTTACATGGAACAACCTCCTGGATATGTTCAGGATAACTCTAGCCTTGTTTGTCTCCTTAAGAAATCCTTATATGGCCTTAAGCAAGCTCCTAGAGCTTGGTATGCCAAAATGGATAACCTTCTCCTTGACACTGGTTTTTCTAGATGCCATTTTGACCCCAATGTCTATACCAAGAAAGTAGGAAACCATCTCATCATACTTATTATTTATGTTGATGATCTTATCCTTACTGGTAGTGACCCCAAACTTATAACCCATGTGAAATCCAGTCTTAAGAAAAATTTTGAAATGTCAGACTTAGGACATTTTCATTATTTTCTTGGTCTCCAAGTCTAGCAAACCAAAGAAGGAATCTTTCTTTCCCAGTCTAAGTATGCTTGTGACCTTCTTCGTCGCTTCCACATGGAAGATTGTAAACTAGCCCCTTCTTCCTTCCAGTTTGGATTCAAACTTTCTGCCACTTGTACTTCCCCTGAAGTAGATGCCCCCTTGTATCGTCAGCTTGTTGGTAGTTTTTTATACTTGACTCATTCCCATCCTGACCTTTCCTTTGCTTTTGGTCGTGTTTCCCGTTATATGCAAACTCCTCATGAAAGTCACTATAAAGTAGGAAAAAGAATACTTCGATATATTTGAGGTACAATTCAGTTTGGGATTCATTACAGTACTAGGGGGAAACCTTTGTTGGTTGGTTTCATTGATTCAGATTGGGCTGGCAAGCCTGATGATCGAAAGTCTACTGCAGGTTATGTTTTAAGTCTAGGATCTAGACCTGTCACTTGGGCTTGTAAGAAACAACAAGCTCTTTCTCTTTCTTTAGCAGAAGCAGAATATTGAGCCGCAATTCAAGCCATCCAGGAAGCTTTATGGCTTTCACAGATCCTTTCAGAGTTTGGATTCGAGCAACAACAACCTACTCCACTTTGGTGCGACAATCAAAGTGCCATCAAGCTTGCCAAAGATCCAGTTCTACATCAGCGCAGGAAACATATTAAGCTACACATGCACTTAATCAGAAATCTTGTTCATGATAGTGTTATTGAAGTTCTCTATTGCCCTATAGATGATCAAGTTGTAGACATCTTCACCAAGTCTCTTACAGAAGCGAAGTTTTCTAAACTTTGGTCTATGTTAGGAGTTCAGGAATGTGTCCTTAAGGGGGGATAGGCTCTAATGCCTCCTTCCTTCTCCTAATAGTGTCACTTTTGTAAATCCTTCAATCCTATCCCAAGTTGTTCTTAAGGGGGGATGTTAGGATATTTAGACACTTAGGAGTTAGTTAAGATCAACTTGTGTAATATATCCGTTAGGTAAAAGTGTGTTTCTTTAGTATGCATTAGTATGCATTTGTAAGTATTCTAATCCGATGGTCACGATATGTTCTAGACATAGAGTGATCTGATGGTTTCACTTCTCTTAGATCATACCTACCATTGATCCGTGGATTAACACCCGATTGGTCTATGATCTCTATTTAAAGAGCATAGAGGGTCCTTGGCTAGTTGATCGATTATGCAAAGCTCATGTAACTTTCTTTCTTTTGCATAATAAATTGCTCCAAGTAGTTATTTGGCTAGGGCCATGGATTGTTTACCTCTTGAGGGTTTTAACCACATGACAAACATCAGTGTGTTGATCTGTGATCTATTTGTGTGAAGCGGTTGCTCAAGGTGTTCGATATTTTGGGAGTACCCCATGTACTCGAACATCAGCTCAAACAAAGGATACAGGAGTCTAAAAAACTCATAGAGGAGATCACACAATTCAAGAGAAATCTTGATGAAGGGTCCATCAAATCAAAGTTTGAGAACAACTCAAGGATTCTAGATGACATTCTGAGTAGCCAAAAACTATAAAATGATAAGTATGGTTTCAGGTTTGTTAAAGAAAAGAAGCCAAAATTTTTTCCTGTCACCAATAAAAAAGGAGGTAAGAAAAGTTATGCTGAAATATTGAAGACTCCAACAAAAAGAGAAGTAAACAAGAAAGCTGGCTTAATTTCTCAAGATAAAAGTAGAAATAATGTAGCACCCAAAAGACCAAATATATATCTATAGATGTTTTTAGGTTATTGTTGTTCTTGTAATAATTTTGGTCATAAAGCTTTAAATTGCAGAACTAAAAGAAAGGGATCTGAATACAAGAAAATGCCATCAAACATTAAGACAAAGGGAAATAAGAATATGTTTTCACTACTCCAATAATATGACATAGAATTCTATAATTGTAATAAGTATGGGAATATGGCAAGGGATTGTAAACTAAAAACTCCTACAAGGAATACTATTGCAACTCAATCTCAGAGTACCAAGCAAAAGAAATATTGGAGAGAAAGGAAAGAAAATGAGAGTTCCATGATTGCTCTATGTGCAACTGAAAGCCAAAACCTATGTTACTTGGACAGTAGTTGCTCAAAACATATGACCGGTGATTCAAGCAAATTTATTACACTAAAGGATAATATAAGTAAAGTAGCTTTTGAAGATATTATGTCTTCTAAAATAATTGGAAAAGGAACAGTTGTTTTCAACGGCAAGATCAAAGCAGAAAATGTCCCACTAGTTGAAAATCTCAAGCCTAATATTCTCAGTGTAAGTCAAACATGCGACCAAGGTTACATTTGCATCTTTGACTCAGAAAGCTGCGAAATAAAAAAATAAGAAATCAGGGAAGATAGTTGGCATTTCCATGCGAAATGCAAATAATGTATACATCTTGGAAAATGAAAACCAAAGTTATTTAAGCATAATAGATGAAAGTTGGTTGTGGCACAGAAGGTTGGGACACCTAAGTTTCGAAAACCTAGCCAAAATAAGTGAAAAAGAAGCTGTAAGAGATCTGCCAAAAATTGTAGCTCCTCTAAACACAATATGTAAACATTGTCAACATGGGAAACAAACCAGAGCTAGTTTCAAGACTAAGGAACATATGACCTCACATCCTCTGGAAATAGTACACACAGATATTTGTGGACCAACTAGAACTAAAAGTCTACAAGGAGATCACTATTGCATGTTGCTCATTGATGATTACAGAAGGATGACCTGGGTGGCCTTTCTCAAAGAAAAATTAGAAGCCTTCAAAAAATTTAATATCTTTAAAGAAATGGCTGAAAATGACTCTGGTATGAAAATCAAGTGTCTTAGATTAGATAACGGGAGAGAATTTACTTCCAATGAATTCAATGAATTTTGTGAAGATCGTAGAATTAAGAGACAACTTTCAGCTGCAAAAACTCCACAACAGAATGGGTTTGTTGAAAGAAACAAATAGAACAATCCAAGAAGCTGCCGGAACAATGCTTAATGAAGCAAAATTATCAGATTATTTTAGAAGAGAAGCTGTATACACAACTGTCTACACACTTAACACAACACAACTCAGAGTAAAGAAGGATAAGACTCCCTACAAATTATGGTATGGAAGACTAGCACTAGTCAGATGTTTTAAAGTATTTGGCAGTAAATGTTACATAAAAATAAATGAGGATGACCTTGGAAAGTTTGACTCTAGGAATGATGAAGGAATATTTATGGGATATTCATCCACCAAAAAGGCATATAGATGCTTCAATAAAAATCTACATAAAATTGTAGATAGTGCTGATGTAAAAGTAGATGATGTAAAACCAAGGAAAGAAGAAGATCCTGAAGATATTAATACAAGTGATAAAAATACAGAAGAACTGCAGAAATACAAGAGTACTCATAACGAAGAAGAATACAAAGAGGAGGAAGATACAAAGGAAGATGAAGAATACTTCCCTAGACTTGACACTAAAACTCCATCTAGAAGGACACAAAAGGATCATCCAGAATCATAGATCATGGTTGATAAAAATGCTGGAGTCAAAACAAGAACACAACTAATAGGTGTCAAACAAGCCCTACTATCCATAGTAGAACCCAAGAACTTCACAGAAGCTAGCAAAAGTGATGAATGGGTCAAAGCCATGAATGAAGAACTAGATCACATTGAAAAAAATGAGATTTGGGAACTTGTCCCAAAACCTAAAGATAAGAACATTGTAGGAACCAAATGGATTTTTAAAAACAAATTCAATCAATATGGTCAAGTAATAAGGAACAAAGCAAGATTGGTGTGTAAGGGTTATGCCCAAGTAGAAGGTATTGATTTTGAAGAAACTTATGCTCCTGTAGCTCAACTTGAAGCAATCAAAATGTTTTTAGCACTGTCATGCCATAAAAACTTCAAGGTATATTAGATTGATGTCAAGTCTGCATTTCTAAATGGCAATTTAGAAGCAAAAGTATATGTTGAACAACTTGAAGGGTTTCTTCCATCAGAAAACAATGACTATGTTTGCAAATTGAAGAAGGATCTATATGGTCTTAAACAAGCTCCAAGAGCATGGTTTTCAAGACTAGATAGCTACTTAAAACAACAAGGTTTTAAAAGATGAGCCACTGAATTAGTATTTATCTAAAAATTGAAGATAAAAACATGATCATTGTCGTTATCTATGTGGATGATATCATATTTGGAAGCAATATTCAAATCCTAAGTGTAGATTTTTCCTCTAAAATGAAAAAAGGATTCGAAATGTCAATTTTGGGTGAATTAAATTTCTTTCTAGGATTACAAGTTCACCAAAAAAATTAAGGAATTTCATCTCTCAAACTAAGTACGTCAAGGATATGTTGAAGAAGTTCAAAATGGAATATTTCCAAACCTGTTGGTACTCCAATGGTCACTGAATGCAAGTTAAGTAAGTATGATGAATCACTAGAAGTATATCATACCATGTTTAGATCTATGATCGAAAGTTTGCTATATGTAACAACCACAAGACCAGATGTCATGCAAGTTGTTAGATTGGTAGCTAGATTCCGGTTAGCTCCCAAGGAAACACATGTAACCGCAGTAAAAAGGATTTTCAAATACCTAAAAGGCATTATGGAGTATGGTCTATGGTATCCAAAAGGATGATACTTTACCCTAAAAGCGTTTACTAATGCAGATTGGGCAAGAAGTGTTGACGATCAGAAAAGTACTAGTAGAGCAACATTTTTTCTAGGAAATTGTTTAGTATCATGGTCAAGTAAAAAACAATTCTCTATTTCACTTTCTACAACAAAAGCATAATATATTGCTATTGTCTCATGTTTCACTCAGGTTATTTGGATGATACAAACTCTGGAAGATTTACTTGTAAAATATGAACATCCAATAGTGATCAACTGTGATAACACTAGTGCTATAAATATTTATAAAAATCCTATCATTCATTCCAAGATAAAACATATACCAATCAAGTATCACTATCTAAGAGAACATGTTTCTCAAAAAACTATCAAATTATAATACATTGACACTAAAGAACATGTTGCTGACATTTTGACCAAACCACTACCTAAAGAAGCTTTTGAGCGTCTTAGAAAAAAAACAAGAATAATTACATTACAAAAAAACTAAGAGGAAAGAGTTCAGTCTCAAGGGGAGTTGTCAGATAGAAAGGTTCCTTTGTCATTGTTGTCAAAGGGGGAGAATGTTCAAAGGTTCATAGGTTTCCATCAATGCCAAAGGGGGATATTTTTGAGTATATAGTTGTCATTGATGTCAAAGGTGTTCACAAATGACAAAGGAATAACTAGTGTATATGATGGTTGAACCTACTCAGTAAAAGACTAAAGTAATCATACAGTAAAATATTAAGGTAGTCATGACATGGAATGGAATATTTGGGCATGTGGCATGACACATATGATGATATGGAATAAAAAAATCAAGTGAATGTGGATCAGTTTTGAAAGATAAAAATCGAACGGTGGGCATTAATCCTACACAAGATCCAACAGTTAGGAAACATCTTGCAAGCAGCATGTGGAAGGAAAGTTGTGGGGAGACAACTTAGGAAAGTTGGTCAGGAATCCCGTACCCCAAAATATGGAGATGAGACAGCTGAGATCAATCCCATTAAAAATATATCAACGGTGTGGAAATACCATTGCAGAAAAGACTATTGCGAAAAGGAAATTGTAGAAGACCGTAAATCGGAAAAAGCGATTCCACATCCTGCAATCCACAAGATCAATGGTCAGGAATGAATTCACAAAAAATCGATGATGCAGAAGGAATATTGCGGAAAATAGATTGCGGATAGAATTTTGCGGAAAGTCAAAATCCCGCATCCCGCATCTCGCAATATGGAGAGATCGAATGACTGGCGTTAGTTTTGCTAAATCAATATCGACGGTGTGGAACTGATGCCGCAGAAAGATGATTGTGGAAAGAATTTTGCAGAAAGGATAAAAAGGATCATTGACATCCTGCATCCTGCATCCCGCAAACTAGAGATCGACGGTCGAGAAAAACATCCTATGAAGATCAACGGTCTGAAATCCTTGTGAGGTAATTTTGATACAAAAAAGGGATTTCAAGGAGGAAATATATAGAATAGATATATGTTCCATATCGTGCTTGATAGTAGGATCAATAGCTTCGATTAAAACTAGTAAATATCATTGGAGAAAGAGTTTTGCATTACGGAAATATTAGAGAACAATAAACATGACTGCGAATTTGTGATTTCAGGCTGAGGGAGGATTGAAACGTTAACATTTGGTGAAGGAATGTGATGAATTGAAGAGGTAAGTGTTATTTGGGTATGTTTGTAAACAAACAATCTTGACGCAAATAAAAAAGATGCAACAATGAAGAGTTGCGGTGAAACGATGAAGGTACTAGGTATTTAAATTATTTTTTGTGTTCTAAATGAGGGTCTCTGTTAATAAGTTTAATAGATTCCATAGTGAATAGATTACAAATACTCCAAAGTCTGAATAAAATCAAGTTATGGTGGCAGGGAGGTGCTAGGGCATACCATAGGTCTGCAGGGGGGTCGTAGCCTCCTTCCAGTCGTAGCTAGAGAATAGGGTGTCAGAGCATCCTTGT
This sequence comes from Pseudotsuga menziesii, assembly GCA_001517045.1. Taxonomy (NCBI): domain Eukaryota; kingdom Viridiplantae; phylum Streptophyta; class Pinopsida; order Pinales; family Pinaceae; genus Pseudotsuga; species Pseudotsuga menziesii. The sequence continues at coordinate 208,803 of LPNX010037801.1, read as the reverse complement.
CTATTAAAAATAGACAGAAAACCATAAGGGTTGTTGTAGCATTCCAGTCCGTAGCTGCAGACAAAACCTAGGGTGTATCTTAAATTCATCTTATTAATGAGTATGAGCTAGTGGGTTTCTCTTTGAGGTTTCCACGATAAAATATGTGTCATAATTGTTGATTATTTTGTGTTTTAGTTTTAAAAAGGTCAATACTGATTCACCCCCCATCTCAGTATTGTGGGATAACCAACACCATGGGATGCGAGCATTATTTTGTTTAAAATATATGGGACATTATTCTAACTCCCAACATTGACAAAATCATTCATAACATCCATAGTATATAATTACAGCTGCAATTTCTAGGATATGAAATTTCTCTTGATTCATACTCCTCTCTAGCTAAATGGATTTTTGTGGTAATTTGATATTTCATCATGGTGGATACATACATACATACATACATACATACATACATACATACATACATACATACATACATACATACATACATACATACATATATATATATATATATATATATATATATATAGAGAGAGAGAGAGAGAGAGAGAGAGAGAGAGAGAGAGAGAGAGAGAGAGTTGTTGTTTTATAAAAATACTTTAGCAACTATTAGGAAATACTTTGATTTAAACTTTGATATTTCAACATAAACCTAAATACATTTATTGTTAGAGTTAAGTTTTTGGTAGTGTCTCTAAGAAACACACAATATTAATGACAATAAAGTGTAAAAAGAGAACAAAATATTGTAAAGTAATTATTTATGTCAAACAATATTTAGGCATGGTATCATGATTCTTGAAAATAACTCCAAATAGGGGATATGCCACATAATTCCACCCATCATGCTTGGATACTTCTCTTCCTCAAGGATATTGAAGGTTTTTGAGGGGATTTGCCATTTTTTTGTTGACGCTATGGGCGCCTATCTTTGTCCTCATCACTCGACAAACACGATGTTGGGGCCTACCTCCAAACCTCTAGAAAGTAGAGAAAATGGGTCAAGAATATAGTAGGAGAATCCCTATTAGTCATGGTTCATGGAACCCACCCTAGAACTCCAACAACTAATACAAATGAACCACTTCCATATCAATAGTTTGGACATGAATAATAAAATTAAAATTCACTATGCCCATATCAATATTTTGAACATGAAAAATAATATTCAAATGAAAGTTTGCACACATCAAAGAACCATCATATCGAGAAAAAATTACAAGATTAAGTTAATGTTGAATAGTACTCAATGCCCCCTTTTTGCTAGTGATAATATTTAATCATGATTTGTGTCCCTAGTGGCCCTTAATCACATATTTGACTCAACCACCTATGTTGACCATTAGAAATAAGTCCCTTAAGAACATCCAAGAGTCCTTTGATGTCATACGAAATAAAATGTATGATAATTTCAAAGGGTCAATGTTATGAACTATTGGAGCGAACTGCGGTGGATAGTTCATAACATCTCAGTTCTGAAATTTTGGAGTGAATTGATGTTATGAACTATCCACCACAGTTGTATCTACATCTTGTTGAACTTTAACATGCATAGGGTGAATGTTCGTTGTGATCTTCTATACTTTAACTTGAAGCTTCACGACATGATCGGTTCTTGATTACTGCTATCTCCAAATTTTAGAAACATGCTGCTACAATATTTTGAGCTGAACAACCTTACCCATCTTCTCAACAAAATTCTTTAAACAGGAGAGACTGGACTCTGCTGCATGATTTATTTTTATTTTTATTGAAAATCAACATCATCCATCAAGTCCTCCTAGGAATGGACTCTTGCTCATATTCCTTAGCAAAAAATGCCTCGTCCTCCTAAATCTGTCATATCTCTTCTTCTTCTACCCTTCATCATTCTTCTAGTACTTCAAGAGATGTACAAGGAATAAGCTTAGCCTCTAATTCCGCAGTATTATGTCAAAAGTTGTTAGCAACTTCCCCTAAATTACAAACCCAAGCCTCAGGAATCATTTTAGGTGTGACCTCAACCTCTGGAATTTCTTAACAGGCCAGAGCAATAGCTTGATCAAGTTGCTTCATGTCCTGCTGCCAATTTTGCATATGCTTCTCTCTATCTTCTAACTGACTTTGGAGCAAAGAAATGATGCTCCTTGATTGATTCAGCTAATCATATACTGTGTGATCCCATTCCTTGATTTATTCTACTGCATCCTACTATATTTTTTGCAATATAAACATGGGTATCATGGACATGTCTACCCGACATAGGAAATATCCTAGATCATGTTGGTAAGATCTGATGTACCTAAATCAATTTCTTTAGGAATCACTTGAACCTTACGATGTTGTCAAGATGTTTGCACCTCATCTGGATGATCATCAGAAGGACCAGCTTCTTTGCGACTGCACCGGGGGGTGACTTATAGTGACATTGACTTCCTTCACCACACTACAAAGAGTCTAAGGTAAGTCAGTGACTCCCTCAAAGATATCATATGGATGATCATCAGAAGGACCAGCTTCTTTGCGACTGCACCGGGGGGTGACTTATAGTGACCTTGACTTTCTTCACCACACTACAAAGAGTCTAAGGTAAGTCGGTGACTCCCTCAAAGATATCTATATGTCAACTGTCAATATTTTGGTGCATTTCATCTGCAACCTCAACCATTATGTCTGCTATTAAATTATAATCATCACCAATTATCCTGGCATGAGTAGAATCCTTAATGACATTCTACTTATTTTTTCCCTTTTTGGTTATTTCAGCAGCTTTCCTCTTCTCCCTGTTAAGTCATGAACTTGTTTCCTTCAATTTTATATTTTGATTGTCATTTTTATTTCAAGTTTGCTTATTTGCTTAAGTTTTCTCTTTCACTTACTTTAGGAAATTTTTTGGTTTTAAATGAAATTTTGTTTTTTTTGCTTTAGATTTTCATTATGGTTTGTTTCCTTAGGTTTTGAGGGGTTTTATAGGACATTATATGGATTAATTAGTTCAAAAACAACATTATGATCATATTTTATCAGTTAAACCTCATTCAAATTGGAAATAATGACTAAAAAGCACCAAAATTGATTTTAAATTATTCTTGTAGCGCAACTGCCAAAAGTTTACACAGTGGCGCTACAAGAATATCACGACCGCCGAAATCGCCGATTTTTAAGCAAATTTCTCCCACGATTTTGGTTTTTAGATGACTAATCACATGCTTAAAGGGTTTTGATACGTGTTTCTCCAATAATGATCATGCAAACAGGTGCATTTTACAGCATGAAGGAGATCGTGGCAAATCATTAGTTAGAGTTGGGCGAATTGTGACAGGTAGACAAACGAGCCTAGATTGAGGTGAAAGAGGTGCTCCATACATGCATTACGAAACTGGAGACTAAGCGGAGCGAGGAAATTTGCTTAGAATCCAGAAGTCACAGTTAAAGAGAAGATTTAGGGCTTTCACAGTTATGGAGAAGATTTAGGGATTTCTTGTTGCGCCAGCTGGAAGCAAATTTGACACCCGAAGAAACTTGTATAGTTAAATTTGATAATCAGACAGCTCAAGGATTGATTTTAAACATTTGCAACAAGACAGCAATAAGGTATTCCGTGTTAACCTGATAGTGGCAGCTAAAATTGGGGGTTTCTTCTTTAAAGCTTGTTATGATAAAATTGATTGAGGAAAGCTATAATTTATGTTGTTAACAAACTCCCTATGATCAAATATCAATCTAAAAGAGTTTGGAATGCTTTAGAAAGTGATAAGTTGAAAAATAGCAGTTTCATTGAGCAATTACCCTGTCAATATCTAAAAATGTGGTAAGGTAAAGCTCTGTTAAGTTTGTGGCGACTAGGGTTTCACAGATCTACTGGTTACATGTAACCAATGCACTAAATGAGCTGAGCATGTCAAGTGCATCCAGACCTTGTATGAATAGGTGCTAGAAGCTGACTGGATTGTGCTGAATGTAATTTGAAATAGAAAGTTAGCAGATATCAAATTGCCCTCATATCTCTCCATCCACTAGTTAAAACATTCACAAGTTGATTTAAGAAGCAGGCATTTGAGAGCTATAATGCAAATTCCTTTTTCGCAAATAGATAGCTCATAAGTTCCATTAAAAGGAGCCAAGTGTACTATTTGAGCAGAGCCATAACACACATATGTTTTCATACATTCTAGAGATGGTCTAGCATCGAAATAAACAGCTTGGATGATAGTTAATTTCAGCAGCAGTTTTATTGAAGAGTTTGTGGCACTCTGTTGACCTAAATTACTCAATCCTGATGTAAAGCTTGTCTCGCATTGAAAACAAAAATAGACTGTTAAAAAATCAAGAGAAAACAGTCAAGGATAATCGAAGAAAGGTAACTATCAAAACCCTAGAAGCTTGAGGAGAAAAAAGGAGCTGTTAGGTCATTCAGAGGGCTTTAAAATTACACAGGTTTCAGTCATTGAAAGCAGATGGGAAAAAGTGGCAAAAAAAATAGGGCTGAGCCCACTGATTTGGAATGGATTGACCAATTTCCTGGTTGTGCAGAGCTTTTTTAGAATGCTGGTTGGTTGGATTTTTTCAAGAAGATTGATAGCTATAACAATGAGGCCTCTTATAAATTTGCCCAATGCTATAACCAGGACATGGTAGTATTTGATACTTTAAACTTTAAGATGACTGTGGAGTTAGTTGCTGAAGCTACAGGAGTCATAAATGAAGGTGAAATGTGGTTCAAAAAGTTGCCTTTCACCTTTAATGCCCAGAGGTACCTTTTACCTGGCATTACTCCAGACTGGAGCAAAGGAGTATTAATTCAGAATTTCAGAGATGAGTGGGTGGAGCCCATTAAAGTCATACAAATATATATCACCTTTGAAGGAAGATATGCCTATGTCTTCAAATATCATTTTAGGTTCTTACAGCATCTGGTTGGTGAATCTAGAATGAGTCTTCCTTTATTTTTGTTTAAAATTTTGCAAAAGATGTCAAGTAGAGTCAAGGGCATCAGGATCACACTACACAGTCCATTTTCCATCATGGAATGATCAAATTGATTATTAGTACTGTCCTGCACAGTGAGGGAAAAACATGGGATTATTTCCTCTTTTGGTCTGGTTTTCAAATTAAGCAGGAAGAGAAGCAAACCAAAAAACAGGTAGACAAAGGGAAAACCCTAGTTAGGAAGCTAGGTCAGAAGGCCAAGTCTGAAGATAAAAAGGAAGTTAATCTTGAAGAAGAGACAAAGCCTTCAAAGGAAGACTATGAACATCAGCAGCCTTCAGCTGATAGTAAGGGAAAAGGTTCACTGTTTCTAAAAGAAGAAGATCAGCCTGTGCAAGATAGGGCAACAGCAGAAACTTTCATGGAGGAGAAAATTGTTGTCACAGAGAAGATTGCTGTAAAGGAAGAAAACATTTAGGTCCAGCAAAGAAGCCCTATCACTATTCTATCAGAGGATGAAGGATATCTGTTAGAAGAAGATGAATCCATTATCAAAACTAAAACTAGGGTTGGTTCATGCAGGAAATTATCCAGTTTAGAAAATAAGACAATCAGACCTAAGAAAACGAAGGTCAGGGTTAAAGCTATGGAGTTAGCCATAGTTAGACATCAAGAAAAAACTTTGAAGATGGTGACAGAACTTGCTTTAGAATGGAGACCAAAAACCAGACCTAAAAACAAACTAAGGCTGAATATGAAAAAGCTATTGAACCCTAGGTTAAATTCAAAAGAAATAACTGTGCTTCATGATGATTCTTCAGATGAAAAGCCATTAAAGATAGAAAAACAATATAGTCTCACCGAGACTAAACTCTCTGGTGTATTTTTGGAATTAAGTGGTGAAATGATAAAAGAACAACGGAAAAGGGAAACTGAAGTCTCTTATTCTGAGGACCAGCACTTGATGGATGAATCTACACCTGCTGAAGGAGTGACTCAGGAAAACCCTATTGTTCATGGTGTGTCTTCAAGGCTGCTAGAGTAGGATGAAGACATTTTCAGAAGACTATATATCCCATGGTTTCCCAGTGAGATGCAAGATACCACAACAGGGAAGGATTTTGACTCAAAAAGGGAGAACCTATAGAGACCCATCAAACAATACAAGCATCAAATGGATTACATGCAGGAAGTGAATGATGGTCTGATCCTAGCAAATAGAAGACTTAGGGAGGATTTACAAGAAGTAAATGAGCATTATCAATAGCTTACTGCTGTGTCCAAGGAGGCCCTGAAGAGGAAGAGAAGCACAGATTTACAATGTGCTGAATTGAAGTAGGCTGTCAATGGCTTGCAGCAGTAGAATGAAGAACTTACAAGAAGGTTAGTAGATATGGAAGTTGAGCAGAAGAGAGCCAGGTAGAAGGCCCAAGCTTTGGATGGAATAGCCTTACTAGCTGAAGCTGCTAAAGACCTTTGAGTTTGTTAGTTAGTCAGTTACTTATTATGTCTTTTAGAGCAATATTTTAGTTAGTCAGTCTTTTGTTAAGTTTTTGGAAGAAATACTTTATTTTGTAAATTGTAATATGACAATTATCCCATCGATGACTTGGCCGAAGATAGTTAGGGTTTAGACCCTAACTGATTCTTTTTGAGAAACAGTATTTAGGTAGATGAGAAAGAGAGAAAAGGGTTCTACTTTTTGGCTGGCTTAAGGAGGTCTGTGACTTGTTTATGAGCTAAGTACATAACTCTCATATGTATTTGTTGAGCAGAATTATGAAATATATGATCTATATTGCCCTTCAGACTGTGTTTCAGCTTCATCTTTGGCTTGTTTAGCTACTTGACTGATATATTCATTGCTGGTTTATGGTTTCTTTGCTTGTAATGCTTGTCAGTTATGAATGTACTTTAAGATTATATTCTGATTGGTACATGGTGATTATATTATGCATCTCTGTGCTTATTTATTTATGATTTAGTTCCTGCTTGACTTATGAATGTATTCCCTTCAGTCACCAAACATTATAACCAGAAAAACCTTTCAAAAAACCCTAAACCTTAGTTTTACTTGATTGAATTTTTGAGATTGTGTTGGCTTGTTTCTTTATAGCCTTGGAAACAATTTCTGGCACAAACATCTTTGGCGTCGTTGCCGAGGAACGAAGTTGAAAACATATTTTTCCCTGGGATACTTATATTTTTCTGGTGTTAAGAGGTGAACTTAAACCAGCACATCTTTAAGGCTACTTTTCACGTATTTGTCACAATGGCTAATAGGGGAATTGGAACTAGAAACAGACCTGTTTCACCTTTGCAGCTGGGTGTTTCAGACCCAGAATAGATACTGAAAATGGCTAGAAGAATTAGAAGGTTTCAGTCATCCCCAATTTTATGCATCCCTAATTAATTTGAACTACTGTCACCCCTTTCTCTTTCTGAGAAGAAGAAACAAAATATGTCTTGACAAATTGATTGGCGACTCCACTATTTCAAGATGCAGAGGCTGATGTCCATGGAAGCTATTCTGGCTCGAAGGTTTGCACCTTTCAATTTTTCTGATATTCCAGGTTTTCCAAATCCAGTACCTACTATGGATGTTTGGGGAGATTGTCTTCCACGATTTAGGGAAAGCAAAGAGGATAATCCTTCAGATCACCTCATCAGATTTCATCATTGTATGGTCCAGTTAAATATCCACCATGAAGATGTTCATGTATTCACTTGAACAAGATGCACGAGATTGGTATTTTTCTCTTCCTGTTGCTAGCATCTCCTCGCTAAAAGAATTCCACACATGTTTTCGGATTATTCAAGTGATGAGATCAGTAGAGATAGTTTGGAACATTCTCATAATGATTTCAACAGCCTTAATAACCATTTGAATGCGAATCCTTTTAAATATCAATCTCTAGTTCAACAAACTTTTGAAAATCATTGTTGTGTTAAAGATCAACTTTGTATTGAAGGAAAAGATGAACCTTTAACATCATCATTCGAAATTTCTCAGAATGCTCCTTGTTATGATGAAGAGATTAGGGTTCCAAGACAAGAAATCTGTGATTAATAAGATTCTATTCCTTTTGGTTTTGATACTAAAATTGATGAAGGCCTGGCTGTTCACATTTTTTCAGAAGTTACTTATATTCATGGTTATGATAAATCTGCTGTTCAAAATCATTATGAAGATGCTCTAATTTTTAATAAATATGATGATGAAATTGAAAAGAAAGACCCAGAAATTTGTGAGGTGTGTGATATGTCACAATCTGATCAGCAGATTCAAGAATGCATTCAGTCTATTATCCTTGAACAGCAAAAGCCAATGCCTGATAGTCATTCATTTGAAGACAGTGTGGAAAAGGGGGTTCAAAGTGTTGACATTATTGATGATACTATGCAAAAAATTATGGAGAAAATTCAGGCTGATCCTGATGTCTTTTTTCACCAATGCCTACTTGATATTCATGGAACAAAATATTCTTATGGATAGCTTGTCTTTTTCATAGAGCAGGAAGAGGTAACTTATGGAAATTTTTATGATCCAGTAGCAGATTATTTAGAGTCAATACCATGTTATAAATCTATTATTTCAGAGACACCATTTGATGAAAGTGAGTATAAGTTGCGTTGCTACCGCAATGGTTCTCCCCAAATTTATTTTACTTAAATTTATGGGCCCCTCCTCATTATTTTGTATGGATTGATCGTTGAACTTTTTAGCTCCTTGAGCGTGTTTTCTTTCGCTTCTCTGAAGGTGGATGTCAGTAGTCTATGTGTGCTTTGTTCATCTTTGGTTTGAGTCGTGAATATGTGGTCTAAGAGAAGTAAATTCGCTATTCTTCGGTGCATCATGTGTGAAGAAAATGACATTGGTTACAGCCGATCCTTAGCACTTCTCAAATAATTGAGTTTCCCTGTAAGCGGGCCTCTTTTACTGCTGGATCGGGGGCTGCGAAGTTTCAACCCTTCCGTCGTTGCGGCTCCGAGACCTTTCTTTTGTCCGACGCCCGATGTATGTTAACTGTAAATTGCGGGTCCGTAGTTTCTGCTTGTCCGCCGTTGCGGCCGGGAGGAGAAAGTCAGTTTTCGATCCGAGTCTCTTTCGACGTCTGACTTAGTTTCCCGTCCATTCCACTTGTCCCCTAGCTCTCCCCCTCCGCCCTTGCGGCTGCTAAAGTCTTCTGGTTTCCGAACCTAAAACCGCCCGACTTCCGACTTATGACATCTCCCGCCCGTGTTTCACTTGGTTGCGACTTAAACCTCACCCGACATTGCGGCTAGCTGTTTCCCCGGACTCCCAAACTCATTTCTCTCGGATTTCTGACTTGTTGTTCCTGCCGACGACCATAGAATGTTGCCAGGCCCGTAGGAGGTTCGCTCGGCCATTTCCTTGTGGATTGGTTAATTGATGATATTTGTCGTTTGAATCATGCTCTTAATTTGAATGCAGGTAGTATACAGGCAACCGGTCAATTTGTCACGACAAGAAGAAAGATTAACCCATTTGTCAGAAGTATGACTGAAAAGAGGCAAATGGGGGATGAAGTCAGGAGCTATAGAGGTGTGATTCTAGAAATGGATCAGTTACCAAGTTGTCATGATCACGTAATGACAAAAAGACCGGAATGTGTAGAGTTTGGGAAACCGAAAGACCATGCATGTGGAAAAGAAAACACTCTGTAATTATGGTTTAAATAGAGGGACGCGAGACAGATAAAGGGCTTTTTCCCTGGAAAACTTTGTATTTGTTTACTTGTAAGATGAACTACTTCGTTTTGCATAGGATCTGCAATTTTAGCCTGTCGGAGAGAGTGAAAAGCGAAATGTATCAATGCAAACTCAATGAATAAGGTTGAAGAGGAACTATTTCATTTTCAGCAATGTTTCATTTACTGTAAGAGTATTCGATATTCTGAACCTATGTTCTTGTTAAATGTTCTTCAATAATTTCTGGATATTTTTCGTTGTGAGTAATAGATGTTGCTATAGAATGATCGACTATCTAGTTATTTGAATATCTGTAAGTGTTCATGTGCTTTAGAGGAAGTATCAGCTACCTGTGATTCTTCTTTGTGTATGTGAAAATGTATTGCTCACCAAAAAATGATAACCTTGCTCCCTAGGGATAGTTTAGATAGTTAGCTTTTTTTTCTTTTGTATCTGGTTTGGTTGCTCGCGAGCACAAGACGAGAGGTAAGAACCTGCGCATCACTTTGTGACCGCTCCCTGCAGCTTGATCACTCTGCATCTAGTTAGGCACTTGCATATCATTTCTTTAAGTCAAAATGCAAAAACTCGGTGGGCCGGGCCGCAACCGGTAAAGTCTTATTTTTGTTGCTTGACCTACAGTAGCCGGACCGCAAACCGGACAGATTCCCTATTCCAAACAGTCAACGGGCTAGTTGGGAACGTTGATTGGGGAGAATCCCTTACTGTTGCCGCCTGCGAATTTTCGGGCCTCAACAGTTTTGGCACTAGAAGGAGGGCCGCCAGTGCATGGCTGGGCGAGGAAACCTGTTTTCCCGAGATTATTCCGCTGGTTACAGTTCTGAAAGTAGTGGACCGTGTAATCCAATTCTGGAAGAAGACAACAGAGAAAATCTATATCCTGTTCGCAACGAAATTGTTAATGATCTGAGAAGACATACCCGTGCTTAGGTAAAGAAGATTGGAGGGTTGCCTATTATCCACGAATTGCCGAGAAGAGAATACAAGAAGAAAGACCGTCCTCTAATTGAATATTCAGTGTTGGTGGGAGACTGGGAAGAACTTGTGGAAACCGCCTTACAGGAGGTTGAATTGCCTTTGAACCAAGTAGGCCCAGACACTCCTTACAGTTCTCCTGTTCACACCCCTGTTGGTTCACGTCCCCACACCCCTGTTGGTTCACCTCCGCATTCTCCACCCCAACTCATGGCCGGTGTTAACGCCAATCAACCCCCACCTAATCCTCCACCACCTACATGGAAAGCCAGATCACCTCTAAATTTGACCCCACCTTTGCATGACTTACCTCAAGCCTTCGAAAAGTTATTACCTAAGTTCGACCCAAATGAGAAGATATTAGTGGATGATCACTTACAGAGTTTTTATTTGGCTATAGAAGGACTGAAGGCAGGGGAGCATGAAGATGTGGTTTGTAGATTGTTCCCACATACCCTCAAAGGAGTTGCAGCCTCTTGGTATTTTGGACTGCCCGCCAATTCTATCCCAGACTGGGATACCTTTGAAAGAATGTTCAGAAGTAAGTATGCAGTCCAAAAGACTCATGCTACCCTTATGAAAGGTCTATGTGCTTTGAAGAAAGAAAAAAAGGAAAAAGTGCACAGCTTCACACAAAGGTTTGCAACATATCTAAAAAATTTCTCTGAAGCAGATAAGCCTTCAGACAAGGTACTGATCGAATACTATACTTCAGCTTTGGGTCCTGATTTAGCCATGTTTGCAAAAGGCAAGGCCAAGCCCACTTTGACGGAGACTTATGAAGAAGCTGAAGTAGTGGAAGCAGAAAGGGAGAGCATTGAAGATTATCCTGAGCAGGCAGGGGAGAAAAGGAAAACCTTGTTGTTTACTAAGCCCAAAGAGGAGAAAGCACCAGATTATGAAGGTATGGCCAAAATGATGCAAAAGTTGTCTAACAAGATCATAGACTTAGAAAAGGAAAAAGAAGCACAAAATTTTTTTAGGCCATATTATAAGAAAAGGGAGGATAGCAATCAGACCCAACCTCCTCCTCAGAAAACTGCATCCATGAACCTGATAGAGATAGGGATGGAGAATTTCTATACTTTTCATCAACAGCCTCATTCCGAAAAGAAATGTCCGCAATGGATAAATTCAATGACATTGGTCATGAATCAGATGTTGGATTCGAGATTAATGGAGGAAGATGAAGATGAAAAGAGCGAAAATGCTGCTTCCACTTCTACAAAAGGGCAGGAGGACGAGACCATGGCATTATGGAATTCTATCTCCTTACTCGATGTAGAGGAGGAAAATACCCAGGGACGCAAAGCTATCAGGGAGGCTAACGTAACAACTAGGAGCAAAGGGGCTATTAGTGATGACAGTTTTCTGCTCCCAAAGATTCGAAGGCTGCAAAGAAATATAAAAAAGAAATTTCAAGATGAATCATTGGCTGATCAGATTCCGGAATTTACCATTACCAGCCAGGATCCGAAGCAAAACCGAATGCCGCCTAAGCCAAACGATGAGAATGCGAGTGCTGATAAATCTCAGTCCACTAGACAACTAATCGAATATGACATTGTCGAAGATCTAAAGAAGATAAAGGCCAATGTCCCGCTGTTTGAAATGTGCAAAGTACCTCAGCAGAAAGAAAATTTATTGAAGGCACTTGAAACGTCGGAAGAAAAGCTGCTCGCCGACAATCAGCCTCGGGACGAAGAAGAGATTGAAGAAGCTAGCGTCGGAGGTAAGTCTAAAACCAAGCATCCACCTTTCCTCATGACATTTGAAATTTTCAATCATAACGTACACAATTGCCTAGTGGACTCAGGGGCGTCAATTAATGTCATGCCCATATCAGTATGTAAGAAAATAAATGGACAGCCTAAGCCATCCACATGGAGGGTGGTGCAATTGGATAGGACGGATGTCAAGGTAATTGGTGAAATGGAAGACGTCCTGATCTGTCTGGCATCCAATGATAACGTATGCCAAATTATTAACATCGTAGTGGCTGACATACCAGATGCTTACGGCCTGGTCCTGAGCAGAGATTGGTTAGCCAAATTAAATGGGTATTTCGCCACAGATTGGTCACATCTTTGGTTGCCGCACAAAGGGAGTCCTAATCAGATCAAGGTTTTGAGAGAACCTCAGATGAAGTACAATGTCACTCAATTAGATGAGAAGAATGTACCGGTCGAATCTGTATTGGGAAACTACTTTCTTGAACTAGAACCAGGGAATTATCAAGCGAAAGAGGCTAGCAACACACCTGACACCCAGCCTGATCTCCTTCGTTTTTCTTGGGCTGATGAGCTTGACTGTAAAATAGTAGATTTAGCTGTAGGAGTAGATTCATTTTCAGTAGATAATGTTTTCTAGACTTTATATTTTGATGGCTCGAAAACGTTAGAAGGGTTAGGGGCCGGCTGCGTCCTCATTGATCCACAAAAAAATAAGCACTTCCTATCCTATAGATTAGAGTTCGAATGTACTAACAATACGGCTGAATATGAAGCACTGCTGCAGGGACTCAAGAAAGCAATCGAGCTACAGGTTAGTACTTTAAAATTTTTTGGGGATTCGGAAATAGTTGTAAAGCAAATAAGAAATCAAATGCACTGTGTTTCCCCTCATTTGAAAGCTTACCAAAATGAGGTATGGGAATTGCTTAAATGTTTTCATGCATTTAACATTATTTCAATCCCAAGAATAAAAAATGCAGCTGCTGATCTTCTAGCTACATCAGCCGCCAAGTTGGTTCCCACTAATAACAAATGTTCTATTGAACTGCTTTTCAGGCCATCAGTTCCTGACATGATCACCAACTTGCGAGTATTTGACGACGATTAGCAAATAATCGAGTGCTTGACAAATGATGAGACCTTTAAAGGAGCCATCATCGATGATGAGGAACATCAGGCCGAAATGAAATATGACAATTTCATTCCCAAAGGGGTCAAAACATTAGAGAAGATTTTCGACTTGAACGAAAAATTTAGAAGACCCGCTAATGTGAAGACACACAGCTCAACTCTACAGTTCGAGCTGATAAACTTAGGGACTGAAACTGAGCCCAATTTTGTGAACCTCGGCAAATGCTGGTCACCAGCAGAAAGAGACAGGTTCCTCCGCTTGTTCAAACAGTATAAAGATGTCTTTGCATGGACATACGCAGATCTAAAGACCTACGACACCAACATTATCAAGCATGTCATTCCTATTAAAGCAGGCGTCAAGCCATATCAGCAGCCGTTAAGGAAGATGCACCCCAAGTTGGAGCCACTAATTCAAAGCGAGGTAAAGAAATTGTTGGATGCCAGGATTATTTTTAAAGTAAGGCACTTTAAGTGGGTGTCAAATTTGGTACCGGTCAGAAAGAAGTCGGGAGAAATCAGACTGTACGTGGACTTCAAAAACTTAAACCGCGCCTCAGACAAAGACAACTATCCGGTACCCCCCATGGAGCAATTGCTACAGATGGTTTCTGGGTCTGAATTGTTTTCATTATTAGACAGATTCTCTGGCTACAACCAAGTGTTAGTGGCTGAGGAAGATAGATTGAAGAAAACATTCAGAACGAAATGGGGAACTTTTGCATATAGAAGGATGCCATTTGGACTGATTAATGCCGGAGCGACGTTTCAGAGAGCTATGGACATAGCTTTCCGTGGACTGATTGGACGAAGTGTGGTGGTCTACCTTGATGATATCATAATATTTTCGAAGAAAAGAGAGGAGCACACGTTCCACCTAAAGCAAATTTTTAAGCGTTGTCGAAAGTATGGCATCTCACTCAATCCTAAGAAGTATGTATTCGCAGTCACAGAGGGCAAGTTACTGGGGCATATAGTTTCAAAGAGAGGTATATCTATAGACCCAGAAAGAATCAAGGCCATTGAACAAATCCCCATGCCTCATAATAAAAAAGGAATGCAATCCTTCATGGGAACAATAAACTTCGTGCGTAGGTTTGTGCCTGATTTTGCCCAGACTGTTAAACCATTACAGCAGATAGTCAAGCAAAACACACAATTTAAGTGGACTGAAACGGAAAAGAACGCTTTCAGTAAAATCAAGACTGCTGTTGCACATGCACCCTCTTTGAAAAGTCCAGACTTTGATAAGGACTTTATTATGTATACATTTGCTTCCGATGATTCATTAGCAGCAGTACTCACGCAAAAGGAAGAAGGGGGTGATGAATTCCCAATCTCTTTTATGAGCACTGGGCTACAAGGAGCTGAATTAAACTACCCAGCCATTGATAAGCAGGCATACGTAGTATTTAAGGAAGTAAAGCAATTCAGGCCTTATATACTAAAAAATTGTACCAAGGTAATAGTCCCTTACCCAGCTGTAAGATCCCTTCTCATTCAAAAAGAATTAGGAGAAAGAAGGGGCAACTGGGTAACAATGCTTCAAGAATACGATCTTGAATTCAAGCCAGCTACTATAGTAAAAGGTCAAGGGTTATGCAAACTAATGACTGGGAAGACAAACAATGAAGAACAAGCATGGGAAGATGAAGCTGATTTTCATGTAACGGATGTTTTCCCTTTATTCACAGCTCCTGAGTCGTGGTATAGAGATCTTGTGCATTACTTGCAGTCAGGGGTGTTACCGGAACATTGGACTTCCAAACAAAGAAGAGCTTTGCGTTTGAAATCAGCTTCCTACCAAATCGTAGAGGGCGTATTGTTCAGAAAAAACTATGATGGGGTCCTCCTGAGATGCTTGGAGAAAGAAGATGTTGAGAAGGTGATGTCTGAGTTGCACGATGGCCCGGCTAGGGGACATTATTCAGGGGACACTACAGCCCACAAGGTTCTCAGAGCCGGTTACTACTAGCCAACACTCTTTAGGGATGCACACGCACACGTCAGAAAATGTGATACTTGCCAAAGATGTGGTGGAAGACAACCTAGAGAAGCAGCACCTCTAAAGCCAGTAGTGATCGCAGAGCCTTTCGAACAATGGGGAATAGACATCATTGGAGAAATAAATCCAAATTCTTCCCTGTTGCACAAGTATATTCTAACTGCAACTGATTATTTCACTCGCTGGGTCGAGGCTATCCCATTGCGCAAGATAAACGAGGATGAAGTCATCAGCTTCTTACAAGATCATATCATGAACAGGTTTGGAGTTCCAATTTCAGTATTTTTTGATAATGCTAAATACTTTTCATCGATTAAATTGACTACATTTGCTCATGAAAAAGGAATAAAATTGCATTACTCTGCTAACTACTATCCTCAAGGGAATGGCCTGGCGGAATCCTCCAATAAAAACCCCATTAGAATCCTGAAGAAAACGGTCATAGAAAACCAGCGAAGTTGGCACTCAGCCTTGCCCAACGCCCTGTGGGCTGACAGAGTCACTCCCAAGTCTGCCTTAGGAGCGTCACCTTATACCCTTGTGTACGGAAAGGAAGCCATCCTGCCCCCCAATATTCTGCTACTGTCTTCCATACTAGCTCAAGAGTCTAGGGGGTCGGATGATGAGGTTCTGCAAATAAGAATATATAATCTCCTAAAAGCAGAAGAAGCCATATCTAAGGCTAGAGAACGTTTCAAACAACAGCAGGGGGTAATCAAAAGGTGGTTTGACAAGCATAAAGCTGGAAAAGGGGACTTTGAAATAGGAGACTTAGTTCTCAAGTGGGACCACCCCCATGATGAGAAAGGAAAGCATACCAAATTCCAGCAATTATGGGTAGGTCCCTTTCAGATCGTAGCCAAACTTGGCCCCGCCACCTATAAGCTGCAAGATTTACAAGGATGGGAGGAGAATTTTCCAGTTAATGGTTTGGTTCTCAAGCCCTACTTTTCTTAGTTTTCTTTGTTTTGTTCTGCCTTGTACATAAATAAGCTGTGTAGTTGTTTTCGAGTCACGTTTTCTTTAATTTAATTTTTAGTCTTGATTTTCAATAAGGGAACAAACTTGTGGTGGACTGGAGAATACTAAGGTCTTGTGGGAATAGCAAATATGTTGAGTATCAGCTTGGGTATTGCTTAAAGAATTCTTCCAGCCTAACGGTTTTCTCGAATAAAATATGGTGTGCATTGAAGTCCTGCTTAACCCCTGTGAATTAAACCGGATCCAGAGAGTCTGGAGTACTATGCCGGGGCTCCATCCACGTCACAATTAAAATGTTCTAAGGAGCGACAGTAAAGGACCCATGGGAGGAAGCAAGGTGAACAGCGTATTAAATATAAATGATCCCATGCCAAGAAACAAATGCCAAAAGGCAGCTAAAAAGTCAAACTTCTAGTAAAGTACCATAAATCAAAGCAAGTGCTAAAGCATAAACACTAAATTACCAAAAGATCCTCTCCGTCCGTGAGATGGGGCTTAAAGTACACCACTCACACAAAAGGGCACTATGGGATAGAGGATCCTGAATTAAAATTCAGTAAGAAAGGCGCACAGAAGGACTCAGATGAAAGGACAAAAGTTCAAAGGCACAAAAGTGTTAAAATGGCATGGGAATGAGGAACAAACGAATACTGATGTTTGCTATGGGCTGCAACCCTGTGGTGTCCGCACTATTAGCTACCTGAAAACAGAGGTAATAATGAAACTCATACTCTGGCCTCGGCATAGTTATTTGGACTTGAGGGTCTCAGTTTTCCTTTTCCCCAAAGGACTGGCATCAATGATTAAGGTACACACTTCGGTGATATGAGAAATCTAGATAGCTGGAAGGATTCGATGGATGCATTTGTTGCGGAACAGTCTGCTACTCAAAGACAATAATCACCCAGAGATCTAGGTTCCCCAGGTAATCGCCAGTTGTTGCTACCGCAACGGTTCTCCCCGAATTTATTTTACTTAAATTTATGGGCCCCTCCTCATTATTTTGTATGGCTTGATCGTTGAACTTTTTAGCTCCTTGAGCGTGTTTTCTTTCGCTTCTCTGAAGGTGGATGTCAGTAGTCTATGTGTGTTTTGTTCATCTTTGGTTTGAGTCATGAATATGTGGTCTAAGAAAAGTAAATTTGCTATTCTTCGGTGCATCCTGTGTGAAGAAAATGACATTGGTTACAACCGATCCTTAGCACTGCTCAAATACTTGAGTTTCCCTATAAGCGGGCCTCTTTTACTGCTGGATCGGGGGATGCGAAGTTTCAACCCTTCCGCCGTTGCGGCTCTGATACCTTTCTTTCGTCCGATCTCCTAAACCGTCCGACGCCCGATGTATGTTAACTATAAATCGCGGGTCCGTAGTTTCTGCTTGTTCGCCGTTGCGGCCGGGAGGAGAAAGTCAGTTTTCGATCTGAGTCTCTTCCGACGTCTGACTTAGTTTCCCGTCCATTCCGCTTGTCCCCTAGCTCTCCCCCTCCGTTGTTGCAGCTGCTAAAGTCTTCTGGTTTTCGAACCTAAAACCGCCCGACTTCCGACTTATGACATCTCCCACCCGCATTTCACTTGGCTACGACTTAAACCTCACTCGACATTACGGCTGGCTGTTTCCCTGGACTCCCGAACTCGTTTCTCTCGGATTGTCGACTTGTTGTTCCTGCCGGTGACCATAGAATATTGCTAGGCCCGTAGGAGGTTCGCTCGGCCATTTCCTTGTGGATTGGTTAATTGATGATATTTGTCGTTTGAATCATGCTCTTAATTTGAATGCAGGTAGTATACAGGAAACCGGTCAATTTGTCACGACAAGAAGAAAGATTAACCCATTTGTCAGAAGTATGATTGAAAAGAGGCAAATGGGGGACGAAGTCAAGAGCTGTAGAGGCGTGATTCCAGAAACAGATCAGTTACCAAGTTGTCATGATCACGTAATGACAAAAAGACCGGAATGTGTAGAGTTTGGGAAACCGAAAGACCATGCGTCTGGAAAAGAAAACGCTCTGTAATTATAGTTTAAATAGAGGGACAAGAGACAGAGAAAGGGATTTTTCCCTGGAAAACTTTGTATTTGTTTACTTGTAAGATGAACTACTTCGTTTTGCATAGGAATTGCAATTTTAGTCTGTCGGAGAGAGTGAAAAGCGAAATGTATCAATTCAAACTCAATGAATAAGGTTGAAGAGGAACTATTTCATTTTCAGCAGTGTTTCATTTACTGTAAGAGTATTCGATATTCTGAACCTATGTTCTTGCTAAATGTTCTTCAGTAATTTCTGGATATTTTTCGCTGTGAGTAATAGATGTTGCTATAGAATGATCGGCTATCTGGTTATTTGAATATCTGTAAGTGTTCATGTGCTTTAGAGGAAGTATCAGCTACTTGTGATTCTTCTTTGTGTATGTGAAAATGTATTGCTCACCAAAAAATGATAACCTTGCTCCCTAGGGATAGTGTAGATAGTTAGCTTTTTTTTCTTTTGTATCTGGTTTGGTTGCTCGCGAGCACAAGACGATAGGTAAGAACCTGCGCATCACTTTGTGACCGCTCCCTGCAGCTTGATCACTCTGCATCTAGTTAGGAACTTGCATATCATTTCTTTAAGTCAAAATGCAAAAAATCGGTGGGCCGGGCCGCAACCGGTAAAGTCTTATTTTTGTTGCTTGACCTACGGTAGCAGGACCGCAAACCGGTCGGATTCCCTATTCCAAACAATCAACGGGCTAGTTGGGAACGTTGATTGGGGAGAATCCTTTACTGTTTCCGCCTGCGAATTTCTGGGCCTCAACAAGTTGTTAGATCATTACTCTTCATGTTTTCCAATATTTCTGATTATATATATATTTGGAGTTGGAAACAAGTTTTGGTGGGTTGATGAAATTTTTTCTTGGTTACATTAGAAATGGGATTACAATTTGATTCAGTAAAGAGAAGGTTCCTCAAAGGAAGAAATTTAATTTTCATTGTATATATCAGTGTGTGAAGGATTGAATAAGGACTCCATAAGCCAATGGAAATTTTGTAGACTAGTAGGTAGCAGAAAAAAAGGCACTGGTCTACAGGTTCTTGAAGCCTCATAGGGAGGACTTCATCCCGCAGTTGGAGCCAGATGTTAAGTCATGAACTTGTTTCCTTCAATTTTATATTTTGATTGTCATTTTTATTTCAAGTTTGCTTATTTGCTTAAGTTTTCTCTTTCACTTACTTTAGGAAATTTTTTGGTTTTAAATGAAATTTTGTTTTTTTTGCTTTAGATTTTCATTATGGTTTGTTTCCTTAGGTTCTGAGGGGTTTTATAGGACATTATATGGATTAATTAGTTCAAAAAAAACATTATGATCATATTTTATCAGTTAAACCTCATTCAAATTGGAAATAATGACTAAAAAGCGCCAAAATTGATTTTAAATTATTCTTGTAGCGCAACTGCCAAAATTTTACACAGCAGCGCTACAAGAATATCGCGACCGCCGAAATCGCCGATTTTTAAGCAAATTTCTCCCACGATTTTGGTTTTTAGATGTCTAATCACATGCTTAAAGGGTTTTGATACGTGTTTCTCCAATAATGATCATGCAAACAGGTGCATTTTATAGCATGAAGGAGATCGTGGAAAATCATTAGTTAGAGTTGGGCGAATTGTGACAGGTAGACAAACGAGCCTAGATTGAGGTGAAAGAGGTGCTCCATACATGCATTATGAAATTGGAGACTAAGCGGAGCGAGGAAATTTGCTTAGAATCCGGAAGTCACAGTTACAGAGAAGATTTAGGGCTTTCTTGTTGCACCAGCTGGAAGCAAATTTGACACCCGAAGACACTTGTATAGTTAAATTTGATAATCAGACAGCTCAAGGATTGATTTTAAACATCTGCAACAAGACGGCAATAAGGTATTCCGTGTTAACCTGATAGTGGCAGCTAAAATTGGGGGTTTCTTCTTTAACGCTTGTTATGATAAAATTGATTGAGGAAAGCTGTAATTTATGTTGTTAACAAACTCCCTATGATCAAATATCAATCTAAAAGGGTTTGGAATGCTTTGGAAAGTGATAAGTCGAAAAATAGCAGTTTCATTGAGCAATTACCCTGTCAAGATCTAAATATGTGGTAAGGTAAAGCTCTGTTAAGTTTGTGGCGACTAGGGTTTCACAGATATACTAGTTACATGTAACCAATGCACTAAATGAGCTGAGCATGTCAAGTGCATCCAGACCTTGTATGAATAGGAGCTAGAAGCTGACTGGATTGTGCTGAATGTAATTTGAAACAGAAAGTTAGCAGATATCAGATTGCCCTCATATCTCTCCATCCACTAGTTAAACATTCACAAGTTGATTTAAGAAGCAGGCATTTGAGAGCTCTAATGCAAATTCCTTTTTCGCAAATAGATAGCTCATAAGTGGCATTAAAAGGAGCCAAGTGTACTATTTGAGCAGAGCCATAACACACAGATGTTTTCATACATTCTAGAGATGGTCTAGCATCGAAATAAACAGCTTGGATGATAGTTAATTTCAGCAGCAGTTTTATTGAAGAGTTTGTGGCACTCTGTTGACCTAAATTACTCAATCCTGATGTAAAGCTTGTCCTACATTGAAAACAAAAATAGACTGTTAAAAAATCAAGAGAAAACAGTCAAGGATAATCGAAGAAAGATAACTATCAAAACCCTAGAAGCTTGAGGAGAAAAAAGGAGCTGTTAGGTCATTCAGAGGGCTTTAAAATTACATAGGTTTTAGTCATTGAAAGCAGATGGGAAAAAGTGGCAAAAAAAATAGGGCTGAGCCCACTGATTTGGAATGGATTGACAAATTTCCTGGTTGTGCAGAGCTTTTTCAGAATGTTGGTTGGTTGGATTTTTTCAAGAAGATTGATAGCTATAACAATGAGGTCTCTTATAAATTTTCCCAATGCTATAACCAGGACATGGTAGTATTTGATACTTTAAACTTTTAGATGACTGTGGAGTTAGTTGCTGAAGCTACAGGAGTCATAAATGAAGGTGAAATGTGGTTCAAAAAGTTTCCTTTCACCTTTAATGCCCAGAGGTACCTTTTACCTGGAATTACTCCAGACTGGAGCAAAGGAGTATTAATTCAGAATTTCAGAGATGAGTGGGTGGAGCCTATTAAAGTCATACAAATCTATATCACCTGTGAAGGAAGATATGCCTATGTCTTCAAATATCATTTTAGGTTCTTACAGCATCTGGTTGGTGAATCTAGAATGAGTCTTCCTTTATTTTTGTTTAAAAGTTTGCAAAAGATGTCAAGTAGAGTCAAGGGGCATCAGGATCACACTACATAGTCCATTTTCCATCATGGACTGATCAAATTTATTATTAGTACTGTCCTGCACAGTGAGGGAAAAACATGGGATTATTTCCTCTTCTAGTCTGGTTTTCAAATTAAGCAAGAAGAGAAGCAAACCAAAAAACAGGTAGACAAAGGGAAAACCCTAGTTAGGAAACTAGGTCAGAAGGCCAAGTCTGAAGATAAAAAGGAAGTTAATCTTGAAGAAGAGACAAAGCCTTCAAAGGAAGACTATGAACATCAGTAGCCTTCAGCTGATAGTAAGGGAAAAGGTTCACTGTTTCTAAAAGAAGAAGATTAGCCTGTGCAAGATAGGCCAACAGCAGAAACTTTCATGGAGGAGAAAATTGTTGTCACAGAGAAGATTGCTGTAAAGGAAGAAAACATTTAGGTCCAACAAAGAATCCCTATCACTATTCTATCAGAGGATGAAGGATATCTGTTAGAAGAAGATGAATCCATTATCAAAACTAAAACTAGGGTTGGTTCATGCAGGAAATTATCCAGTTTAGAAAATAAGACAATCAGACCTAAGAAAACAAAGATCAGGGTTAAAGCTATGGAGTTAGCCATAGTTAGACATCAAGAAAAAACTTTGAAGATGGTGAAAGAACTTGCTTCAGAATGGAGACCAAAAACAAGACCTAAAAACAAACTAAGGCTGAATATGAAAAAGTTATTGAACCCTAGGTTAAATTCAAAAGAAATAACTGTGCTTGATGATGATTCTTCAGATGAAAAGCCATTGAAGACAGAAAAACAATCTAGTCTCACCGAGACTAAACTCTGAGGTGTATTTTTGGAATTAAGGGGTGAAATGATAAAAGAACAATAGAAAAGGGAAACTGAACTTTCTTATTCTGAGGACCAACACTTGATGGATGAATCTACACCTGCTGAAGGAGTGAGTCAGGAAAACCCTATTGTTCATGGTGTGTCTTCAAGGCTGCTAGAGTAGGATGAAGACATTTTCAGAAGACTATATATCCCATGGTTTCCCAGTGAGATGCAGGATACCACAACAGGGAAGGATTTTGACTCAAAAAGGGAGAACCTGTAGAGAACCATCAAACAATACAAGCATCAAATGGATTACATGCAGGAAGTGAATGATGGTCTGATCCTAGCAAATAGAACACTTAGGGAGGATTTACAATAAGTAAATGAGCATTATCAAGAGCTTACTGATGTGTCCAAGGAGGCCCTGAAGAGGAAGAGAAGCACATATTTACAATGTGATGAATTGAAGTAGACTGTCAAAGGCTTGCAGCAGCATAATGAAGAACTTACAAGAAGGTTAGTAGATATGGAAGCTGAGAAGAAGAGAGCCAGGTAGAAGGCCCAAGCTTTGGATGGAATAGCCTTACTAGCTAAAGCTGCTAAAGACCTTTGAGTTTGTTAGTTAGTCAGTTACTTATTATGTCTTTTAGAGCAATATTTTAGTTAGTCAGTCTTTTGTTAAGTTTTTGGAAGAAATACTTTATTTTGTAAATTGTAATATGACAATTATCCCATCGATGACTTGGCTGAAGATAGTTAGGGTTTAGACCCTAACTGATTTTTTTTGAGAAACAGTATTTAGGTAGACGAGAAACAGAGAAAAGGGTTCTACTTTTTGGCTGGCTTAAGGAGGTCTGTGACTTGTTTATGAGCTAAGTACATAACTCTCATATGTATTTGTTGAGCAGAATTATGAAATATATGATCTATATTTCCCTTCAGACTGTGTTTCAGCTTCATCTTTGGCTTGTTTAGCTACTTGACTGATATATTCATTGCTGGTTTATGGTTTCTTTGCTTGTAATGCTTGTCAGTTATGAATGTACTTTAAGATTATATTCTGATTGGTACATGGTGATTATATTATGCATCTCTGTTCTTATTTATTTATGATTTAGTTCCTGCTTGACTTATGAATGTATTCCCTTCAGTCACCAAACATTATAACCAGAAAAACCTTTCAAAAAACCCTAAACCCTAGTTTTACTTGATTGAATTTTTGAGATTGTGTTGGCTTGTTTCTTTATAGCCTTGGAAACAATTTCTGGCACAAACATCTTTGGCGCCATTGCCGAGGAATGAAGTTGAAAACATATTTTTCCCTGTGATACTTATCTTTTTCTGGTGTTAAGAGGTGAACTTAAACCAGCACATCTTTAAGGCTAGTTTTCACGTATTTGTCACAGTGGCTAATAGGGGAATTGGAACTAGAAACAGACCTATTTCACCTTTGCAGCTGGGTGTTTCAGACCCAGAATAGATACTGAAAATGGATAGAAGAATTATAAGGTTTCAGTCATCCCCAATTTTATGTAGCCCTAATTAATTTGAACTACTGTCACCCCTTTCTCTTTCTGAGAAGAAGAAACAAAATATGTCTTGACAAATTGATTGGCGACTCCACTATTTCAAGATGCAGAGGCCGATGTCCATGGAAGCTATTCTAGCTTGAAGGTTTGCACCTTTCAATTTTTTTGATATTCCAGGTTTTCCAAATCCAGTACCTACTATGGATTTTCAGGGAGATTGTATTCCACGATTTAGGGAAAGCAAAGAGGATAATCCTTCAGATCACCTCATCAGATTTCATCATTGTATGGTCCAGTTAAATATCCACCATGAAGATGTTCATGTATTCACTTGAATAAGATGCACGAGATTGGTATTCTTCTCTTCCCGTTGCTAGCATCTCCTCACTAAAAGAATTCCACACATGTTTTCGGAAACATTGTAAGTATCTGTTCTCAGATGAACTCTTTTTAAAAGATTGTTGTGAGAAGGCTGATGTTTATAATACAATTTCTGATTTAAAAAACCATGATGATGAGTACAATCAAGGGTTCAAAACATGTCATGAAGAAGTTGAAGTTTCAGAATTTGTTGAAGATGAAAAGGTAACATTTTCAGATACTGCTGTCAAGGTAGAATGCCATGATCATTATGATAATCAAGTTGTTGTTTTTGGTCAGTTTGAGGATTATTCAAGTGATGAGATCAGTAGAGATAGTTTGGAACATTATCATAATGATTTCAACAGCCTTAATAACCATTTGAATGCGAATCCTTTTAAAGATCAATCTCTAGTTCAACAAACTTTTGAAAATCATTGTTGTGTTAAAGATCAACTTTGTATTGAAGGAAAAGATGAACCTTTAACATCATCATTCGAAATTTCTCAGAATGCTCCTTGTTATGATGAAGAGATTAGGGTTCCAAGACAAGAATTTTGTGATGAATTAGATTCTATTCCTTTTGGTTTTGATACTAAAATTGATGAAGGCCAGGCTGTTCATATTTTTTCAGAAGTTACTTATTTCATGGTTATGATAAATCTGCTGTTCAAAATCATTATGAAGATGCTCTAATTTTTAATAAATATGATGATGAAATTGAAAAGAAAGACCTAGAAATTTGTGAGGTGTGTGATATGTCACAATCTGATCAGCAGATTCAAGAATGCATTCAGTCTATTATCCTTGAACAACAAAAGCCAATGCCTGATAGTCATTCATTTGAAGACAGTGTGGAAAAGGGGGTTCAAAGTGTTGACAGTATTGATGATACTATCCAAAAAATTATGGAGAAAATTCAAGCTGATCCTGATGTCTTTTTTCACCAATTCCTGCTTGATATTCATGGAACAAAATATTATTATGGACAGCTTGTCTTTTTCATAGAGCAGGAAGAGGTAACTTATGGAAATTTTTATGATCCAGTAGCAGATTATTTAGAGTCAATACCAGGTTATAAATCTGTTATTTCAGAGACACCATTTGATGAAAGTGAGTATAAGTTGTTAGATCATTACTCTTCATGTTTTCCAATATTTCTGATTATATATATATTTGGAGTTGGAAACAAGTTTTGGTGGGTTGATGAATTTTTTTCCTGGTTACATTGGAAATGGGATTACAATTTGATTCAATAAAGAGAAGGTTCCTCAAAGGAAGAAATTTAATTTTCATTGTATATATCAGTGTGTGAAGGATTGAATAAGGACTCCATAAGCCAATGGAAATTTTGTAGACTAGTAGGTAGCAAAAAATAAGGCACTGGTCTACAGGTTCTTGAAGCCTCACATGGAGGAGTTCATCCCACAGCTGGAGCCAGATGTTAAGTCATGAACTTGTTTCCTTCAATTTTATATTTTGATTGTCATTTTTATTTCAAGTTTTCTTATTTGCTTAAGTTTTCTCTTTCACTTACTTTAGGAAATTTTTTGGTTTTAAATGAAATTTTGTTTTTTTTGCTTTAGATTTTCATTATGGTTTGTATCCTTAGGTTCTGAGGGGTTTTATAGGACATTATATGGATTAATTAGTTCAAAAACAACATTATGATCATATTTTATCAGTTAAACCTCATTCAAATTGGAAATAATGACTAAAAAGCGCCAAAATTGATTTTAAATTATTCTTGTAGCGCAACTGCCAAAAGTTTACACAGCGGCGCTACAAGAATATCGCAACCGCCGAAATCGCCGATTTTTAAGCAAATTTCTCCCACGATTTTGGTTTTTAGATGACTAATCACATGCTTAAAGGGTTTTGATACATGTTTCTCCAATAATGATCATGCAAACAGGTGCATTTTACAGCATGAAGGAGATCGTGGGAAATCATTAGTTAGAGTTGGGTGAATTGTGACAAGTAGACAAACGAGCCTAGATTGAGGTGAAAGAGGTGCTCCATACATGCATTACGAAACTAGAGACTAAGTGGAGCGAGGACATTTGCTTAGAATCTGGAAGTCACAGTTACAGAGAAGATTTAGGGCTTTCATAGTTACAGAGAAGATTTAGGGCTTTCTTGTTGCGCCAGCTGGAAGCAAATTTGACACCCGAAGACACTTGTATAGTTAAATTTGACAATCATATAGCTCGAGAATTTATTTTAAACATCTGCAACAAGACAACAATAAGGTATTCCACGTTAACCTGATAGTGGCAGCTAAAATTGGGGGTTTCTTTTTTAAAGCTTGTTATGATAAAATTGATTGAGGAAAGCTATAATTTATTTTTTTAACAAACTCCCTAGGATCAAATATCAATCTAAAAGGGTTTGGAATGCTTTGGCAAGTGATAAGTTGAAAAATAGCAGTTATATTGAACAATTACCCTGTCAAGATTTGAAAATGTGGTAAGGTGAAGCTCTGTTCAGTTTGTGGCGACCATGGTTTCAAAGATCTACTGGTTACATGTAACCAATGCACTAAATGAGCTGGCCATGTCAAGTGCATCCAGACCTTGTCTGAATAGGTTCTAGAAGTTGACCGGATTGTGCTGAATGTAATTTGAAACAGAAAGTTAGTAGATATCAGATTGCCCTCATATCTCTCCATCCACTAGTTAAACATTCACAAGTTGATTTAAGAAGCAGGCATTTGAGAGCTCTAATGCAAAGTCCTTTTTTGCAAATAGATAGCTCATAAGTGGCATTAAAAGGAGCCAAGTGTACTATTTGAACAGAGCCATAACACACAGATGTTTTCATACATTCTAGAGATGGTCTAGCATCGAAATAAACAGCTTGGATGATAGTTAATTTCAGCAGCAGTTTTATTGAAGAGTTTGTGGCACTCTGTTAACCTAAATTACTCAATCCTGATGTAAAGCTTGTCTTGCATTGAGAACAAAAACAGACTGTTAAAAAATCAAGAGAAAACAGTCAAGGATAATCAAAGAAAGTTAACTATCAAAACCCTAGAAGCTTGAGGAGAAAAAAGGAGTTGTTAGGTCATTCAGAGGGCTTTAAAATTACACAGGTTTCAGTCATTGAAAGCAGATGGGAAAAAGTGGCAAAACAAATAGGGCTGAGCCCATGGAGTTGGAATGGATTGACCAATTTCCTTGTTGCGCATAGCTTTTTCAGAATGTTGGTTGGTTGGATTTTTTCAAGAAGATTGATAGCTATAACACTGAGGTCTCTTATAAATTTGCCTAATGCTATAACCAGGACATGGTAGTATTTGATACTTTAAAGTTTAAGATGTCTATGGAGTTAGTTGTTGAAGCTACAGGAGTCATAAATGAAGGTGAAATGTGGTTCAAAAAGTTTCCTTTCACCTTTAATGCCCAGAGGTACCTTTTACCTGGCATTACTCCAGACTGGAGCAAAGGAGTATTAATTCATAATTTCAGAGATGAGTGGGTGGAGCCTATTAAAGTCATACAAAGCTATATCACTTGTGAAAGAAGATATGCCTATGTCTTCAAATATCATTTTAGGTTCTTACAGCATCTGGTTGGTGAATCCAGAATGAGTATTCATTTATTTTTGTTTAAAAGTTTGTAAAAGATGTCAAGTAGATTCAAGGGGCATCAGGATCACACTACAAAGTCCATTTTCCATCATGGATTGATCAAATTTATTATTATTACTATCCTGCAAATTGAGGGAAAAACATGGTATTATTTCCTCTTTTGGTCTGGTTTTCAAATTAAGCAGGAAGAGCAGCAAACCAAAAAATAGGTAGACAAAGGGAAAACCCTAGTTAGGAAACTAGGTCAGAAGGCCAAGTATAAAGATAAAAAGGAAGTTAAGCTTGAAGAAGAGACAAATCCTTCAAAGGAAGACTATGAACATCAGCAGCCTTCAGCTGATAGTAAGGGCAAAGGTTCACTATTTCTAAAAGAAGAAGATCAGCCTATACAGGATAGGGCAACAGGAGAAACTTTCATGGAGGAGAAAATTGTTGTCACAGAGAAGATTGCTGTAAAGGAAGAAAACATTCAGGTCCAGCAAAGAAGCCCTATCACTATTCTATCAGAGGATGAAGGATATCTATTAGAAGAAGATGAATCCATTGTCAAAACTAAAACTAGGGTTGGTTCATGTAGGAAATTATCCAGTTTAGAAAATAAGACAATCAGACCTAAGAAAATGAAGATCAGGGTTAAAGCTATGGAATTAGCCACAGTTAGACATCAAGAAAAAACTTTGAAGATGGTGAAAGAACTTGCTTCAGAATGGAGACCAAAAACCAGACCTAAAAACAAACTAAGGTTGAATATGAAAAAGCTATTGAACCCTAGGTTAAATTCAAAAGAAATAACTGTGCTTGATGATGATTCTTCAGATGAAAAGCCATTGAAGACAGAAAAACAATCTAGTCTCACCGAGATTAAACTCTTAGCTATATTTTTGGAATTAAGGGTTGAAATGATAAAAGAACAATAGAAAAGGGAAACTGAAGTTTCTTATTCTGAGGACCAGCACTTGATGGATGAATCTACACCTGCTGAAGCAGTGAGTCCGGAAAACCCTATTGTTCATGGTGTGTCTTCAAGGCTACTACAGGAGGATGAAGACATTTTCAGAAGGCTAGATATCCCATGGTTGCCCAGTGAGATGAAGGATACCACAACAGGGAAGGATTTTGACTTAGAAAGGGAGAACCTGCAGAGAACCATCAAACAATACAAGCATCAAATGGATTACATGCAGGATGTGAATGATGGTCTGATCCTAGCAAATAGAATACTTAGGGAGGATTTACAAGAAGTAAATGAGCATTATCAAGAGCTTACTGCTGTGTCCAAGGAGGCCCTAAAGAGGAAGAGAAGCACAGATTTACAATGTGCTGAACTGAAGTAGACTGTCAAAGGCTTGCAGCAGCAGAATGAAGAACTTACAAGAAGGTTAGCAGATATGGAAGCTGAGCAGAAGAGAGCCAGGAAGAAGGCCCAAGATTTGGATGGAATAGCCTTACTAGCTGAAGCTGCTAAAGACCTTTGAGTTTGTTAGTTAGTCAGTTACTTATTATGTCTTTTAGAGAAATATTTTAGTTAGTCAGTATTTTGTTTAGTTTTTGGAAGAAATACTTTATTTTGTAAATTATAATATGACAATTATCCCATCGATGACTTGGCTGAAGAAAGTTAGGGTTTAGACCCTAACTGATTTTTTTTGAGAAACAGTATTTAGGTAGATGAGAAAGAGGGAAAGGGTTCTACTTTTTGGCTAGCTTAAGGAGGTCTATGACTTGTTTATGAGCTAAGTACATAACTCTCATCTGTATTTGTTGAGCAGAATTATGAAATATATGATCTATATTGCCCTTCAGACTGTGTTTTAGCTTCATCTTTGGCTTGTTTAGCTACTTGACTAATATATTCATTGCTGGTTTATGGTTTCTTTGCTTGTAATGCTTGTCAGTTATGAATGAAATTTAGTATTATATTCTGATTGGTACATGGTGATTATATTGTGCATCTCTGTTCTTATTTATTTATGATTTAGTTCCTTCTTGGCTTATGAATGTATTCCCTTTAGTCACCAAACATTATAACCAAAAAAACCTTTCAAAAAACCCTAAACCCTAGTTTTACTTGATTGAATTTTTGAGATTGTGTTGGCTTGTTTCTTTATAGCCTTGGAAACAATTTTTGGCACAAACACTCCCCAACACCCATATTTTTTAGGATTGCATTCAACTCTTCCTCATTGTCACGATGCGATCTAAGTGGGTTATCTTCTTCTTGTGCCCCCCCTGGATGGGTCCTTGATGTGCCCTCCTGTCATAGTTCAGTTTCATCATACAATAGATCATCTGATATAAGTTTCTTCCAATCCTATCGTCAATCCTGAACTATTACATCAATTTCCTCCTACGATAACCAAAAGGTAGTGGTTAACCATTAATTCTAAGGATATTTCCACGGATGAATATACAAATGGTGAGACCCTGCAATAAACTTAATAATATTCCTATATCGTTGGACAATCGTTGCGTAAATCCTCACTTGACTTCCATTGGGATGCCTCAGTGCATCAACATGCATATAAAAATCAATTTTATTCTCTTGTTGTCACTTCCTATTCTTCTCTTCAAACCATAGATTGTAATATCATGCCCTGCAACAATGGGAAATTCATTTCCATAGCCTAGTGATTGGGTGGTTTGGCCCATGTGAAAAAAAGAATTCAATATAAGAAACCAAGAATAAGTGAAAGGGTTACCTCGATTATGTGCATTTATAACATCAACCAATAATTCATTCAACAGGAATGTTTCCCAATTCATTTGAACCCTGACAACACATTGCTCTACTACAGTCATGGTACCAGCAGTGCACTGGTTCGATTGCATATTCTGTAATAACTTACTGGACAATAGATTGGATTTGAATCTAACACCTTGATCATTAATAGAATCAATAGTGAATCCATTTTTATACTGTATAATATTGTACTTTTCTTTCATTTGAGTGACAAGGCTTGTATCCTACTTATTTCCAACAAAGAATGGTTTTGGATTAACTACCTCCTTGGGAAACCCTGTGATAACAGTAATCAATTCAACATTAATAGAAAAATGGTTATACAACCACAAACATCCCCCATAGAAACATACCAGCAACTGCTTCATGCAATGTTAACCTCAGTAGTGCGAATGAAATGGGGCATGTACATAAAAAATAGAATGCTCGATTTCTCCAACCCTCTAGCCTAATCCATGGGAATCAATTGAATAGGCCCACCTTCAACTAGTTTCATTGAAGTCATATACTTTGACATGTTAAGTTTAGGGAACTTCCTCAATTCATGGTAAAAAACATCAACTTCTTCAAATTATCCATGACACCCATCATCACATGAAAGCCTCGTGGGATGGATGGAATTACAAATGGATATATGGAATTATTGTGAATGACCACATGGGGAGCATAATATTTCCATGGAGGAATATAACATGAGTATAGTTGCTGAACAAGACCTTGAAGCTTCAATGTCATGCATATATTTGAATCTCTTCTCAGGGGGAACTACCCAACCAACCATTTGTTTCTTTCTTGGCAATTTTATAGGGGCTCGTTGTGAGACAAGCTCTAGTTCCTCCTTGACATTGGATATTGCAAGCGGGAGCTCTATAACTGAACTTGAATAGTGTTGGAACTTTACACATGAATATCCATGGTAGAAAGATTCAGAAACATATGAGTTGTAGACAATTATCTTCCTTAATACACTTTACACTTCGACAGAATGAATCAAATGGCTCTCGTTTGGAGGTGAAATAGATCTACACATGTGGAAAATTGGTCCAATCACATGGGTAGTCACATGATCTTCAATAAATTAAAAAATGTGGCGGCTAATCTCTTCACACGTTGAAATATTTTCTGCCATTTACGACAAAATTCCATTAAAGCCACCACTTCTCTCACCATAAAAGGAGGTAATTACTATGCATTAATTATGGACTTGACAAAAAAGCACGCCACTAAATTCCACTACGACAATAATTTAACTATGACAGATAGATAAGTTGGATTGCAGCACACAATATACAATACTTCAATAGCCAATTTCAAATCTTATATACAAGATATTGAAAAAGAATAAAATCTCATTTTTTTGTTATCTACAACTTCTGTCAATATCAATTCAGTCAAGATAAGTACGACTATTCCGATAAGGTTTTAGCTAAATTAAATTTACCAACCCATCGAGGGGTGTACCATCTAACTTATGCAACTGAGATGCACCCCCAAAGGTAACATAATTGAAAACATATGGCCCTAACCAATGTGTATAGAGCTTACCATGATCTTTTAAAAATTTATTGTCATAGAGAAGAACAAATTCTCTTGACTGGAACTGCTTAAACTCAATTTGTCGATCATGCTAAGTCTTATGTCACTCTTTCTTTACTCATTGGTGATATCCTGCAATAAAACAATTTTCTTCCAATTCTAGCAACTGAGACAATCTTTCTTCAATGGCACCCACATCTATCATCTCAGTAATTGCATCTATTCTTAAGCTAGGTACAAAATTTCCTATTGACATGATAATCTCCAACCCATAAACTAATTGAAGTGGAGTCTATCCAGTAAGTTTCTTACATGTTGTGTGATAATACCATAATACTTCATGTTATGCCTAAATCCTGTCACCACCATGTGATAAGACCTTTGGCTTACATGTTTTCCCTTAATCCCAGCATTTAGAGTGGAAACCCCATGTTGCTTGTCAATCTTACATGAAAATACTCAGCACCATACTTTCCCTGCAAACCATGAGCGGTACCTTGCTCGCACCGCTTGTATCCTATTTTCCATAAGCGGTGCCACCGCCCGTGGCCTTTTTTCTACAAGCGTTTCTTATCTAAACTGCTCTGTCATAAGAGTAGAAAAGCGGTACCCTGGGTAAAATGGGAAAAAGAGAAGTTTCTCGAGGCTTCTAGATCATGAGCCTCGTGTCCTCCCTTATCCCTATCATAGTGGGTCAGTTGACCTCGAGATACCCCATCATAGGATCTTAGAGGCCAACTCATCCACAAATCTCTCAACCATTCCTATCCATTGGGCCTTATAAATACAATCTCATGTCTATGGTTGAGGGGGAGAAATATAGAGTAATTGTTATGCTGTTGGATTGACCACTTGGCCTAAGCCATTGGAGAGCATTAGAGAGCAAAGTTGGAGCTTATGGGGATGATATGTTGGTTTCATGGAGATGCATGTTGACACTAAGGCTTAATTGGTTGTAAAATTCTCCATACATCTTAATGCAAAGTTGATTTTTGTCCCACATTACTGTTGTTTTGATTTCGCATGTACATGTTGTTAGATTCCTTAGTCACTAACATGGATAAGTAGATGATTTTCTGGTAGCTTTGATATGTTTTCATGTTTGATTTGGTTGCAGGTACACAGGTTCACTATCGAAGCAACATTCCAGGTGTCAATGACATCCAGGGAGGGTCTTCATCCTTTGTCATTCACTCATTTGTTCTAGATCTGAACCATTCAGACCAGAGGAACAACTTTTGTCCGCAGAAGGTGAAATATTCCTGGTTACAAATCCCCCGACTCCACTAGGGAATAGATATATGTATCAGTTTATCTAATCTTCCTCAGTTCTTCAAATCTTGTCCGAATCCAGGAACCATCTCCAACTCTCTTCAGTCAGATCTGCTATCTGACTCAGTGTATTTTGGTTTGAAACTTCCAGATCCATCTAAAACTTCCAGATCCATCTAGATCTGAATTATTTCAACCTTTTATGCTCTTTTTAACTCTCAATCTATTAGTTTTTACCTTGATATGATCTTTTTTTAACTTGATTTATCGTTCTCCTTTGTGTTTTGGATTTATACAGGGAGCCGCTCTTATGCAGTTGGCAAGAAGCAGTGCCACCGCTTGAGCCTGGTTAGCAGCACGTAGTGCCACCGCCTAAGTCTTGTTGGCGAGAAGCGGTACTGGTCTAGAACCACTATGTCAAGACCCCTGCAGCGTGGTGCCAGGTAGGCCTTATTCCAAGACCACTTTTTTTCAATTTTGCAAAAAATTTTGAGTTGATTTGCTTTCAACCCTGCACTATCAGGCTTGTGTGTTATAATTTGATGCTTGTGGCTTGAAATTTTGTGGTTAAAGATTGGTTTGATTGGAGAATTCAAAAGCTAGATTAGGATTATTGATTGTTCATTCACTTCTGTGCTTGTTGGTTGTGATTGTGAAAGGACTTCTTGTTTTTTGAAAAGATTAAGGTGTTAGTAAGATCTCTTTTCATTTCCGCTATATAGACTGAAAGAAAAACATTTGATTAGCATCTTGGTTTCATTTTTTGTTTTCATAGAGAACTTCTTTTTGCTTCTTTAAAAAAGAATTTTTTTGACTAAGATTAGGTTATTATCATCATTGAGCATTAGACATTGGATCTCTGATTGGCCTCACAAGCTTTCAGGATCTTTATGTTCTTTTGTCTCTTATGCATTTAGTACTATCTCATCAAAATAAAAAATATGGTAGTTTTAAGTTAGATTTATATATGTTTTAAGAAAAATTGAAAAATAGAGTGCATATGCATGTAGTGTGCTTCTTGTTTTTCTTTTAGGAAAAGAGACTCCCCTTTTTTATTGTTTTCAAAAAAGAGAAATCAGTTTGGAAAGTGCTGCTTGTCTTTGATTTTGTGTTGAAGATTGTTTTTTGGAAATATTTTTGGTTTTGAAACAAAATAAAATACTCTTTTTCCCTCCCGTAGGTAGGCATACCGAACGATAAAGTGAAATATTTGCATACGCATATTGCATGGTTTTACTTTTTCTGTCAAAACTCCATGGATTCACCTAACCGTCCACTTTAAAATTAATGGTAGTTATAGGTTAAAATTTACATAGCAATTTGAGTGATAGGTTAGAGACATGTTCAGTCATCGTTAAGTGTATGAGTTGTCATTACTTGTTGGCATTACATCCTGGGACTCATACAGTTCTTCCACGTACCATCGGTATATCGAACGTCCTTTCACATACCCTTGAGGTATATAGAAAGGTACTTCACATACTCGATTGTATATCGAAAGGCCCTTTATGTACGGTTATGCATTAGAAAACACTACTACCGATTCGAGCTCCCACGTACCTTGAGTATATCGGGAGACCCCACTAGGATACCTTATCCATATGAGAAAATCCCTTTGGACATCTTTCTTGGAGCCATACACTAAAAACAAAATTCAGGGAGATTACTACGCACATACCCTATAGGTATATCATGAGTGGCACCTTCTTGAAAATCTTGGTGAGAGACCTAACCATTTGAACTGCTCCTGTCATTTTAAGTTTGCTTGTTTGACCTATAGCTTGAGTAGGGAAATTTTTGGTGTGTTTTCTAGTTTTTTGAGACCCTAGGTTAGATAGGAACTATACAAACTGGCTGAGCTAAGATAGTCAAGAAGAGTACGGGGCTTGCCACCCGATTTTATTCCTGTTTCGGGAGAAAATCCAATGGAAGCTATCGACCAAGGATCTACTACCACCTCCCAAGTGGGAGATAATGTGGGTGCAGAAAGTGGAGGTCCATATCCTTCACACTCACCTCCCTTGGTCCAACAACATTCTCGGGGAAATAACTCATTCCATTCTCCCATAGAAGGTCATGTTGATGATAGTACCCGTCCGGATTGTGGTCCCAATGCTCCATTTTGGGATACCTCTAGAGGACAGGCCATTGCCTCATTTGGAACTCGTTTAAACTTTTCTGAAGAAATTTCTCCAGATGAAGAATAAAATAGACAATATCACGTAGCCATTATCTGTGCACGAAAGAGTGAGAAGAAAATGGATGATATATTGGGCACACCACCACCACGTTCCACAGCTGTTCTTGTGGGATATCATTCACTTGTCGATTCTATGAGACCCATTGAACCAATTATAGATTGTACAGTGACTCCACACAACCCAGGTCAAAATTCCAACCCCACCACCTCCTATATTGTGTATGTTCTCAATCCTCCTAGGTCTTCTACACCTAGGGATCAACCTTCAATTCCTGTTTCGTCATCACCTTCTAGTTCTGGGGGGAAACTCCTAGCATGAACTACATTATTTGGCACCAGAATTGTACCTAGTCAAGGACAGACCTCTAATATAGAACAATATACAGTTTATGTCCCTCCCACCCACACTAATATAGTTAATCCCCCATCAATTTTGGTTCAGCCCTTGGGGTCACAACCTTTAACCACTCAATCCTCTGAAGGTTATGGTTATACTATACCTGTAGGAAATATTAATTATCCACCCAACCTTATAGGAATTTCGTACGCATGAATTCCATACCCTAGTAGTACTTTTACTCCATGGGGGCAACCCAACTGGTCTTACATGTCAGCTATGGGGGGGAATACCTATTCATACTGCAGGAGGCGCTGGAGGACCACCTTATGGAGGTCCTCCCACTGGGGGACCTGGTGGTCCTAGGGGGCCTAATGGTCCTAGGGTTCCTGGTGGCTTCCCTCCTTATGGTCCTAATGGTCCTGGTGGTCCTGGGGGGGCTAGTGGCTCTCCTTCTAATGGCCCTAAAGGGTTTGGTGGCCCTCCCCATAGTGGTTCTGGTGGCTCCGGGGGTTTATCCCCTAGAGGTCCTGGAGGGTCTGGTAGTCCACCTTCTAGTGGTCCTAGTGGTCCTAATGGTCCTAGTGATCCTAGAGGCCCTATTGGCCCTACCGGTCCTGATCCTGGAAATCAACCCCCCATGGGTGGATTTCCCGATATTTCTTCCTCGCAACAACCTTTCTATCAGTCTACTTACGGTCCTACTGGTAATTATATGCCATATCAATATTACCAGTATGTGCAACCTAACCATTAGTTACCTTTCCTAGCAACTTTGGACTTGCCTGACTTGTCCAAGTTGATTAATGACCCCATTCGACACAATCCCTCGTGGCCTCCTATTTCGGTAAATTTACCATCGGACATTCCAAATTTCAATGGGAAGCAGGGAGATGATCCAAAAAACCATGTCATGACATTCCATCTATGGTGCTCTTCAAACTCCCTCATGGATGATTAAGTTTAGTTACGACTCTTTTAGTGAAATTTGACCGGTATAGCCACGAAGTGGTACATTGAACTTCCACACCCTTTGTTTGTGGATTTTGGCTCCTTGGCAATCGTGTTTCTTAAACACTTTTAGCTATCTATCCATTATGAAACAGGTACTGATCTCTTAACTTCTCTACAACAGAACACCTCGACCCACATATCCGATCATATCCATGAGTGGAGAAGGTGGAGAAGGCTTATTAAGGCCCCTATTCCGAATTAGTTATTAGCTGATTGGTTTACCAAATCTTTGTTTCCTCCAATTGCCCGAGATGGGGCTATGGGTGGTGCCGTTATTGAAGAGCAAGCTATTAGTCGAGCCCAGTATCTAGACTTGGTCTATTCCCAGTCTGGAACTCTTTATGACTTGATTCCTCAAGCTCCTCACCCAAGCACTGATCCCGCAAAGCCACCAATAGAAGTACCTGTTGATGGAATTGTTGGTTCAATCCAGTCCCCGTCAGCAACGAAACCTGCCAAGCAACCCCAGACTACCACCCTTGCTCCTTTGACTCCTAAGGTTTCCATCGAGGTCAATTCTATTCAAAGTACTCAAACCTCGGGCAATAATAAAAAGAAGGGTAAAAATAAGAATAAAAAACCTGGAAACCAACAGGAGAATCCAAGACCAACCAACAATGATAACGATAAAGGGAAGAGAAAAGAAAAATATCCATGTCTGCTATGTGGAGGTGACCATTTCACAAAAGAGTGTCCCTGTTGGGATTAAATCTCCCAATTTTTGAAATCAAATCCCACACCTGCAGTTCTCACGGATCCTTTTCCCTCTCAACAACAACTGATAGACCACATGTCTAATCAAGGAAACTCTGGTTCATTAGAAGAAATTCATATGATGTACTCGAATACCATTAATCTACAAACTTGTAGTCAGAGTTATGACAAACCTACAGATAAGAAAGAATACCATTCTTCTTCAGGGAAAGCTCCCTCTACTGGTTCTCCGAAAGCCTCGTCTACTGTCCCCCTAACCATCAATAAGCCTACTCTCGACATGATTTTGTGTCCACCCAATAATAATCTTAGGAAGGTTGTATTTAACCCTAGTGCCTGAGCTGCTCAATTTTATAATGTAGTTGAATATCTCACTCAGGAACCTTGTGCGATGTCTACCTTAGAAGTACTCCAAAGTTGTCTTATACAATGCAAAAATTGGTTAACTACATTAGGAGCTTTACACCCGGATAATACTAATTTAATTCATTTCAATATTGAGAACTATAAGTCTAGGCTACCTCATAAACTTGCTTTTCAAATCATTATGAACGTAGTTGGAAAGAAGTTTTTTAGAATGGTACTAGATGAAGGAGCTTCGACCTCGATTTTGTCTCTGTCTTGTTGGAAAGCTCTCGGCTCTCCTGAGCTTGTAACATCACCTATGACTCTGAAATCCTTTGATGGATGAGGTTTCCAGCCCCATGGTCTCATATCAGCCCTTGCAGTCGAGCTTGGGGGAAAAACTATTTCTATTAAAGTAGAAGTGGTAGATGCCTTGTTAGATTACAACCTCCTTCAAGGAAGAAATTTGTTTTATGCCATGACAGCTGTCGCTTCGACAGTTTTCTAAACAGTGCAATTTCCACATCTAGGGAGAATTGTTACCATTAACCAGCTTAATTTCTGTAAGCTGTATGTTCCTACCTCTATGGCTAATAACATCCCCATGTTAGGCCAGTCCCCTCATCCTTACCAGTTGATTGTGGTAGGCATGTTGAAGGATTCATCCCTTATGGGGATTTTTCCATCCACTCCTCCTAACATGGATACCATGACAGTCCATATGATTGCATCATTTGACCATGATCCTAAGGGCAAACAAGTTGTTGAGTCCACCTCGTTGAGTCCACATGAAGCAATGTATGACACCATTCAAATCCTTTTCGATGATCACATTGATGACCTTCATCTAGTGACTTCAGATCCTTACCACTTACCTTACTGGTTAGAACCATCTCTTCCTATTCTAGATTATCTCTTTGATACTTTTCCTTCCAACAAGTACATTATGGAGATTCATGAATATTGATGAGTCCATTTGGGAGGATAACCATCATAGATCCATGTTCCTCCCCAACACTAGTTTGGTTAACCATGATTATCTATCTCTGTTTCCTATTGATATTGTCAATGTACCCCAATGTCCCATATTGTTGCAAGACACAGATTCTAAAGGAAACCTTTTCAACATTACTTAGACAAATCTGATTGACATATCAGCCAAGTGTGGCACCATCGAGCATGTTCATGTTGGGCAGAACTACTCGACAGATGAATTTGAAGCATATAAGGCACTTTTCAAATAATTCCATGATATTTTTTCCTGGTCCTATGAAGAAATGGTGGGGATTGAACCATCCATTGTGATCCATGAGATTAAAACCTATCCCATGGCTAAACCTGTCAAGAAAAAACTAAGGCAAGTCCATCCACAGAAGGCCGCGGCTATTAAAGCTAATATAGAGAAACTTCTCAAAGCCAGGTTTATTTATCCCATACCCTTGATGGAATGGGTATCGAACGTTGTCCCTATCAATAAAAAGAAGGGCACCATAAGAATCTGTATTAACTTTAGGGATTTGAATAAAGCTTGTCCCAAGGACAACTTTCCTACTCCGCATATCGATCAGATTATCGACAATTGCGCCAGAAGTGTCGTCTTTTCATTTATGGATGGCTTCTCTGGTGATAATCAGATTGAGATATTACCCACCGATTAGCACAAGATGACATTCATTTTCCCATGGGGAATCTTTGCATATAAGAAGTTACCTTTTGGCTTGAAAAATGATGGAGCCACATTCTAACGTGCGATGTCCTATGCGTTTCATGATATTAAACATCTTGTTGAACCATAACTTGACGACCTCCCTGCTCATTCACAACAACGGGAGGACCACCCTAGTCATCTTAGAGACATTTTCCTAAGATGTCGTCATTATAATATACGGCTCAATTAGCATAAATGTGTTTTTTGCGTTGAGATGGGACGTCTGTTAGGATTTGTGGTCTCTAAGGATGGCATCTGGATAGACCCCTTGAAAATTGCCACCATTTTAGCTCTACCAGCCCCAACTAATCTCCTTGAACTCCAAAGTTTGCAAGGGAAGGCAAACTTTCTCAACCGTTTTGTGTGCAATTTCGTAGAGAAAACACACGGTTATATGCGTCTCCTTAAAAAGGACACCCCATTCTTTTGGGATGACCATGCCCAATGTGCCTTTGATAATATCAAACATGCTCTGACTCATTCACTCATGATACACCCCCTAGACTATTCAAAGGACTTTCTCTTTTATATTGTTTCCTCCACTACTACCATTGCTATGGTTTTGGTGTAGGAAAATCCCAATGGTCAGGAGCACGTGATTTACTATACGAGTAAGAATCTTATGGATTTTGAAACCCTATATTCACACATGGAGAAGTTAGCATTGGCCATGGTCATTGCTGTACAAAAATTTCGTCACTACATTTTGCTCTGCACAACCACTATATTGGCAGACTAGAACCCTATGTATTACATCCTACCTCATCAAGTGCTTGGGGGCAAGTACTCCCAATGGATAGTCATACTACAGGAGTTTGATCTGGAATTTGTCAAAGCCACATCAAAGAAATCCTTCGTTTTTTCCAAGCTCATGTGTGATCTTCCCTGTGCTTTGATGGAATCTGAGCCCAGTGATTCATTTTCGAATGAATTCCTGTTCCTGATTAGCACTATCGATCCATGGTATGGATATTTGCTTATTTATCTCCAAACACAACGATTTAAACCACATCTATCCCGTGACGATCGTCACTGTATCCGTCACCATGCAAAATACTACCTCATCCTAAATGATACCTTGTATAGACATGGGATTTATTATATTCTTTGGTGATGCCCCACTCATGAGGAGGCTGAACATGTGTTGAATGATTGACACTCTGGAGCATGTGGTGGTCATTTTTATGGGATGGATATAGCCCAAAAAATCCTTTGCGCTGGCTATTTATGGCCTTCCGTCTTCAAAGACTGTCACGAGGCTGTTAAGAAATTCCCACCTTGTTAACATTTTTATCCCAAAAAGCACACTCATCTTGCTCTGCTACACCCCGTCATTGTTGTTGGCCCATTTTCCAAATGGGGGATTGATTTTATGCATTGTAAGCCTACCTCAGCCGGGGGGCATGGTTACATCATCATAGCCATTGACTATTTTACAAAATGGGTTGAGGCCATGCCTACATATGCGGAAGATGGTAAGACTGCCGCTCTCTTCCTTTTCAATCATATCATAGCTATATTTGGGGTCCCATAGTCCATTGTTACTGATCACAGATCACATTTTTGTAATCAAATGATGGAGGAACTGAGTGCCAAGCTAGGTTTTCACCATGAAAACTCTATGCCATATTATCCGCAAGCTAATGGTCAGGTAGAGCCCATTAACAAAGTTTTGAAAACTATGCTTCATCGGATGGTTGGAGATCATAAATCCAACTGGCACCACATTCTTTTCTCTGCTCTTTGGGATTATAGGACTTCGGTGAAAACAACTACTAGTTTCACGCCTTCCCATCTTGTTTATGGACTCGAAGCTGTCTTACCGATTCAATGTCATATTCCATCTTTACAACTTGTCGTCGAACTTCTCCCGGACACTTCCGTAGAGGAAGAAATATTTTTGTACTTGAATAAACTTGACGAGACTCAGAAAGATGCTGCCTTGGCTAATGAGGCACATAAGAAATGCGTCAAGGTGCAGTATGATAAATCCATCCAACCTCGTGCCTTTAACGAAGGTGACCTAGTTTTGAATTACGACCAGAGATATGACAAACTAGGGAAAGGAAATTTCGAGTCCATGTGGTACAATCCTTTCCTCGTCTCTAAAGTTTGAGAGAAAGGGGCCTATGAGCTCATTGACTACGATGGAATCCCTTTAAGGCAACCTCGCAATGGGTTGTACCTGAAGAGGTACTATGCCTAGGTATTTCTTGGATAGTATCTTGTATATAAGTATATTGCTTGACTTTCAGTGTTCTTTTAGTATTTTCAATATGGTTTTGAGTTTAGTGTCCGCATCCATTTATACCATGTTTTGGTCATGCAGAGCGGATGGCTTTCTATGGCTTCACAAATGGTGCTTTCCGCCACACCTTGAATCTCGCCTCAGCTGCTT
The DNA here is from genome assembly GCA_001517045.1 of Pseudotsuga menziesii. Taxonomy (NCBI): domain Eukaryota; kingdom Viridiplantae; phylum Streptophyta; class Pinopsida; order Pinales; family Pinaceae; genus Pseudotsuga; species Pseudotsuga menziesii. The sequence goes on along the minus strand of LPNX010037801.1, from coordinate 166,487 downwards.
GGGTCCTGTTGGCATGATTTTCTGACCTAGGCCAACTAAGGAGATTAAGCCCACACAAGTCACTTAGAGTAGCTCCCAGTGTGTTTGAAATGGCAAAATCTCGCAGGTTATGGTCCTGCTACCAACTGAATTTTCTTCTTAAGGATAATTTAAAATTCAGTAAAAAATTATCCTAATCTTATTATTACCTAAGTAAACCCTAGAATTAGTTTTCTAAGACCTAAGTTATCTTAAAATGATTTCTTAAGGAAAGTCTTCAATTTTTTTGGGTTTTGCTTCAAATATTTTAATTTAAAGACTATTATAAGTTTTACAAAATTAATTTAATTCTATTTATCAACTATTAAATATAAACTAAAATTTAAAATAAACTACACTAAAACTAAAATTAACTACTTATCCTATCTCAGCTGAGAGCAACTTGAAAACTAAATTAATTATCAATTAATGATTAAAATAAACGAAGAGATAGACAATAATGTTTTAAATGAAAATACTTAAATCATTATCATTAAATCACTCTATTGAATATGCACAACAACATTAAAATAGATAACTATTTTAATTCCTCTGTAATGTTCTATTAATTAATAACTAATAATCAATACCAAACATTTGAATACAAGATGATATTTATTATGAAAAAATTGTAAAAATACAAATGAAATCAAAATAAACATGAAATATTTTATTACTAAAATTCCAATTCTCAATGCAATTATTGATAAATCAAATTCAGTAATATTTTACTCAAACATTAATATTGTGTAAACATAGTACTATTTTGGATAATGAATACAATTATAACACAGTATAATTGCACAAAATCATAATGAGAAAGTGATATATTCAAATATATATATATATAAAGTTTTCAAAAATAGTAACAGACAGTGATACCAGTGTGAGAACCTAAGTCACAACCCTTTCTCCAAAGGAAAAACTCAAACAAAGAGATTAAAACTAGAACTGAAATGATATTTCAAATAAGTCTATTTCTCTGATACTCCATCCCCATTCTATAATCAGTCTTTCCTAGTTGTATAGGCAGGACTAATAACTACCTCTCCTATTTCTATGTAACTAGGATTAAAAACAAACTATTGAGTTTATTTCATTGATTAATAATATCTAGAAACTGAGACATTAACTATCTTCTTCCTCATTAGTGCACCTGGCATTTGGACTACCAAATTGATAACTGTTTTCTTATCCATTCATGTCAACTTATCCATGCAGCAATCTATTGTTTGACATCTGGCATCTAGATCATTCCAGCTTGAAAACGACTGCATCATTTGTCGACAAAATAAAAGGAAAGAACACCACCAAAATTGAAGACACATATGACACCTGCAAAATCAATTAACCCTGTATGAGTTTTATCATAAATATTAAAACTGAAATAACAACTTAAATTAAATGACATGCAATGCCTACATAATCTATGATTCTATGGGCATGCAATTTACCTGTTCATCAGTAATAACAATTTTAAGGTGCACTTCTGATTTTAATAACTCGATGAGCCTTAGATAGTTTAGCCCTTAATTTTATGCTCTCCATTTTATGTTGTTCTTCTTGTTTCAAATGCTTCCCGTTAGTAGTGATCCATGATTTTTTAAGAGTTTTCAACCTGTCCTTTTTCTCCTTTAAATCCTGCCATCATTTTCTTCAAGTTAATTATTCACTTCTTAAGTTCTGCACTTCATCCTTCAACATGATGGAATTCGATTCCGCTTTTTCCAATTTCCTTTTAGTTGTCTAGTTTGTTGTTTTAATTTTATGGATTTCACAGTATTCCCCAGTGTCTACTTAGATGAAGAATCATTGTTCAAAGAATACTCTAACTTGATTTCTTTATCATTTGGTAGAACTGACGAAGGATTTTCATCATAATCATTATTCAAAGACAAAACAGGATTATCCATTTTTTTCTTCACACTCCTGTGAGGATACTTTTGCTGAATCATAATCCTCTTCCTCACTTAAAATTTCAATAAATGGAAAATTCTGGGCATGAACCGATTCTATTGAAGTGGAAGATTTCATGTTTCTAGTAATTCTTCGTAAACTCATCCTTGTTTTGGGGAATTCTGATAAACTCTATTCACCATCGAATTTCACCTTTCCTTTGTTTAACAATTTTGATTTTTTCCTTGCATTTAAAGATACAGTATGAGGATCTTCATACAAAGCAAAGACCGTCGGGGATTAAAACGTTAAAGGAAGGGTTTCTATTGTATGCCCTGGATCATCCTCTATCAACATTCCTAACTTAGACGTTTCCACATATTTTGACTTCGAATTGGCTTTAGTTTGAGAAAAACGTTTACGTTTTCTACGGGTTTTTGGACAAAGAGTGGGCCAATACTGGGTTAAACCAAAACTATTTGCATTCAAAAATTCATCCCAAGACCTACCAATGCAATTTAACTGGTACAGAAATAAGGTTTTAAGGAGACCATGATGAAAAAGACTTTGTTCTATATCTCCAACCATATTCTGTACAGTATGAGCCATTTTCCTAAGACTCTGAAGTAGAAAGAAAGGAAAATTGATTTTTCTACCTTTTAAGGCCATTAACAATCGTAAATGATAGTAATGTATATGAGAGTAGCGGCCATCGTTGGTAACGTACCTGATTAAAATCTCAAAACAAGCTTTCCATTGCAGTTTCAAAAATCTAACAGAAACACCTCTTCCAAGATCTGAACCCTTTGGTAATCGTAAGAGGAACACTTCACACCTCTTCTTATTGACCTTCTGACCTTTGAACCAATGCTCACCAACTTGAGGAAGCTTAGTAGCTTCAACAATTATATCTTCATTCAAAACCAGTCGAAAATCCCCAATTTGAGCTACATCATTCTTAAATGGAAAAGCGAATTGCCTGGTTATTCCCACATGATGACCACTAAAACCTTTAAAAAATGAACCCCGGCCTATTTGATCAAACAATGCGGCTGCTTCTAGTTTTGATTCAACCAACTCAAGGCCTGAAATCTCAAAGCGATTCAAGGGTGTCATTTCTACTCTGCAAACGTTTCAATTAGGGTTCGGGATGAAGGGATGTGTCAACACGAATGGTATTGGAATCCATGTGAAGGGCATAATGTAAAATATCACATCATCACCCAGTTCATCTGAGATTAAAACTAAAACCCTAAATCTAATTTTATTAACCATAGTTTCAATGTAATGGAAACCAGTTCTGAAATTCTGCTTCTTCGAAAATCGAGACCACCAAGCTAACCAAATAATTATGCAATGTTTCTCAGCAACTATTATCTGATTTCAGGATTTGTTCTCCCAATGAAGTAAATTCGAGGTAAGAATCATAAAAACCACAATTTTTAAATGATAACCCTGTACGTAAATATTTATGAGAATTGTTTTGAAATGGTAAAATTAACACACTACATTACATGTGTCTGATTACGAGATTTCATATTTAATCCCAATTTGTTAGAATTATGACCCAAAAATCGACAGACCTCACCATTTAATGGATAATGATTTTGCATTGAAAAGCTTGTCAATTCGTGATGTAAAAATAATAGGTGTAAGGATGTCTAGGTTCATGTCATAGTCACTCCCTTCCAGATGTTAACCTTTTCTATGATGAGCCTAATATGTGGAGGATAAATGTAACATTAATTTAAACAATAGGAAATCATATGTTTACAAATGATTATGGTGTATAAACGATATCCTCCATATGAATCGACAAGTAAATCTTTCCAACATAAATTCATCAAAAGTTAGTAAACTTGGAATGTCAACTTGTTGATTATTAGAATTAACATTCATAAGCCATATAAATGTTGATTAGAAATCATCATACTAAGCCAACCTTTTAGATCCCAATCAGTTTTGATTTATCATTAGAAGCATAGATAAAGGATTCTAAACAAAATTTGAAAAATAAAATAAAGGCAAGATCTTTTGATTATAAGTATATAAGGAAAATTTTATTTATTTACACATTATATGAGGCATAAGTTATAGAAGTTTGTAATGATAAAAACGTACAACAAACATATAAAGGTTTTGACATAATAGAAATTAGCCAACCTTACATATATGTTTGAACTTTTTTGTTTGATAAATAACACTATGTCAAATATTTGAAGCCAAGTATTTAAAAAGAAATTTGAATAAATACAAGGGTTATGAATTACTTAAGCTAATTCTTTTTAACCAAATAATATAAAGCAGCATTTCATTTATATTAATAATATACAATCATGGAATAATGAGAATGAATATAACAGCTGCAAAAAATGAAAGACTTAGCTTGATTCAAAGTGTTTCCTGAACTACCATTTTGGCCTCTAACTCTTCCTTTATTGAGAGTACCTTTAGAATCAAAGATTATGAAGGCACTCTTATATAATATAGTAGAGTACTGATCAATTTTGTTCAAAAAAGTAGAAAAAATTGAGAGGGTTGTTTCCTGCCAACAAATGGCGATGACCTGGTCGAACCAGGTATCTCTACTCATACAATTTTCAAACGATGATATAAACAAAATCTTAAAATCTATTCAAAACAACCAAAAAGTCTTAGTCTAAGTAAAAACCATTATTTGATTTATATTCACAAATATAATTCAGAAACATCCCATCTCTGTAAACAAATATTTTGTTAAATATAAACTTAAAAATATCCTATTCAAAACAAAGTACTTATAGTAAAGATAATCCGTACCATTAGTATAAAATATAGAAATTTACTTTACTGATAAACTTCTAGGATCTGTTCCATAAATATAATAATTTTCTTCTTTGTTTTGTTTTGTTTTGTTTTGTTTTGTTTTTGTTTTTGTTTTTTTTTTTTTACTGAAATTGAAACAATTACTCTGACTGAAGACTACTATCTAGGCATGATAACCTGATGTGATAGTATCATTCATGAGAACTGTCTAGAATAAGAAAGTCAGCTCGTGAAGAGACCTCTTGTCTTTTGATATTTTAACCAAGAGCCATCACCCTGATGTTCAGAAATGAAGTTATACTAGACAAAACTGATGATCATGATTAGGTCAGCTCGTGATGAGACCTCCTATTCTTCAATCAAAGTTATGTTTCACTTATTGGATTTTTAATTTTATAAAAAAAGAGATCATTACCTAGCATGGTAACCAAATGGTAATGTTAGTCACTAATATCATCAGAAATTGAATCAGTTAGCTCGTGATGAGACCCCCTATCTCTTGAACTTACGACCAAGATCCATTATCAGTTTCCTAATAATGTAATGCCGATGATATCTATGATCCTGATCGGATCATCTTATTGCTAAGACCTTTCGTCTCTCATTTTGCTTTTGTTTTTTTTAAACTTTATTTAATGGAACAGATCTAAAATTTTTCCAGATTGTAAATAACTTTACAATGACTGATGATAAAGATTCATAAATATTTTTCAAAGTACAAGTTTTGAAAAAGACATTAATTAGCCATCTCATCTATCAAAAGAAAATAGGAAAATGCAGGATAATCTGAACCGTATCTACAAATATTTACAAATGATGACAGGTTCTTAAGAGACTTAAGAAACTTTGATCATTCTGAACCAATTTTTAAAAGACTTAGTCTAACACCATAATTTTAAACTAATGAACAAACTGAGTTAAACCACAGGACTTATTTATTTACAAATGTCCTCTTAACAACATATGTACATTAGTGACTGATTATTTTGAAACATATATACAGGGATTTGATAATCCTTAATAAATAATTGATATGTTAATACTTGATTAAGAATAATCGAAAATAAACTTCAAAAGTATTGGAATCCATGGGTCAAATGATATTTGAATGTACATAAGAATCATGAATTCTGCTTAATAATTAAATTTTATAAAATTTTATGATAATAATATATACAAGAATTTCTTAAAAATTAAAATAAAATTTTATTTACAAACAGGAAAAAGAAAACAAGCTCATATACAAAATTATATACAAATTTTAAGGTCTGGAAAAGTCAAAAAAAATATTTTTTTAAGATCAATCCATTTACTGGAAATGTTTCAAACTGACCTTCTAGGGTTTGTAAATGAAAAGTACTTGGACCTATCTTTTCAGCAATAACAAATGGGCCTAACCAAAGTTTTTGAAACTTGGTATGATCTCCTTTCTCCTCATGGGCTTTGTCCCATTTTAACACCAAGTCCCCAACCTGAAATTCTCGGTTTGAACTTGAGGATTGATCAAACTAGGACTTAACAATTTGTTGATGTTTTGTAAAATGTTGTTTTGACTTGTCTCTTTCCTCCTCAAGTTTTAATAAAGTGTTAATCATTTTCTCCATTGCTGGACTATCTTCATCTTGAACAAACTGGGCTAACTGTAATGAGGGTAAAAATAAATTTGGCGATAAAATAGCCTCAGTTCTGTAAACTAGAAAGAAAGGTGAGTTACCTATTGCAGCTTTAGGAGTTACTCTATTTTCCCAAAGGTAATTAAACAATTCTGTATGCCAATCACGATGGTGAGATGAAATAGTTCTTTTGAGAATTTTCAACAAATTTTTGTTTGTTGATTCAGCTAAACCATTTCCATGAGGATGATTGTTAGCTGAATACCTGACCCTAATACCTTTCTCTAAAGCAAATTGAGTTAACTCAACTGATGAAAAATATGAGGCATTATCAAAAACAAAGGAAATCTGGAACACCAAATCTCGTTATGATAAAAGATTCTAAAAATAAGATAACCTGATTGGTGTTTACAAACCTTAAAGGTGCAGCCTTTTCCCATCGGGTAAAACAATCAGTTGCAGTTATAATGTATTTGTATTGCATAGGAGAGGGAGGTTTTGTTGGTCCTACTATATCAATACCCCATTGTTGAAAAGGCCTTTCCACTGAAACAGGTTGTAAAGGAAAAGCAGGTTTCTTAACCCTACCTGCAACAAGTTGACATTCTTGACATTTCCTGACAAAGACATAAGAATCTTGAAATAAAGTAGGCCAATAATAGCCATCCCTAAGAATCTTATGTGCCGTAGTTTCTCCACCAAAATGACCACCTGCTGGTCGAAAATGTAATTCTTTCAAAATCACTTATGTTTCATCTTTATCAAGGCATCTAAGTAAAACATTATCTGAGTTTCTCATAAAATGGATGTTATCAATTAATAAATAAGGAGCAGATTTCAATCTAAGTGCTCTCCTTTTCCTTGGTTCAAGGTAATCAGGAGCAGTTCCTGTTTCCAAAAGTGTTCTTAAATCTGTGTACCAAGAATCCTGTGGTGGAGGATAAAAGAAAATTTCCTGAGTTAGTAAGACTTCATCAATGACAACTTTGGAACTACCATTAGGTAGATGAGCTGCTTCAGTAGCAAGTTTACATAATCCTTGAGCCTTAACTACTGTTGAAGGTTTAATTTCCAAGTCATACTCTTGAAGAGCTGTCATCCAAGGTGCTCTTCTTTCACCTAGATCTTTCTGTACTAACAAATTTCTAACTGAAGGGTAAGGAACTATCACTTTCGTTCTAGATTTCATTAAATATGGATGAAAATGTTTGACAGCTTTGAAAATAGCAAAAGCTTGCTTATCAACTTCATGGTAATTAAGTTTAGCACCTTTAAAATTTGAGCTCATAAATGAAATTGGCACTTCACTATTTTGCTGATTCAGCTGAGTTAAAATTGTTGCATATGATATGTCAGAAGAAAAGGTATACAATATGAAATCCTTGTTAAAATCTGGGCTCAAAAGGCTAGGAGCTTTTGAAATGGCTTCTAAAATTCTCTAAAATGATTCTTTTTCAATTGGTCCCCAATTAAAAATAACATCCTTCTTAATCATTTTTTGTAAAGGACGGATTATTTCAGAAAAACTGGGGATGAATCTTTTGAAAAAGTTTATTTTACCAAGAAACGATTGCATTGCTTTTTTTCTAGAAGGGTAAGTTATTTTGGAGATAGCTTGGGTTCATTCAGGATCAATCATGATCCCATGTTTTGAAACCATGAAACCTAATAAAATACCTTTTGAAACAAAAAATATTGTTTTCTTTGGATTTAAGGATACTCTGAATTTTCTACATCATTCAAATACCTTTCTTAGATGATTAACATGATCATGTCGGCATTTAGAATATACAGTAATGTCATCTAAACAGACAACTACTGAATGATTAAGTAAGCCTCTAAAAGCAATATCCATTGCCCTTTGAAAAGTTGCTCCAGCATTGATTAACTTAAAGGGCATCTTTCTGTAAGCATATGTTCCCCATGGAGTTCTAAAAGTTGTTTTCAGTTGATCATCCAAGGACACCAATATTTGGTTGCATCCTAAGAAACCATCAAGAAGTGATAGTATCTCAGACACAGAAACTTTCTGAAGGATTTGTTCCATGGGAGGAACTGGGTAATTATCCTTTTTAGAAGACTTATTAATATTTCTAAAATCAACGCATAGTCTAATATCACCATTTTTCTTCCTAACTAGAACTAAGTTGGCTACCCACTGAGTATGCTGAATAGGAAAAATAATCCTAGCAGCTAACAGTTTATTTAGTTCCTTCTTAATTGTTGGTTCTAATGATGGATGATATTTCCTAAGTTTTTGTTGAAAATGTTTTGACTCTTGTTTTATTGGAATAATGTGTTGCATGACTTGTGGATTAAAAGTTTTCAAATCATCATATGTCCATGCAAAGACATCCTTAAATTCTTTAAATAATTTTATGAATGTTGATTTCTTTGTGGGAGTGCAATCTATTCCTAGATTTACAATTTGAGGATCCAGTTCCTTTCCTAAATTTATGGTTTCATATTTCATTTGTGAGCTATTGGTTTTACAATTAGGAACAGATCTAAATTTATCTTGAATATCAAAGAACTTTTCTAATCTCAAAACTGAATTAGGAATTGGTTTTACCTTCTCAAAAGCTTTTTCAATTGAACAAAAATCATTTATTACCGAAAAATATCACAGATTTTCGTCATATGTAACTTCATCAATGACTAAATCTTTAAAGGTATCATCATTTGTTAGGAAATTCAGCACCTGCACATCATTATCAAACACACGCCAGTTAAAGATATTATCTGGTATAGAAGGCCTAAAAATCAATTCAACTGAAAAGAAATCCGGTGTGAAATTTTCTGATGGAATTAGTTTTGATGCTACATTCGCTAATAAATCTGCCTCTTGGTTCTAAAATCTTGGAACTAACATTATGTTAAATGCATCAAAATGTGAAATGAGATTCCATACCTCTCGTTGATAATTCTGTAAATGTTCAGAAATGTAGTGAATAGAATTACGGACCTGTCTGACGATGATTTTAGAATCACCATATGCAATTAACACTTTGATATCCAAAGCAATTGCTTTTTTCAAACCCTATATTAAAGCTTTGTATTCCACAGTATTGTTTGTACAATTAAATTCTAGCCTACAAGCTATACATGTTTTATTTTCTTGAGGGTCAATTAACAGGCAACCAGCTCTTACTCCTTCTTTAGACTTTGACCCATCGAAATATAAAGTGCAAGTAGAACTATTAACAACTACTTTAATTTCAATAATATTCACAATATTATGATTATCTACATCATTTGTGATTTCTTTGAATGAAGAATCATGGGAAATGGTTGTAACATTAAGAATTTTTTATTGCTGTTTATTGTCAGAGAAAACGGAATTTTTAGATTTAAAATTACCAAACCCTAGTTCATACATGTAATTCCCCATAATGGAATCTAAAAATAAAACTGGTTCATTATGATCGTGTAATTCTGTCACAGTATGTTTCATATATATTTCTCTATTTATCTTAATTTGATTTGACTTTCCATTCTTAGGTAACCATAAATTTGACCAGTCTGTAGCAAAGAATCCATTCAATTATTGAGACCAATCTCTACTCAAAAACAGCCCATACGCATCAGGAATGTCTGCAACCACAATGTCTATAATTTAAAAAACTGAAGGGTTACAAGCAATCCTAACTAGAACATCTTTCATATCTCCTACAACCCTCACATTTGTCCTATCCAATTGAGTTATCTGTGAATTTGATGGAACATACTTTCCATTTAACCTTTTGCATATAGACAAAGGCATTACATTGGAAGAGGCTCCGGAATCAAGCATGCAATTATGAACATTCCTATTAAAAATCTCAAAGGTAAGAAGGAATGGAGGAGTTGTTGATTTTGAATTTTTCCCTATTGGTGACACTTTATCAGCTGCTGACTTTCCTTTATCAGTTGATGTTAAATCATTATTAGAAATTTTAGCAGCTATACTTTGTTTAACATTAGGAATTATTGAACTCATGGCAGGATTTATAATAGGACTATTAGGAATTGGGTAAATTTGAACAAGATCGTACATAGTGATGTTTGCACGTGTCTTCTTTAAATCTTCAATTATGTCATATTGTAAATCCAACTTTGGAGCATTTTGAATAGGCTGAGTAATTTTCACAGATTGAGTCTGTTTATTGGGTTGTGAATTATTGTTATCATTACTCAGAGTAGAAATTGATATGCTCCAAGAGTATTTGCAAATGTTCTACTACGAGTATTATAGGCATGTTGTCCTGAAGGAGGACTTTTACCTTCATAATATTTTACAAGACTGTCCCAGAAATGACCGTTAACTTGTTGAGGTTCTTCCAATTCTTCTTCATTTTTAGATTCCACTTCCTCTTCATTTTCAACAATTTATTGATTTGAGGGAGTTTCAGATAAAGATAAGATAGCACGAATAGTATTAGAAATTTCTTCATTTACTACTATATCAGGCGGTGTACTTGTTTTATTATTAGTGTTAGGATTCTGTCTAAACTGATTTCTAAAATATCCTCTAGAGGAGGAAGCTTCATAATTAGTTTTTTTTAATCCTACAACTTCATTAGTTAATGCCCGAATAGCATTCTGCAACTGTTGTACATCAAATTCCTTATCCTTTTCTGAATTAGGTCTTTCAATCTTCCTACGAGGAAAAGTATCATCTTTTCCACTTATATCTGGTTCAAAGGACATAGAATCCTATGGCTTCCTCAAATGTTTCCACCAGATTTGTTTTACCAGCTCTCTTAACAAACATCCCAGGATATTTTGGTAAGGTTTAAGTATAGTTCTCTATGATTATATCCTCGGGTGGTTGAGAAGCAACAAGAATTTTATTTTTTACTGTAAGAAAAATCTGATTAAAATCTTCAATTCTCTCTTTATGTTCCATTTTAATCCAAGATAACTCAAGGGCTAAAAGAGTAGGTGTTTTATCCTCTCCAAATTTATCTAAGAAAGCTTTATTGAATTCAGCCTATTTTGTGATTGATCCTTGGACTAACAAAAAGTACCATGTAGATGTTTTCCTCTCAAAAGTTAAAGGGAACAACCGGAAAACCATGTATTCATGCTGAACATTCAAAGTTTGAACAACTAACATGAATTTATCAACATGCACCTCTGTAGGTTCTTTGTTATCTGGATTAAACTTCAGAAGAAGTTTATCTTAATGTTTAGGCAAAGGATGTTGTATAGTAGGGACAACTACAACAACTGTTCTTAGCCAAGGAAGTTGTGGATTGGGTGGAGGATTAGGTGGAGGATTACCTCCTCCTCCTAAAGGTATGTTACCAGCCATAAGACTTCCTTCAGAATCTGAAGAACTCCCTAGATTAGATGACCTTGGACTATCGGATGGTGATTCTAGAGGAGAGGGTGGCTGATCAAAAACACCTACAGAAGTCAATCTTCTAACAGTATTTGTTCGAGTAGTTTCTCTCTAATGACTTCTAACTTGATAGCATGGAGTGTTATTGGCTTCTACTGAACCTTGAGTAACTATATTCGATTGAGGATTACATCTTTGTTGTCTAGGGAGACCATAGTGAATTGGATTTAAACCAAGTTGATGAGCATATGCTCTCGTAATAATATGATGTGATTCTTCTAAAGTTTGAGTACTCTATTCAGGAGTGAATGGAGATGTAATGTGATCACGCTCAAGGATGCTCCTAACAATTTCGATGAATGGTGATCTACTAACTTCAGATTGTGATGGAATTTGTTGACTGGTTGAAGTTTTATCATTAGTTTTACCTTCCATTAATCATTAACAGGCCCTCCTTCTAGCGCCATTTGTTGGCCTGATTTTCTGACCTAGGCCAACTAAGGAGATTAATCCCACACTAGTCACTTAGAGCAGCTCCCGGTGTGTTTGAAATGGAAAAATATCACAGGTTATGGTCCTGCTACCAACTAAATTTTCCTCCTAAGGAGAATTTAAAATTCAGTAAAAAATTATCCTAATCTTATTATTACCTAAGTAAACCCTAGAATTAGTTTTCTAAGACCTAAGTTATCTTAAAATGCTTTCTTAAGGAAAGTCTTCATTTTTTGGGGGTTTTCTTCAAATATTTTAATTTAAAGACTATTATAAGTTTTACAAAATTAATTTAATTCTATTTAGCAACTGTTAAATATAAGCTAAAACTTAAAATAAACTACAGTAAGACTAAAATTAACTAGTTATCCTATCTTAGCTGAGAGCAACTTGAAAACTAAATTAATTATCAATTAATGATTAAAATAAACAAAGAGATAGACAATAATGTTTTAAATGAAAATATTTAAATCATTATCATTAAATCACTCTGCTGAATATGCACAACAACAGAAAATTAAAATAGATAACTATTTTAATTCCTCTGTAACGTTCTATTAATTAATAACTAATAATCAATACCAAATATTTGAATAAAAGATGATATTTATTATGAAAACATTGTAAAAATACAAATGAAATCAAAATAAACATGAAATGTTTTATTACTAAAATTCCAATTCTCAATGCAAATATTGATAAATCAAATTCAGTAATATTTTACTCAAACATTAATATTGTGTAAACATAGTCCTATTTTGGATAATGAATACAATTATAACACAGTATAATTGCACAAAAGCGTAATGAGAAAGTGATATATTGAAATATATATATAAAGTTTTCAAAAATAGTAACGGACAGTGATACCAGTTTGAGAAGCTAAGTCACAATCCTTTCACCAAAGGCAAAACTCCAGCAAAGAGATTAAAACTAGAACTAAAATGATATTACAAATAAGTCTATTTCTCTGATACTCCATCCCCATTCTATAATCAGTCTTTCCTAGTTTTATAAGCAGAACTGATAATTGCCTCTCATATTTCTATGTAACTAGAATTAAAAACAAACTATTGAGTTTACTTCATTGAATATCTAGAAACTGAGACATTAACTATATTCTTCCTCATTAGTGCACCTGGCATTTGGACTGCCAAACTGATAACTGTTTTCTTATCCATGAATGTCGATTTATCCATGCAGCAATCTATTGTCTGACATCTGGCATCTAGATCATTCCGGCTTGAAAATGACTTCATCATTTGTCGGCAAAATAAAAGGAAAGAACACCACCAAAATTGAAGACCCATATGACACCTGCAAAATGAATTAACCCTGTATGAGTTTTATCATAAATATTAAAACTGAAATAACAACTTAAATTAAATGATATGCAATGCCTACAAAATCTATGATTCTCTAGGCATGCCAATTACCTGTTCATCAGTAATAACAATTTTAAAGTGCACTTCTGAGTTTAATAACTTGATGAGCCTCAGACAATTTAGCCCTTAATTTTATACTCTCCATTTTATGTTGTTCTTCTTGCTTCAAATGCTTCCTGTTAGCAGTGATCTAGGATTTTTTAAGAGTTTTCAACCTTTCCTTTTTCTCCTTTAAATCCTGCCATCATTTTATCCAAGTTAATAATTCTCTTCTTAAGTTCTGCACTTCATCCTTCAACACGATGGAATTCGATTCCGCTTTTTCCAATTTTCCTTGTAGTTGTCTAATTTGTTGTTTTAATTTTATGGATTTCATAGTATTCCCCAGCATCTGCTCAGATGATTAATCATTGTTCAAATCAGACTCTAACTTGATTTCTTTATCATTTAGTAGAACCGACAAAGGATTTTCATCATAATCATTATTTAGAGACACAACAGGAATATCCATTTTTTCTTCACACTCCTGTGAGGATACTTTTGCTGAATCATGCTCCTCTTCCTCACTTAAAATTTTGATAAATGGAAAATTCTAGGCATGAATTGGTTCTTTTGAAGTGGAATATTTCATGCTTCTAGTAATTATGTGTAAACTCATCCCTGTACTGGGGAATTTTGATAAACTCGATTCACCATCGAATTTCACCTTCCTTTGTTTAACAATTTTGATTTTTTCCTTGCATTTAAATATACAGTATGAGGATGTTCATACAAAGATGAGACCACTGGGGCTTCAAACTTTAAAATAAGGGTTTCTATTGTATGCCCTGGATCATCCTCTGTCGGCATTCCTAACTTAGACGTTTCCACATATTTTGACTTCGAATTGGCTTTAGTTTGAGGAAAATGTTTAAATTTTCTACGGGTTTTTGGACGAAGAGTGGGCCAATACTGGGTTAAACCAAAACTGTTTGCATTCAAAAATTCATCCCAATACCTACCAATGCGATTTAACTGGTACTGAAATAAGGTTTTAAGGAGACCATGATGAAAAAGACTTTGTTCTTTATCTCCAACCATATTATGTACAGTATGAGCCATTTTCCTAAGACTCTGAAGTAGAAAGAAAGGCAAATTGATTTTTCTACCTTTTAAGGCCATTAACAACCGTAAATGATAGCAATGTATATGAGAGTAGCGGCCATCGCGGGTAACGTACCTGATTAAAATCTCAAAACAAGCTTTCTATTGCAGTTTCAAAAATCTAATAGAAATGCCTCTTCCAAGATCCAAACCCTATGGTAATGGTAAGAGGAACATTTCACACCTCTTCTTATTGAAATTCTGACCTTTGAACCAACGCTCACCAACTTGAGGAATCTTTGTAGCTTCAACAATTATATCTTCATTCAAAACCAGCCAAAAATCCCCAATTTGAGCTGCATCATTCTTAAATGACAAAACGAATTTCCTGGTTATTCCCACATGATGACCACTAAAACCTTTAAAATATGAACCCCAGCCTATTTGATCAAACAATGCGGCTACTTCTGGATTTTATTCAACCAACTCAGGGCTTGAAATCTCAAAGTGATTCAAGGGTTCCATTTCCACTCCGCAAAGGTTTCGATTAGGGTTCGGGATGAAGGGATGCGTGAACACAGATGGTATTGGAATCCATGTGTGTTAAATTTTCATATGCTTAGCTAAGACATCAGTATTTCATTTCATTTTTCATAACAAAAGCATATAAACAGGATCACTGAAAGATAGACAAGCACAACCATACAAAAGGAACACAAAAATTTATCCTAGGAAAACCCTAAAGGGAAAAACCCAGCAAAAGATTCCTCAATATAGATGCCCCAAAAAGATAAAAGATAAAACCAGCAAGGAGATCAAAGCATGATCCTCCTCCTTCTCCAGCTACTTCTCTTCTCCACTAATGTGCTACACAAGTGAGAGTGTGTGTCATAAATGAGGAGCACTACACCTCTAATTATATTCATCCGTTCACTTAAGTTAACTCATTTGTCATGTAGGCTCGAGTTACACATGTAGGCTCAAGTAACCACACTGGGGTGCTAATGACCCACCTTTACAATTAGAGGGGACTGCCTCATGAATCTTATTAGTTGTTACGATTAGGAGCATCGTGGTACAAAGTAATACAAGTGGTTCTCCCGGTAGGACCATCAGGGACCACAAAGAAATACATATAGAATATCCTTCAAAGTTACAATATTTCAACACTCCCCCTTAACGAGAAGGGTATTCTATAACAACATCAACAACAACAATAATAGGAGAGAGATAGAGGACATCATCAACATCATCAAGGTGATACATCTATAAATCATTGGAATCTTTTCAACATCATGTAGTCTTCAGCATCATCGGTACTTTGACCGCTTCAATCAGCAACATCTTCAACATCTTGACTCTTTAATCAGCAGCAACATCTTCAGCACTTTGACCTTTCGGTCAGAAACATCTTCAGCACTTTGACCTTTTGATCAGCAACATCATCTTCGGCACTTTGACCTTTCGATCAGCAACATCTTCTTCAGCCCTTTGGCCTTTCGATTAGCAACAACATCATCATCATACTCTGATCTTTAGATCAGAAACATCATGAAAACATAATGAAAACATCAACATCATCATCATTAAAATATCAGCATCAAAATATCAACATCATCACACTCTGATCTTTCAATCAGAATCATCATTATCATTAGCCTCTGATCTTTCGATCAGAAACATCATCAACCGAACATCATCATACTCTAACATCAACTCATCATCATATTCTGATCTTTCGGTCAGTACGTCATCATCATCATACTTTGATAATACGACATCATCATCATCAAGATCTCATCATCATCACATTCTGATCTTTCGATCAGAAACATCATCATCATCATCGCATTCTGATCTTTCGATCAGTACATCATCATCATCATACTTTGATAATACAGCATCATCATCATCAGGATCTCATCATCATCACATTCTGATCTTTCGATAAGAAACATCATCATCATCATCGCATTCTAATATTTCGATCAGAAAACATCATCATCATCAGCAACTTCTGATCTTCCGATCAGAAAACATCATCATCATCATCATATTATGATATTTCAATCAGAGAACATCATCATTAGCAATTTCTGATCTTTCGATCAGAGAAACATCATCATCATCATATTCTGATCTTTCGATCAGAGAACATCATCATCTTCAGCAACAACATCATCATCATATTCTAATCTTTCAATCAGAGAACATCATCATCATCAGCAACTTCTGATCTTTCGATTAGAGAAACATCATCATCATCATATTCTGATATTTCGATCAGAAAACATCACCATCATCAGCAACAGCATCATCATCATTTTCTGATCTTTCAATCAGTACGTCATCATCATCATAAAAACATCAACATCATCAAAACATGAACATGATCCTTCCTGTCATCCGCGAGATGTAGAACAATTGGTGGCGGGGTATGGTTAAGACGCCCCCTAAGCTGGAAGGTCACCAGTTCTAATCCCATCGGATACCTAAAATCCAACCATGTTAAGGGTTGGTGCGGTCCAGGATGGGTGCGATCCTTGGGTGATTTTGACGGCTTAGATGCCCCTGGTTCGTGGCCACTCAGCCAATGGAAACCCTGCTAGTCAGGGGGGTTCCACCACTTTGCCAACAAAAAAAAAAGCATGATCCTTCCTTTCAGAATTATAGGATTTAGGTATTTACGGAGTTACCAATGATCCTTCCTTTTGGAATTATGGGATTTAGGTCTTTACGAAGTTACTAACGATCCTTCCTTTCGGAATTACGGGATTTAGGTCTTTACGGATTTACTAACGATCCTTCCTTTCGGAATTATGGGATCAACACATTTGTGGAACTCAGACAATCCTTCCTATTGGAATTACGGGATCAACACATCTGTGGAACTCAAAAAATCCTTCCTATTGGAATTACGGGATCAATTCAATGATCCTTCCTTTCGGAATTACGGGATTTAGGTCTTTACGGAGTTACTAACGATCCTTCCTTTCGGAATTACGGGATCAACACAAATGTGGAACTCAGACAATCCTTCCTATTGGAATTACGGGATCAACACATCTGTGGAACTCAAAGAATCCTTCCTCTAGGAATTATGGGATCAACACACGTTCTCGAGTACCGAAGTCACCGGATCCGTTCTGAACCGAATTTCAAGGATGATACAATCCTACCACATTCACAGGGACTGAGATCTCAGGATACATTTTCAACCGAGGTTCAGGGATGATGCAATCCACCACTTTCACGGGGGCCGAGACCTCCGGATACATTTTGAACCGAGGTTCAGGGATGATGCAATCCACCACTTTCACGGGGGCCAAGACCTTCGGATTCATTTTGAACCGAAGTTCAGGGATGATGCAATCCACCCCTTTCACGGGGGCCGAGACCTCCGGATACATTTTGACCCGAGGTTCAAGGATGATGCAATCCACCACTTTCACGGGGGCCGAGACCTCCGGATACATTTTGAACCGAATTTCAGGGATGATGCAATCCTACCACATTCACGGGGGCCGATACCTCCGGATACATTTTGAACCAAAGTTCAGGCATGATGCAATCCCACCACATTCACAGGGGCCAAGACCTCCGGATCACTTTAGGGCAAGTGCCCAAGGATGATACAATCCCACTGCAACATCACTACTCCCCCTTTCGAGGAAGGTCTTTTCGAACAACACCAATCTTGTCTCGAAAGTGTTTGAACTTTACCCGAGATAGAGGCTTCATCAGTACATCATCATTCAAACCATCATCATCTACATCTTCAGTATGTGAATACTGAACTATCACCATATGTATCTCCAGTATGTGAATATTGAAAGCATCATCATCTATATCTTCAGTATAGAAATATGAAATCATCATCATCTGCATCTACAGTATGTAAATACTGAAACATCATCTATATCTTTAGTATGGGAATACTGAAACATAATCATCTACATCTTATCTCCTATGTAGAAATACCGAATTTTTATGTGTTACAATCGGAACACAGGGTTCTATGTCATCACAAATCTGGTTATCACATAGAATCATTGTAGTATCCATCTTTAGGTCAAAGAGACATGATATCAGCTTCCGAAGCCATATGACTTCACAACTTACCAGAGAAATCTGCTATGTATTTTTCTTCAGCCGTGCTACGAGAAACACTGGACTGTTTCCTGCTAAACCATGAACTCATAGTAGACCCCAAACAAAAGCATCTACGTAATGTGCTTTTCCTGTCTGAGATACTTCCAGCCCAATCTGCATCTATGTAGCCATACAATCTATACTCATGGCTACCATCATAGTATAGACGAAAGTCTATAGTCCCTTTCAGATATCTCATCATATGTTTTGCGGTTACTAGGTGAACCCGTCTTGGTTGAACAAGATATTGACTTAAGGTGTTCACAGCAAAACAAATGTCTGCTCTAGAATTTGTTCAATACATTAATGACCTAATTATCTGTCTGTAATGAGTCACATCCACTAACTCTGATGAGTCATCAGCTAACATCTTCAGGTTGGAGTCCATGGGTGTGGCCATGGATTTGCATTCCAACATATTGAATCTCTTCAATATCTCTACCGCATACTTTCCTTGGTTGAGAAATATTTCTTCTGAACTTTGTCATATTTCTAGACCTAGGAAATAGTGCATTAACCCAAGGTCTTTCATCTCAAATTCTTCTGCTAGTTTCTTCTTGCTTTCCATGATTTGTTTCTCCTTCCCTGTAAATAATAAGTCATCCACATATAATAACAGGATGACAGGTTCATCTTCTACAACCTTGAGATAAAGGTTAGGATCAGATTTACTCTTGGTAAAGCCCATAATTGACATGAAACTATCTATCCTTCCATACCAAGCTCTGGGAGCTTGCTTCATGCCATAGAGGGCCTTCTTCAACTTACATATATGAGTCCATCTGTCTTCAACTTCAAATCCTTTCAATGTAAAACTCTTCCCCAATCATACCATTAAGGAAGGATTGTCTTTACTTCATCATGGAAGCAACTACCATCATAGTTCTGAAGGAAGTGTACCTTGCTTCTTGGAGTAAGTGTCTCTTCATAATTAATTCCCTCTTTCTTATAGAAACTCTAGCCACAAGTCTTTCCTTACTTCTATCAGTGACATATTTTATCTTGCAAATCCATTTGTAAGATACCAAATTCTTGCTTTCTGGTTTGAGTACTATATCCCAAACATCATTCTAGTATTCTTTTAACATAACATCTTCCATAAGTTCATCTTGTCAAATCATCAACATATCCTAGTCTTCTGCATTCAACTTTGAAGGTTGGAACCCAAAAGTCTCATTCCATCAGGAAGTTTTCCATCATGTCGTACTGTGTTGAACTCAGATATCTTTTGTAGTCACTCCCCCTGAAGTGGAGTATTATCTTCCTTCTTCATTCTGTACAGGTGGTTCTATGCTTGATATATACTATTCAATAGAGTATGTCATGTCATAGTCTATTCTTTCCGAGGCAAATCATGAACCTTTCTTTGTACACTTTTTCTTGTATATCCATATGGAGGATACTACATACTTTCCTTTATGTCTCGAAATCATATCGTATACATCATTCCCCATGATCAACTGTTATTCTTTGATCATAGCTTCTTTCATAGAATTATTTTCTTCATCTTGAGTTATCTCTCATACCCATGGTAGTATTCATCCTTCGAGGTGGATCTACCGCTCTTTGAAGCTCTTTCTTCTATGATGGTGTCTCTGACCCTGGGAGCTTTAGATTCATGTTTATTGAATTGTCATCACTTGTTCTTTGGAACAAGTCTCATCCTTCTTTTCTTGTAGGAGGTTGTATAGGACCTTTCCTACAATTCAAATGCACCAGTTGCATGGTTAGAACTATTTCATAAATGATATGCATAACAACAAATTCTTATGCATCATGCAACTGTTTAGCCAATACAACATTCATCCATATCTCACAGAAAAT